>LPNX010185094.1:39552-60537 GCA_001517045.1 Pseudotsuga menziesii
AACGCGTGCGTGATTTTATTGACATAAATGGGCACTCATTTTTATTGACATAAAAATATTGTTTGGTTTGTGATTATACCATTTAAAGGTTTGGGGGAGGGGCTAGTAAGGGGTTAGGGGTAGACATGGAGAGGGAGTGTTAAGGAGTTAGAGGTAGAGACCAATGGGGGTGTTAATAGATTGGGGGTAGGTGGAGAAATGGGGAAAGAGAGTGAGACAATGTGTTAGTAGGTGGGGAGATAGAGAGGAGGAGGAGAGGGGGGTAGAGGTTGGGAGAGGGCGGGGGGGGCGTGTGTGTGTGTGTGTGTGTGAGAGAGAGAGAGAGAGAGNAAGGGTGTTCATGTAATTGTAACTTCAGAATGTATTCACTTGTATATCTTATGTATTATACCTCGATGTTTATTTGGGGAAGTGTTTGTAATGTAATTGAGTCATGTCATGCCCTGATGTTTCGATCATGAGTTTCTATAATGTGAACAAGTCATGTCAAGTCATTGTGGGTAACCCTCCTATTGATAAATGGTTAAAGTCCCTGCATTTGTGGGGCCCTAGGGTTATTAGAATATCCTATAGAAGTCGACCCTAGGTGAGTTATTATAAGTCAGGGCAATAGTCCCCACTGTTGTGTTAAGGATAACCCTCCTTGTTGGTCGGAGGGGCAAAGTCCCCATAAGTTGTGGGGCACTAGGGTTATTAGAATCTCTTAGAGATGTCGGCTCTAGTAAGTAATTGTTAAGTGAGGCCGACATGTTGGAGTGGACATTAAGTGAACGAAAGAATATAAATAGAGAGTGAGCCTCTCTATTTATCACACACTTACTCACTCAGTGGGGTGCATGAGTGAGAGAGAAGTTGTTGGGACAAGTGAGAGACTACCGCTATCGAGAGATCATCTTTATGTTTTTGGGTTTTACTTTTGGTGCTAATTCTATCTCTGAGGAAGTTGCAGGGTTTTCTCCTTTATCGTTTCCCCGAGGAAAATTCTTTGTGTCTCTTGCCTCTTGTGTTTATTGCTCTGCATGTTATTCTATTAGTTAAAAGATCCTAAGACATAATGCTAGCTTGAATGATAAAAATCTAACATGGTATCAGAGCTAACTTGAGAAGAAGACATTCTGCAGCTACAGAAGCTAGTGCTTATTAATTTTTGGGTTTCTCTCCATAATCCATCAGCAAATGTATGCTAGGATGACTCTCCATTGAAGGGCACATCTTTCTGTCGAAGCATAATTCAATTCTGAGCATTTTCAGTTTTCAGTGCAGGAAATTAGGGCTTTCTACAAAAGAGGAATTTTTGAGTGAGCCCAGCATAGGATTTCTCTCCTCATAAAAATCAAATTTTAGAGACCTGGGTCGAGATTTTTGGTTGGGTGAAACTCTGGGAAAGTCAAACCCTAGTTTGACCTCGAGACAAAAAAACCCTAAAATACTAAAACTGATAAGTTTTGGTACATTCACTATATCTAGGGATTGGAGAAGGATCAAGAGATGAAACTTTCACACAACGAATATAAAATCCTGATTTACACTGTTTCCAAAGTGCAGCCTCAGATTCACTATTTTCTAGGAGATATGATTCCTCCAAGTTAAGGTTCCATCCTCTCCTAGGATTCATCCCCAAACAGGACACCTGGGGAGAATTTCTATATCTCGGGCTAAAAAGGTCCAAATGAAATTTTTGAAGATGTTCCAAAAAGGGCACGGACTGAACTATATGTGGCAGAAGTTTTAGACCCCGAAAATAGAACAGTGACATGTGGAAGTCCATACAACTTCACTATCCTGAATAGTCATGTAACAGGTCACCTTGGGAAAATGATCATAAGTCCCAATTGGTGAAACCAATTCTAATGAAACCTATGTTTTTGAAATAGGGACAGGTGATGATACCTTAGTGCAATGTTTTATACATAGAGGGGAATTAATTTCAAAGATATCGTAGAAATAGTATCAGGCATTTATGCAGAACAAATTGGAAAACTAGGGCTTCATGTTTCGAGAGCTTCCCTCAACTGTTTTCAGAAAAGGAGTATATTGGAAAGCTCCCCTTGCAGAGATCTATATTTCTAGCCAATTAGATCTTAAAGATTCCAATTTTTGAAAATTAGGGTTTCTCTAACGAACCCTAGATCAGCCATCTCCGGATCCAGGACAGACACCTCAAATCGGTAAGATCTAATCTTTTGCTATTTTCATTTGAGGTTCTCATTTCAAAGTGATCTATCATATTAGCTTGATGATAAGCTTGGTGAAGTTTACAACTTCCAAGCATGGAAGTATATGATCTCTCTGAAGAACATGAATTGGACACCTACATGAGTAGAGAGGTTCTAGTTCCAGAGGGAGATGAGGCTAAAAGCCTTACACCAGAAGAACTTGGTTAAGGCCAAGAAGATCATTGCTGACACTCATGAATCACCTTATACAACAAGCATCTTCCCTAAAGACACCAAAATATATGTTTGATTCCTTGAAGAATGCAGAGACCATACAGTCATACTTTACGAGGATCTCTCAAATCAAAGAACAACTTGTAGTAGTAGAAGAAGAAGTGGAGAATGCAGAAGTGGTGATATCCACCTTGAATGGCCTCCTAGGATCATGGGATTCATTCATTCAAGGAATGTGTGCTGAAAGGAAGTGATTACCTTCAGTAGACTCTGGGAAGAGTGCACACAAGAAAAGAAGCTCGACTCATAATAAGAAAAGAGAATATGGGAGAAATTGAAGATCAAGCTCTCACCATCCAAAGAAGATCCCTCAAGCGATGAGGAATACGAAGGACTCAACTCTTGAAGAAACTCTTATCCATCTTAGAATTTGGATAAGAAATGATGAATGAAGAAGATGATGAAGCGGAAGGCTCAAGAAGGAGTCTACCTATGAAACAAATAAATATAAGTATTCAATTGTCATTTCATGATATTGTTTTGATTATGCATTTGTTTATATTCAGTTGATGTATTATGCATGATAGAATGCTTGCATTAATGACAATATGTAAAAACCCCATATTTTCCAAAAAATTAAAATTTTTAATTGACATAATATTAACATAACTGCAGTTAACTAATCGATTAGTTAAGGGTTATCAGCTTTTAATTAACATTTATCTGTTATTTACACAGGTTGATAGAATAGATCTTTTATGTTTACTGATTTGTTTCTTTTTGTGAACATAAGGTGGGGCTGTCATGAAAACAAACTGGGCTTACTTAGCTTTCGAACTAATGCAGAAAGTTTCTTCTTTCCTTACAGATTATAGGTAAAGAGATTTGGCTGCTGCAATAAAAATTCTGAAGTCTTTATGTACAAGGTTGTTTGCAAAGCCAAGTTCGTAAGACAATAGAAGCTATGCACAAATCAAAGCTTATGGAGGTAAATTCTCTATCTGTTCTTCATACTAGCAGAGGTAGATTTATAATTCTTACGACTGCTGAACTGATGATATTTATCATAGTTATCAGCGTCAAAAGAATTTTAATAAGATTGGTTACAAGTAAAAATGAAAATCATAAGTTTATGTTTAAGAAAACACAACTACTCTTATTTTGTATTTAAAGTGGTAATTTCTAAGTTAAGGATATTATGCAAGAAGATGCCTTCATCAAAATATTTAGTTACTAGCTCCTTTTGTAAGCGTTTATCCAACTTCGATGACTAAGGTATGACCATAAAGGTTAACATGATAACACAATAGTCAAAATGGTTGAATCTATAACCTTTTGAAATCAACCATTTATATATTCTCTAATTATAACAAAGGTGTTGGTAGGTTTTTGTATGAACAATAATCCTACTTATCCAAAATGTATTATATTTCCCTTCTATGATCATGTATATCTTATTCTATTAAGACTGTAAGGAGATTAAATGACAAGGTAGTCATCAATCCCAATGTACAGTTTATAGTCATGTCCCTGATGATTTAAGTTTATATCTTTATTCTAAGGTAAATTCTTAGAATCTTTACATTAAACATTTCAAGTTTACATTATGTATTTCAAGGTTGTATAATAGATAAAGTTATTACACTTTTACTCTAGCCATAGTGTTCTTAAACCAAAAGTTTAATAACTATGATATCTTGATACAAATTCTTTTCCATTGTCTTAAATGTACTCACGATGCATATAAGGTTCTAACCAAATTTTAATGCATGGATAATAATATAATATAACATAACCTAATGTATTGAAATGTTAAAACCTTGCATCGATGATGGCTCTTAAGATGAAGTTTACGTATTAACCAAAGCTCTTGCCATAATGTTCAAATGATAGGTTGACTTTGGCCACCAACTAAGGTATACTCTTCGTGACAGCCGAATGATTATCAACTATTGAAAATTGATTTGCTCGTTGAACTATGGAATGAAACCCACCGTGGAAAAATTATTTACGGTTCGACGTGGCTTCGTTTGAGCCATGCATTGTAGGTTTATAATAGTCTTCTCGAAGACCTAGCTCCTTATTCTCCCTCGCCTTCGGGCTCTTGTCCATCCTCTGTGAAGAATTCGGCCGCACTGTCACTCTGTCATCTGTGTTGAGCCGTGACTGTCTATAGTTTCTTTTGCCTGGTTAGCTCGCCCGTTGCGCTAATGTGAAGGATGTTTTTAGTGCTTCTGCCCTTCATATGTTATTCATGCTTCTGTTTGCTTCCTTGTTGTCTCCATTACTGAAGCTCGAACCCTTGACTGTTACAGTCCTCACCATTTCTCCTTCAGTGTACTACCCTGGCAGTGGCTTCTTCTTCATAGTATCATGGCTTGATAGCACCGTATACTGAGTCTTAAATGTAAAGGAAATATAATATCCCAGCCGACTATAGGGTTTACTCTGTCTGCCGAATAGCTTGGGTTCTCGGCTGTCATTGGTTGTAGGTAATTTAAACGTCGTCTCATTTGCCATTGAAGGGCAGACTCCTTGCTCGTAGTGGATTCAGGTTGTTGCGGGTCGCTGCATTACTGTTAACAATATTTCTATTGCAAAGGTAAAAGGTTTATCCGATTTATTTTTAAATATGGAACCCATTTCTTAAAATTTCATTTCGTTATTTATAATATAAAATTAACAGGTGGTTGAATGTTATTTTGCAGATACGGTCTGCCTCTTTTCTCGGTCAGCACATGGAGTTCGAGGTTGCGGCGATAAGGGCTACGGTAAGCCCTGGTTTCTCCATGGCTCATCCACCTTGTTTAAACCCTTATGGGTAAAAGAGGGATTGGTCGTTTCGGCCTGTTAAACCCTCAATGCTTTTGGTTATTTTGGTTGTTTGTTCATTGTTAAACATCGTTGGGTTAATACCCTAGCTCTATTACAGAGTTCTTCGGCTTCGGCTGTGATTGTAAATCTTGTTTTGTTTAAACTTCTGCGTTTAAATTGATGAATAGGCCATGAGCCTTCATGTGTAATTTTTCTTACGGTCGTGGTTATTAAACATGACTGGGTTTTACAATCATATATTTTATATTATTTTGGATGGATAGGGTTTTTATCCTCAGTTATTATATATGTTTTTTTTTAAATACTAAATCCTTTCTCTGCATTTCTTCCTTACCTAAATTACCAAGTTTTCGAATGCTTTAATTATGGTAAATTTAAAACTATTACTGTGAGTAATAATACTGTAAATTTTATCGTCTGTTGTTTACTTAAATAACTGAGTTTTATAGGGTTTGACCCTATCTTTCAGTGAAGAACAATAAAACTGTTCTTTTCTTTTAATATACTATTAAGATAAAAGGTACCTCTGCAATATTAGAATTACTAGTTATAATTACAGTATGTAATTAAGCTCGATAAGGAGCATCTTGTACTTCTGGTATTTATTTCCTGAACAAAATGCATTTGATATATTACTGTTTTAAGGTAATATTACCATTAGGGTTTATATACCTGATTGTTAATAAGAATTTGTAATTATAGGTGTTTAGTTTATACCCTTTTACATTTATGTAAGTCTTATTACTCTTATTATATTTTAATAATGTCTTCAAGTATTATTTTATTTACTTTATAACACACAGAGTATAAATAGTTTATTTATACATAGTCCCTATTTATTTATACTTAAAGTATAAATAGTTTAAGTTTGCCATTGTAATAATATAAGTGTTACATTAATAATACTCCTATATTATATATACTATGAGTGTATTATTATTAATACAAGAAAGGTATTATCTATTTTTATGAGTACCAAGGTTTCCATGATTACTATTTAATTTAATTTATAACCTTCTATTATTTAATTAGTTTATCTATTTGGTTATGATGTCTGTGTATATAATAGCATTCATTTACCATTTAAGAAGTAAGGTAATAGTTCTGTAATCTATTTAAGCTCATTCGATATAAAAGAAAATTAAATAATTTATACTACATCCTTAACCATAAATACTGACTAACACAACTAAGTTTTTTAACTGTAAAGTCTAAACAATATTTACTTACTTCTACTAACAGAGTTGTCTTTCCAATATATAGAAGTTAAATTATTTTAAACTGGAAGAAAAATAATTACAAGGTTTACATAGCAGGTACACTGAGTCTATCTTTCCTTTAATACAACCATTACATTCTCCTATCTGTTACTTACCAATAATAGGATTACTGAGAAAGAAATACATCCCGAGGGAACAGTTTTATCTAAGAGCATAACAGTGTTAGTAAAACAATAATGTCTTCTGATGATAATTGAAGAATCCAATCTACTATTTTACTATCTCATCATACTATCTTTTTATAATTTTTGCCCCTGCGCTAGAGTACTATCTGGTAAAACCCAGATGTGGAAAAACAAAGTGGGTCATTATTTTTCATCCACCGATTCAATTACTGATAAACTAAAACATTTATATTACTAAACCAGCTAAATCTTCTGTCATATAACATAATCATAACATTCATCCATTCACATTTATTTAAAACCAAAAATAGTTAAGTGACAGAACCTGTTGAGACTGTGGACAACAACAGCAATGGGAGGCCGTTCCTCCCTACCAACTCCTGGAGAGCACTCAAACAACGAATCCTCAGGACCCCTGAGCTTGCTCTGGTCTCCCTGGCTGGAACTAGGTGCAGCAAAGTCAAATACCAATCTTCCAACTTAGTATTTAATCCAGAACTTATCAGTAAGTTTCACCCAGCTAACAAGCTGTAATAAACCAAGTTACTGCAGCAATCCTCTCAGAACAACTTCCTTACTGTTTTTCCCTCTTTCCTCAATGAATTTCCTGAATAACATTCACCTAAATGAATTCTCTCTGGAAAATATTTGAGCAACCTGAGCTCTCTTCATTGAGTACTTTTAAAAGATTGCCTAGGTCTTTTTGGGTTAATTGTCATTTAATGAGCCACCTGCTTTGATCCCACTTTCTTGGGGGATCATGACCCCAATTATACGGAAGTTGCCACCTACAACTTAGGAAGTGTTTGAGGATGCTGCCACTTGTCTTTTTCCCTCCACCTAGTTCCATCCACCAGTTTGACCAGTAACCTCTTTTTAACAGCTCTCCAATGCTGTTGTCTCCATAAATTATTTATTAATAATAAAATATTCAGAATTTACATTCCATTTCTGGTGACTCTGCTGAGTCATCAGTTCCTACTTAGCATAAATTTTAACATAATGTCTCAGGAATATAATAAAACAATTTACATTATTTTACAAAAATAGGGTATGTGACATACACACCCCCTTAAAATGTAACATCGTCCTCGATGTTACTTATTCTTCATCCTATGCAACTTCCTGGAACAGATTCGGGTATGCCTACCGCATCTTACTTTCCAATTCCCAAGTAGCCTCTTCAGGACTAAGGTGCTTCCATTGCACCTTCACCTGTCCAATGACACGGTTCCGCAGAGTAATTTGCCTCCTCTCGAGGATACAGTCCGGTTCCACCAGAACTTCTCCTTCTGGTCCCACCTGTACAACATTCCAATCAATTACATGAGTAGCATCATGAACATACTTTTTTAGAACAGAAATATGGAAAACATTATGCACTTTCAAATTAGGAGATAACGCTAGCTGATATGTAACTTAACCAATTCTGGATAAAATTTCAAACGGACCACAGTAACGTGGTGCTAATTTTGCACAACTCCCTAGTCTGAGGGAGCTCTTCTTTGGTCTTACCTTTATAAACACGTGCTCACCCACATGGAACTCTTTAGGAGTTCTTTTCAAATATTCTTGGATCTTTTTCCGATCCTGTGCCACCTTTAAGTTTTCCTGCACTTGTTTCACAATCTGTTCCATTTCTTTTAATAATTCAGGTCCTAACACCAATCTATCTACTGGATTATTCCAGGAGATAGGAGTGTTGCATTTACGCCCATACAGAATTTCAAATGGGCTGAACTTAGCTGACGACTGATAGTTATTATTGTATGCAAATTATGCTAAATGCAAGTAGTCCTCCCACTTACCTGGCTGATCCTTAACATACATTCTTAATAGATCTTCCAGCACTTGATTCACTCTTTCAGTTTGTTCGTCTATCTGCGGATGGAAAGAGGTGCTGAAATTTAGTGTTGTGTTTAATCCTTTAAACAAGGACCTCCAAAAATTCCCTGTGAATTTAGGATCCCTGTCTGAAATAATAACTTTAGGTACTCCATGTAACCTAAAAATCTGCTTTAAAAATATATCAGCTATATTGGCAGCCTTATAGGTAGTCTTGACAGGAATGAAATGCGCTGCTTTACTTAACTTGTCCACCACCACCATAACTGAATCATTCTGATTTAGATTTCTAGGCAATCCAGTAATGAAATCCAAGCTGATGACTTCCCATTCCCAACTAGGAATAAGCAAAGGTTGCAGTAAACTAGCTGGATGTTGGTGTTCATCCTTCACTTGTTGACAATCCAAACATCTAGCTATGTATTTAGCTACTTCAGATTTCATACTGGGCCAAAAATATTCTTTTCTTAACATGGTGACAGTCTTTTGGTAACCTGGATGTCCTGAGTAAGGTGTTTTATGAACTTCATCTAGAATCACCAATTTAACCTTAGGCACATTAGGCACATACAGTTTATCTTTAAACAATAAAAATCCATCTTTATTTAGACTATAACATTTTATTAGATTTTCTGTAGGTTCTTCTTTAGCTGTAACTTGTAATTTTTGATAAGTTTCATCCTGTTTTATCTCTTCTGTCAGCTGTTCATTTAAATCAGTAGCATAAGTGGTGATTGCTGCTGTAAAATTCAGCCTTGTGTTTCTGCTTAAAGCATCAGCCACCTTATTTTCTTTTCCTTTTATGTGTTGGATTTCAAAATCGTATTCACTTAAGAAGGCTAACCACCTTGCTTGTCTTGCATGTAAGTTGGGTTGATCTAAAAGGTATTTCAGACCTTTATTATCAGTCATTAAAATAAACTTTCTGCCTATCAAGTGGTGTCGCCACATTTTTAAAGCATGTATAACAGCAGCAAGCTCTAAATCATAAGTTGCATAATTCTTTTCGTGGACCTTTAACTTCCTAGACTCATAGGCAATGACATGTTCGTCTTGAGTTAGCACACCACCTAAACCATCATTACAAGCATCGGTGCAAACCACGAAATCCTTATTAGGATCTGCTATTCTTAAAATAGGCGCAGTTGTTAATAAGGTTTTTAATTTCTTAAAAATTTCTTCACATTTTAAATTCCAATCAAATTTCTTGCCCTTCTTTTGCAAGGAAGTGATTGGATTAGCTATTTTTGAAAAGCCTTCAATGAATCTCTGGTAGTAACCGGTAATTCCCATGAATGACCTAACATCTGTTACATCTTTTGGTACTGGCCAATCTTCGATTGCCCAAATATTTTCAATATCAACTGAAATCCCTTCCTTAGTCATTACGTGACCTAAGTACTGGATTTCATCCTTAAAGAAATCACACTTGCTGAATTTTGCAAAAAGCTGTTGCTCTCGTAGCTCTTGTAAAACTATTCATAAGTGTTCCTTATGCTCTGCTTCATTTTTAGAATAAATTAAGATGTCATCGATAAACACTATGACAAATTTATTTAAGTATTTATGCATTATATTATTCATTAGACACATAAAGATAGCTGGGGTGTTAGTAAGCCCAAATGGCATTACGACAAATTCGTAATGTCCATACCTCGTTCTGAAGGCTATCTTGAAGATGTCCACGTCTTTAATTCTTACCTGATGATATCCTGATCTCAGGTCTATCTTGGAGAACACCGTAGCTCCACGTAGCTGATCAAACAGATCATCTATGTGGGGCAACGGATATCTGTTTTTAATGGTCATCTTGTTTAGTTGACGGTAATCTATGCATAGTCGCATAGTTCCGTCTTTCTTTTTGACAAAGATGACGGGTGCTCCCCAAGGGGACACACTGGGTCGAATGTACTTCTTATCTATTAGCTATTTTAACTGTGATTTTAATTCATTAAGTTCTAAAATATTCATATGATACGGAGCCTTCGAGCTAGGTACAACACTTGGTACCAGCTCAATAGTGAAATCCAGTTCCCTCCTGGGAGGTAATTTTGGAATTTCCTCCGGAAAAACATCATTAAATTCGTTTAACACAGGAATATCCTCTATTTTTAACTTATCTTTTTCAGATTTACTTGCCTCATCTGTAATAGTTATAGCATAGGCTTTACACCCTTTCCTGACTGCTCTTTTAAGTTGTAAGGAAGAAATCTGCCTGATTACAGTTTTCCTAGGAATACCCTTAACTGTTACTGGCTGTTCATTATTATTCACGCACGTAAAGGTTTTATCAAAATAGTTTAAAACTACCTTATTCTGCTCTAACCAATCCATACCAATCAGTAAATCATACGAACCAAGTGGCAAAATATTTAGCTTAATTGTAGTTTTAAAATCATTCATATCTAAAACACATTCCTTCACGTAACAAGTTACTTTCCTTTTTGCCCCAGTGGCTAATTGAACTAACCAGGAGTTATCAAACTTTTCAACAGTCAAATTACACTTTTCTACTATCCGAGGAGAAAATGTAACTAAGACTAGCTCTTGGATCTATTAAAATAGTTACAGGGATTTGGTTAACCATACCTTCTACTTCCACCATGGAAGTCTGATAATCATCTTGGCGGTTCTCCAACGCTGCATTGATTCTGGGCATAGTTCTTGCAAAATCTCCAATAGTCATTTCATCCTGTATAGTATGAATATTGTTGTTTGGATTCTTCCGATTTGGGCAGACCGAAGCATAGTCCGGGCCATTGCACTCCTAGCACTTAACAGGCTCCTTTCGTTCGAAATTATTAGTAAAATTTCCATGATTGTTTGAAGCTTCCTTGCCCTTGAAATTATTGGAATTATTAGAAACACCATTTCTGTTTCCCTGGAAGTTCTTACCATTAGAATGATTTATGTTCTTATTATTCCTGAAATTCTTCTGGGGTACAAACTCCTTTTTCTTGAACTCAGGCTTATTACTGTTCTTTTTAGCCTTCCAGTTGGCTATACCTTCCTTCTTTTTGTTCTGTTCAAAACAGAAATTTGCCTTCCTCATGGCTTCTTCCAGAGTCTTTGGGTTATCATACTTGATTCTGTCCTTGATATGATATGGCAAACAGCTGAGAAACCGATGTACTTTAGGTTTCTCATCAACTAAATAAGGTACATACCTCAACAGACTTAAGAATTTACTGTTTAAGTCCTTCATAGTCATGGATCCTATCTTTAACTCGTAAAATTCTTTCACTCTCTCTTCATAGTATTGTTCGGACATAAACTTCTTCTTGAAGTACCTTTTAAAAGTACTCCAATTAACCTCTTTTTCTTTGATCCCCTTGACTCTTTTCAAATCTTGCCACCATATATCTGCTTTTCCAGATAGATTATAGATGGCCATTCTTGCCTTCAGCTAATTTGAATAATTGTATATCTGAAAATATTTCCTCATCCCGGATAACTAGGATTCTGCCTCTTCCCCTTTTTCAGTCTCTCCGTTGAAAGTTGGAGGTTTTATTTTTTTGAACTCCCCGGAAATCTCTTCATATGGCCTGTACTTTTTCTTTTTGTTATACAACTCAGCCTCACTACTGTCACTAGTAGTGTAATAGCTTTGTTGTTCCCTAAATCCTTCAGATGATGAACTTCTTTCAGCTTTAGTTAGTTTCATCTTTTTAGATCATTTCTGATGGCTAGCTCCCTCAGATTCGGATCTTTTACTCCTTCCTTCGGCCTAAAATTTCTCCATTTAAATTTGGTTTAACTCCTCTTGAGTCTTTAAAATTCTCTCATTATCCTTCTTGACTGATTCCATTTCAATCTTTAAATCCTTTATAGTTTGCATTAGCTCTGAAGAGTGAGAAACTACCTCTTCTAACAAAGGTTCTCTAGACATCTGTCTTGTCTCAGTTTTTGGAGACTCCTCCTCAGCATATTCTCCTAACTTCTCCATACCTGCCTGTTAGATTCAGAAAAAGAAATTTTCTGTTCTTTACATAAATCAAAATACAGGTTAGTACATATATTTTTCTGTTATGTGGAAACTAGTTGGGCCACATTCAAGCCTAGTATTTGAACCATGTTCTGATACCACATGTAAAAACCCCATATTTTCCAAAATATTTAAAATTTTTAATTTACATAATATTAACATAACTGCAGTTAACTAATCAATTAGTTAAGGGTTATCAGCTTTTAATTAACATTTATCTGTTATTTACACAGGTTGATAGAACAGATCTTTTATTTTACTGATTTGTTTCTTTTTGTGAACATAAGGTGGGGCTGTCATGAAAACAAACTGGGCTTACTTAGCTTTCGAGCTAATGCAGAAAGATTCTTCTTTCCTTATAGATTACAGGTAAAGAGATTTGGCTGTTGCAATAAAAATTCTGAAGTCTTTATGTACAAGGTTGTTTGCAAAGCCAAGTTCGTAAGACAATAGAAGCTATGCACAAATCAAATCTTACGGAGGTAAATTCTCTATTTGTTCTTCATACTAGAAGAGGTAGATTTATAATTCTTACGATTGCTGAACTGATGATATTTATCATAGTTATCAGCGTCAAAAGAATTTTAATAAGATTGGTTACAAGTAAAAATGAAAATCATAAGTTTATGTTTAAGAAAACACAACTACTCTTATTTCGTATTTAAAGTGGTAATTTCTAAGTTAAGGATATTATGCAAGAAGATGCCTTCATCAAAATATTTAGTTACTAGCTCCTTTTGTAAGTGTTTATCCAACTTGGATGACTAAGGTATGACCATAAAGGTTAACATGATAACACAATAGTCAAAATGGTTGAATCTATAACCTTTTTAAATCAACCATTTATATATTCTCTAATTATAACAAAGGTGTTGGTAGATTTTTGTACGAACAATAATCCTACTTATCCAAAATGTATTATATTTCCCTTCTATGATCATGTATAACTTATTCTATTAAGACTGTAAGGAGATTAAATGACAAGGTAGTCATCAATCCCAATGTACAGTTTATAGTCATGTCCCCGACGATTTAAGTTTATATCTTTATTCTAAGGTAAATTCTTAGAATCTTTACATTAAACATTTCAAGTTTACATTATGTATTTCAAGGTTGTATAATAGATAAAGTTATTACACTTTTACTCTAGCCATAGTGTTCTTAAACCAAAAGTTTAATAACTATGATATCTTGATACAGATTCTTTGCCATTGTCTTAAATGTACTCACGATGTATATAAGGTTCTAACCAAATTTTAATGCATGGATAATAATATATTATAACATAACCTAATGTATTGAAATGTTAAAACCTTGCATCGATGATGGCTCTTAAGATGAAGTTTACGTATTAACCAAAGTTCTTGTCATAATGTTCAAATGATAGGTTGACTTTGGCCTCCAACTAAGGTATACTCTTTGTGACAGCCGAATGATTATCAACTATTGAAAATTGATTTGCTCGTTGAACTATGGAATGAAACCCACCGTGGAAAAATTATTTACGGTGCGACGTGGCTTCGTTTGAGCCATGCATTGTAGGTTTATAATAGTCTTCTCCAAGACCTAGCTCCTTATTCTCCCTTGACTTCGGGCTCTTGTCCATCCTCTGTGAAGAATTTGGCCGCACTGTCACTCTGTCATTTGTGTTGAGCCGCGACTGTCTATAGTTTCTTTTCCCTGGTTAGCTCGCCCGTTGCGCCAACGTGAAGGCTGTTTGTAGTGCTTCTGCCCTTCATATGTTATTCATGCTTCTGTTTGCTTCCTTGTTGTCTCCATTACTGAAGCTCGAACCCTTGACTATTACAGTCCTCACCATTTCTCCTTCAGTGTACTACCCCGGCAGTGGCTTCTTCTTCATAGTATCATGGCTTGATAGCATCGTATACTGAGTCTTAGATGTAAAGGAAAGATAATATCCCAGCCGACTATAGGGTTTACTCTGTCTGTCGAATAGCTTGGGTTCTCGGCTGTCATTGGTTGTAGGTAATTTAAACGTCGTCTCCTTTGCCATTGAAGGGCAGACTCCTTGCTCGTAGTGGATTCAGGTTGTTGCGGGTCGCTTCATTACTGTTAACAATATTTCTATTGCAAAGGTAAAAGGTTTATCCGATTTCTTTTTAAATACGGAACCCATTTCTTAAAATTTCATTTCGTTGTTTATAATATAAAATTAACCGGTGGTTGAATGTTATTTTGCAGATACGGTCTGCCTCTTTTCTCAGTCAGCACATGGAGTTTGGGGTTGCGGCGATAAGGGCTATGGTAAGCCCTGGTTTCTCCATGGCTCATCCACCTTGTGTAAACCCTTATGGGGAAAAGAGGGATTGGTCGTTTCGGCCTGTTAAACCCTCAATGCTTTTGGTTATTTTGGTTGTTTGTTCGTTGTTAAACATCGTTGGGTTAATACCCTAGCTCTATTACAGAGTTCTCCGGCTTCGGCCGTGATTGTAAATCTTGTTTTGTTTAAACTTCTGCATTTAAATTGATGAACAGGCCGTGAGCCTTCATGTGTAATTTTTCTTATTACGGCCGTGGTTATTAAACATGACTGGGTTTTACAGTCATATATTTTATATTATTTTGGATGGATAGGGTTTTTATCCTCAGTTATTGTATAAGTTTTTTTTTAAATACTAAATCCTTTCTCTGCATTTCTTCCTTACCTAAATTACTGAGGTTTCGAATGCTTTAATTATGGTAAATTTAAAACTATTACTGTGAGTAATAATACTGTAAATTTTATCGTCTGTTGTTTACTTAAATAACTGAGTTTTATAGGGTTTGACCCTATCTTTCAGTGAAGAACAATAAAACTGTTCTTTTCTTTTAATATACTATTAAGATAAAAGGTACCTCTGCAATATTAGAATTACTAGTTATAATTACAGTATGTAATTAAGCTCGATAAGGAGCATCTTGTACTTCTATTATTTATTTCCTGAACAAAATGCATTTGATATATTACTGTTGTAAGGTAATATTACCATTAGGGTTTATATACCTGATTGTTAATAAGAATTTGTAATTATAGGTGTTTAGTTTATACCCTTTTACATTTATGTAAGTCTTATTACTCTTATTATATTTTAATAATGTCTTCAAGTATTATTTTATTTACTTTATAACACACAGAGTATAAATAGTTTATTTATACATAGTCCCTATTTATTTATACTTAAAGTATAAATAGTTTAAGTTTGCCATTGTAATAATATAAGTGTTACATTAATAATACTCCTATATTGTATATACTATGAGTTTATTATTATTAATACAATAAAAGTATTATCTTTTTTATGAGTACCAAGGTTTCCATGATTACTATTTAATTTAATTTATAACCTTCTGTTATTTAATTAGTTTATCTGTTTGGTCATGATGTTTGTGTATATAATAGCATTCATTTACCATTTAAGAAGTAAGGTAACATTTCTGTAATCTATTTAAGCTCATTCGATATAAAAGAAAATTTAATAATTTATACTACATCCTTAACCATAAATACTGACTAACACAACTAAGTTTTTTAACTGTAAAGTCTAAACAATATTTACTTACTTCTACTAAT
This sequence comes from Pseudotsuga menziesii, assembly GCA_001517045.1. Lineage (NCBI taxonomy): Eukaryota > Viridiplantae > Streptophyta > Pinopsida > Pinales > Pinaceae > Pseudotsuga > Pseudotsuga menziesii. Next base: position 55,584 of record LPNX010185094.1, read on the forward strand.
AGAGTTGTCTTTCCAATATATAGAAGTTAAATTCTTTTAAACTGGAAGAAAAATAATTACAAGGTTTACACAGCAGGTACACTGAGTCTATCTTTCCTTCAATACAACCATTACATTCTCCTATCTATTACTTACCAATAATAGGATTACTGAGAAAGAAATACAGCCCGAGGGAACAGTTTTATCTAAGAGCCTAACAGTGTCAGTAAAACAATAATGTCTTCTGATGATAATTGAAGAATCCAATCTACTATTTTACTATCTCATCATACTATCTTTTTATAATTTTTTCCCCTGTGCTAGAGTACTATCTGGTAAAACCCAGATGTGGAAAAACACAGTGGGTCATTATTTTTCATCCACCAATTCAATTACCGATAAACTAAAACATTTATATTACTAAAACAGCTAAATCTTCTGTCATATAACATAAGTATAACATTCATCCATTCACATTTATTTAAAACCAAAAATAGTTAAGTGACAGAACCTGTTGAGACTGTGGACAACAACAGCAATGAGAGGCCGTTCCTCCATACCAACTCCTGGAGAGCGCTCAAACAACGACTCCTCAGTACCCCCGAGCTTGCTTTGGTCTCCCTAGCTGGAACTAGGTGCAGCAAAGTCAAATACCAGTCTTCCAACTCAGTATTTAATCCAAAACTTATCAGTAAGTTTCACCCAGCTAACAAGCTGCAATAAACCAAGTTACTGCAGCAATCCTAGGTCTTTTTGGGTTAATTTTCATTTAATGAGCCACCTGCTCTGATACCACTTTCTTGGGGGATCATGACCCCAATTATAGGGAAGTTGCCACCTGCAACTTAGGAAGTGTTTGAGGATGCTGCCACTTGTCTTTTGCCCTCCACCTAGTTCCATCCACCAGTTTGACCAGTAACCTCTTTTTAACAGCTCTCCCATGCTATTGTCTCCATAATTTATTTATTAATAATAAAATATTCAAAATTTACATTCCATTTCTGGTGACTCTGCTGAGTCATCAGTTCCTACTTAGCATAAATTTTAACATAATGTCTCAGGAATATAATAAAACAATTTACATTATTTTACAAAATTGGGGTATGTGACACAGTATACTACTAATATGCATGTAATGGGTAAGTAGCTCATGGTGCTATACAACTCTCCATTGCTACTTATCTAGAATGAAACCTCTTTGCTAGCATATTGGATTAGTGCACAATCTCAATGTTGTCCTGGTAGAGATGGAAGGCATCTAGAAAGTTTCCGTGAGATATGGATGAATGTTGTATTGGCTAAAATAGTTGTATGATCATATATTTATGCATAAGAGTTTGCCATTATGAATATTCATTATGAAATTTTTCTAACCATAAAAATGCATTTGACAAGTAGGAAAGATCACATACATAATCACCTACAAGCAAAGAAGGATGAGACTTGTTTCGAAGAACAAGTGACAATAATTCAATATGAAGAATAATATGACGAATGCAGCGACATCATTGATGCAGAACCTTCCAGCTATGAAGAAGTAACCAAGAAGGAAGGGAAGTTTGTGGTTCCATCATGCAGTAGATGGAAATATCGTGGGATACAAGGCAAGATTCGTAGCATGAGGCTTCTCACGAAAAGAGTGCATAGAGTACGAAAGATAGAGGGAGTATGATGCTTCACTTTAGAGGGAGTGACTACAGAAGATCTCGAGGTTCGACATGGTACGACAGGATGGATAGATTACTGATGACTCTAGGCTTTATTGAGAGTAAAGCGGATTCCAACCTTTGCTTCAAGGTTGAAGGAGGAAGACCAGTTATGCTCCTGTCATATGTCGATGACTTGTTCCTGATAGAAAAGAGGAACTCATTAAAGTTGCAAGAAGGAGACTTGCTGCCGAGTTCAAGATGAAAGACTTGGATATGATGCACTACTTTCTAGGCATGGAGGTGTGGAAGAATGCAGATGGAATCTCCCTGGGACAAGGGAAGTATGTAGTGGAGATATTGAAGAGGTTCAAGATGATGGGTTGCAAGGTCATGACCACACCTATGGCATCAAACCTGAAGCTATTGGGTGTTGCTTCATCAGAGTCGATTGATTCCACGATGTATCATCAGATGATTGGGTCCCTAATGTACCTGATGTATACAAGACTAGATATTTGCTTTGCTCTGAACACCTTGAGCCAATTCTTGACAGATCTGAGACATGTTCACTTGATTGCTGCAAAGCATATTTTGAGGTACCTGAAGGGTACAGTTGATTATGGGATCAAGTATGAGGTGAATTAGAAGATTAACCTGGAAGGTTATGTTGATTCAGAATGGGTAGGCAGTGCCATCGATAGGAAGAGCACTTCAGGGTGTTGCTTCAGTATGGGATCAGGTGTGATCTCTTAGTTTAGCAAGAAACAATCTTGTGTGGAACTGAGTACAGCTGAAGCAGAGTATGTCGCAGCTTGTTCAACTAGTTGTGAGGCACTATAGATGAGGAAGCTATTGTCTGATTTATTTGATATCCAGTTAGATGCTACTTGTATATACTGTGACAACTAGAGTTGTGTGAAGTTGACAGAGAACTCGATGTTCCATGACAAGTTGAAGCATATCGAGATCAAGTATCGCTATATCAGGGATATGGTGCAGAGAGGAGTAGTAAAACTCCAGTATGTTGCGACGGATGAACAGATAGTTGATGTGTTGACAAAGCCATTGGCTAGAGTGAATTTTGAGTACTTCAAGGAGAAGCTTGGTGTTCTCCAGATCGAGGTTCCCTCTAAGGGGAAGTGATGAGTCTGTGAGCCATTTTGACATCGTGAGAGGATTAGGTTCCTTCCATGGTCAAATGTAATGGCTGAGCCATTCTGTCATGGTGAGAGGATTGGTTCCTTCCATGTCAGATATGAGTGTTGAGCCATTCTGATATGACCGTAGGATTGGTTCCTACATGATCAGATATAAGGGCTGTTGCCATTCTCTAAATGGAGGTACCTGGTCAGTTACTAGGAATACTCAGTCTGGGACTAAGGGCCATTCTGATATGGTTGTGGGATGTAGTCTCACAAGATCAGATATAAGTGCATGGCCATTCTAATGTGATTGAGGGATATGTTCCCACTTGATTAGATATAAGGGTTGATGCCATTCTCTAGGAGAATGGAGGCACCTGGTCAGTTACCAGGAATCCTCAGTCTAGGGCTCAGAGCCATTCTGACATGGTGATAGGATTAAGTTCCTTCCATGGTCAGATGTAAGGGCTGGGCCATTCTGACATGGTGAGAGGATTAGGTTTCTTCCATGGTCAGATGTAAGGGCTGGGCCATTTTGACATGGTGAGAGGATTAGGTTCCTTCCATGGTCTGATGTAAGGGCTGGGCTATTTTGACATTGTGAGAGGATTAGGTTCCTTCCATGGTCAGATGTAAGGGCTGGGCCATTCTGACATGGTGAGAGGGTTAATTTTATTCCATGGTCAGATGTGAGGGTTGGGTCATTCTAACATGATGGTGGATGCATTCCTCTCATGGTCAGATGTGAGTGCTGGGCGTGCCTTTCTGACGAGTCAAGGTCATATGTAAGTGCTAGGCGGGACATTCTAACTTAGGGTCAGATATAAGCACTGAAGAAGACCTACATGGAGGCTAGGCCTACAACTAGCATGAAAAAGGGCTAGCTCTGTAGAACTTCCTGTGACGAGAAGAATCATGAGATAGCACCAGTGATGATCTAGATCGAGTGATGATTCATATCCAATGATGTTGATCCAACAGAGATGATCCGGATCCAGTGATGATGATCCAGATCCAGTAATGTTGATCCAACAAAGATGATCCAGATCGAGTGATGATCCAGATCGAGTGATGATCCAGATCCAGTGATGATGATCCAGATCAAGATGAAGCTAACTTGAAGATGAAGATGACTTGAAGATGACGAGAACTCAATGATGATCCAGATGATACAGAGAAGAAGACTTGTGCTGATAAATTGTGTCGATAGAATACCTTCATAGTTAAGAGGGAGTGTTGATGTAATTGTAACTTTGGAATGTATTCACTTGTATATCTTATGTATTGTACCCTGTTGTTTATTCCAGGAAGTGTTTGTAATGTAATTGAGTCATGTCATGCCTTGATGTTTCGATCAGGAGTTTCTATAATGTGAACAAGTCATGTCAAGTCATTGTGGGTAACCCTCCTATTGATCAAGGGTTAAAGTCTCCACAGTTGTGGGGCCCTAGGGTTATTAGACTGTCGTAGAGAAGTCGACCCTAGGTGAGTTATTATAAGTCAGGGCAATAGTTCCCACCGTTGTGTTAAGGATAACCCTCCTTGTTGGTCTGAGGGGCAAAGTCCCCACAAGTTATGGGGCACTAGGGTTATTAGACTCTCCTAGAGATGTCGGCTCTAGTAAGTAATTGTTAAGTGAGGCCGACATGTTGGAGTGGACATTAAATGAATGAAAGAATATAAATAGAGAGTGAGCCTCTCTATTTATCACACACACACTCACTCATTGGGGTGCATGAGTGAGAGAGAAGTTGCTGGGACCAGAGAGAGACTACTGCTGTCGGGAGATCATCTTTATGTTTTCAGGTTTTACTTTTGGTGTTGATTCTATCTTTGAGGAAGTTGTGGGGTTTTCTCCTTTATGGTTTCCTCAAGGAAAATTCTTTGTGTCTCTTGTCTCTTATGTTTATTGTTGTGCATGCTATTCTCTCAGTTAAAAGAGCCTAAGATCATAATGCTAGCTTGAATGATAAAAATCTAACAAGGGGGAGACAAAAGGATGTGTGTGTGTGTGTGTATAAGAGAGAGAGAGAGAGGGTTGGAGAATAGATAGGGGGGCGTGGGTTAGTTGTAGTTGGATGAGTTGGGGAGTGAGAGAGAGTGGAGAAGGGGGGGTGTTAGTGGCAAGGGGAGATGAAGGGATGTGTGTGTGTGTGTGTGTGTGTGTGTGTGAGAGAGAGAGAG
>LPNX010185094.1:61351-77176 GCA_001517045.1 Pseudotsuga menziesii
ACATAAGATAATAAAAGTATTGGTATAATTGACAAAACATGCACTCATTGTAGTATTTAAAAATGCGTGAACGTTGTGCTTCACTAAAATGCGCTCTCGTTTGGCTTCCCTAAAATGCGCTCTCATTTTGCTTCAATAAAACGCACTCCCGTTTTGCTTCAATAAAATGCGCTCCCATTTTGTTTAAATTCAAATATGTATTCCCTCCAAATGATAAGTCCGAGCCTCCACCCATGCTTGCATAGAATTCTTATGCCTATGTGTGTGCTCCGGAATTTGCTTTGGATTCAACATTACTATGCCTTGGAGTATGATAAACCATGGCTAATTCAACATTATATCCAAATTTTCGATATGCTCGTGTTTAGCCATTCATCTAAGTATGCTGCACACCTCCATTTTTTATGAGATTTTAGAAACATATATGGTTTTTTTTGCAGATTCCAAATATGTAAATTTTAACAAGAATACATTATTTTTTCTATTTTTTTCTTATTGATCTTCTGTCATCACTCCTCAACTCAAAAAACACATGTTAGTGTTTCGTCCATATCTCTTTTGTTTCTCGACCATTTAAAAAAAATTGTATGGTGCAATAAAGAACACCGACCTCTACATGCTATAAAAAACCCATTTCCAAATAATTGCATTAAGACATTCAAACACTGCATCCACAATTGACGTACCATTTTCGAGGTTTGATCTCTTAGATAATTAAAAAAAATCAAAAATATTATTTTTATTATTGGAAAAATATTCGTGCACTACTACTATATGTTCTCTATATATATACCTATTTTCGTAAGTTTATTCCATCATTTAGTCACTCAGAGGTTGCACCCACAAAAACATATACCTTATAATTTGTCCCCAAAATAAAAAGTGCCCGTTCAAAAAGATCTAAATTTAGATAGTTAACAACATTTTCAATAGGAAAAACTTATATATTTGGAAAGGTCATTCAATTTCCTACATTTCTTATTTTTTACTCATCGCAAGATTCATTGTGTAAGTGTCTCAAAATATCCATGCAAGTTGATGGATGCCTGTTTTTTCAATTTTCTATTGCATCTAACGCGCCAAAAGAGACCCTCAACTTTGTGCACTCACCCATATGCCATGGCTTGATTAAACTATTGGAGGATTAATGAAACTACCTCTCTACAAAATATGGATAACATTAGATACATTTTGACTTCTACTTTCAAAGAGAAAATGTGGTGCAAAGAAGAATTAGAGGTTAAAAGAAAGCTTATATATTATAAAGAGATCATTAACCCTAATCTCTAGGATGAAAATAATCTATCTTAACAAGATCAAATACCATCATGATCATAAAAATATAATACTAGCACACTCATTCAACTTGTGGTAAGTGAACTTGGATAGACCATGGGCCATTTTTTAAGCTTTAAATTAAATTTTAAGTATCAAACAGGTTTAGTAAGCATAAGAATTTAAAGATTGACTAATGGTTCCACTTAACCATTTAACTAAACCCATTTAAATCTTAATAAAAATGCATTTAAGCATAACAAATACAATGACCATGAAATGAATCCCGAATATACACTTGTTACACTCAGATTAATTTTGTTAATCAACTCAATAGAACCCAAAATATGAGATATTAAAGCCTAAAAATATAATTACTAGCGAAAATAAAATATTAATATTAATATTTTTATTTTCATTTTAGAATAAAAATATTTACATTTTCTTTATTTTGTTGTTATTTATCTTATAATGAATATATTTTTTATTTTTATTTTATTTTTCCTATATAGTTGTGGCCATTGTAGTGAAAGAACAAAAAATAAAATCGCAATGTCACATATTCATGTGATCCAATGACAAAAAATACTTGCAGATATCACAATTTTTTTTTCTTGGTTTAACTTACACGAAGGGGGAATATTGAAATTTGGGGTGTACGAAGATGTATGTTTTTTTATTTCTACTTATGAGCATGAGACAACCACTCTGGAGATTGATTCTATGGTAGTTTCTCAAAATTTGCAATAAACATTAATAGATTAATTTGTGTCGTATTTCAGTTTTTCACTATAAATATTGTAATTCATAAATAATTTTGAAACTAACAGGAGCACTATCGGCAGTAATTTTTTTCAAACTTTCTAAGAATATATGTACTTTCACTATAAATATTGTAATTCTTAATTGTATTCATTTAGTCTTCTGAATACAGTATATAGATTAATATATAATCCACTATCCCGCAACCCGCAGCCCGCATTTAATGCAGGATACAACATACGGGATATAGGATTACTAAATAATATTTCATTCACCACCCTCATCCCAAATCCCGCATCCTGCAATTGCAGGGAGGGATGCGGGGTGCGGGTTGCGGGCTACGAGATTACTAAAAAATATTTCATTCATCACCCTCATCTCGCAATTTCCCTTTCGGCAACGCGTAATCCCACAAAATGCGGATTGTAGAGACATAGAATAAAAATTCTAAATCAAACCACAAGACAAAAAGCCAAAAATTGAAAGAAATTTATACGAAAATCAATCGTCGGTGACAGCGCAAGGATTCAACTGTTTTGAACATGCTTGTAAAACTCCAGTCTACTATTTAGGCCAATCTATCCCAGTCTACGTTTGCAAAATAGTGTAATATAACTATGGATCGGTGGTATTCTCTACTCTTCCATCAGTAATATAACTGTTTACAGGACCGCTAGTGTCCTGTAAATTTAAGGAAAACTGTAAAGTGTAAATGAAGCGCACCAAAATCAATATGTGGTTACCTTCAGGTGTGTTTATCTGCAATAAATGCGTTTTCCATTTGCAGCTTTAGAGTTCCTTTCAAGCAAAAATGTATCGAATTTTGTATTGCCGAAAAAAAAAATGAGGCAATACATAAAAAACTAATAATCAGACAAAGCAGGAATAATAGCAAAACAAAGAAAGGGTGTTTGACCATCTCATGGAACTAAAACAAAGCAAGGATTATGTCATTCTCTTTTAGTCAAAGCAACAATAACAACAAAACAAAGCAAGGGTGTTGGATCATCTTGTAATTAGACTAAATGAATATTCAAAAAATTTCAGCAGACTAAATGAATACTTGCAAATTTAAAGAAACTGCAAACTGTAAAAGAAAATACATTAATAACTAATAATCAGACAAAGCAGCAATAACAAGAAAACAAAGAAGGGAGCTTTGACCATCTTATAATCAGAATAAAGGAATATTCAAAAACATTAGGAAGACTAAAGGAATACCTGCAGATTTAAAGAAACTGCAAATTGTGAAGTGTAAATGAAGCGCACCAAAATAAATATGTGGTTACCTGAAGGTCTGTTTATATGCACAAAGCAAAGGTGGTGCAACAACAAATGTGACAAATGCAGTATTGTAACATGGTTTTCAAGATCGCCATAAGCTGAACAAAGATGAAGATATTGAACCATGTCTGAACCATATGACAAGCTTTCTTGCATTAATTGAGCAACACTGCATTGATAAAACATTATTGCCAGTGGATAAAGGGACATGGGAAAACTGTATTGAATTCAATGAAGCACTAGTAAAAAGGAAGCTCGACCAAATTGTGAGCGTAAAGATAGAAAACTCATCCAAAATAGCGTATGCTAAACCCAAATAAAATGGTGAAGCGAAACTCCACAATATCGTCGAGAATGAGTTTCTTGAATCGAGATAAATGAACCGCGGGAAAGGACAATAAAATCCTGTAAAAAAAATTGCCTGGACTGGTGGTTTAGGACAATAGATGGAAGAGTACATAATACACACAAACCAGCAACCAATCCATCAATCCATTCACTTGCAGCAACAGACATAACACATAGGACAACAGTGGTCTACAAGGAAAAAATTCACCTATTGAGATGGTAGAATCAGGGACCCAAATAAAATGCATTAGCCAAACACCAGCTCCAAAGAACAACCTGCAACTGCCAATCAATCCATCAATCCATTCACATGCAAGAACAACCATAATACAGAGGACACCAGCGGTCTACAGGACAAAAGTTCGCGAATCGAGATTGTAGAATCGGGACCCAACTAAAACGGAGAAGAAAAAAATTCTCATTGATCAGCAAAACACTTGTCCATGATCAATTGGATAATCCGACACGACACTTATCGAACTGTGAATGGCTAAGGAGATGAGGAATATTTGAGATTGTGTCTCTATAGGGAAAACACCTTCGACGTAATAAAAGAAATCGATACTAATCTTGAATCTCTTTTTTAACTTGAACACATTCATGTTCAAATATTTGTTTTATTATATAAAAGCTTTAGGTTTAATTCATGATAATATTTTTATGTTTTAATAAAAGTTTATATATATATATATATATATATATATTCAAGTTTATTTGCATTTTTCATATATATAAACATTTTTTTACAAAATACAATATAGAAAAAATTATGAACATTAATCTTTTTTTTATTGGTCATGTTTACATATATTCACAGTTCATATTATATTTTTTCCAATTTTGACCATTGATAATCATAATAAAACATGGTTCTTATAGTCAACTATAATTTTTACTATGATTAAACAAGGTCAATTGTGGTCAATGATGGTCAATCACATTAAGCATGGTCAAGTATGAACATCCATCAATAAATATGGTTAACCATAGTTGACCATGATCAATATGGTCAACCATAGCCAAACATGGTCAACCATGGTCAACCATAGTTAACCATGATGTAGTAAAGGTGTCCAAAGTCATCGATATTAAGATGTACTCAAACATGATCATCCATTCTTAACCAATGTATTGCATGACCAACCAAAGGAAACCACATTCAACCATGTTCGATGAGTCACCCATAAATAACTGGAAGTCAATAACACTCAAACATGGTAAACCATTGAAAACATAAGTCAAACATGGTCAACGATAAATAACCATGGTTAACCATGATCAACCAGATTTAACCACCATGATATACATTAATCGGTTGACCAAAGTTAAGCATTGTCAAACATGGCCACCTAAATCCATTGATACTGATATATAGTCGACTATACTCAAAGAAATGACAACCAAAGTCAACTATGTGAATATGTCAAAAATATTGAAATATTGTTAGACATGGTGAACCATTATAGACCATAATAAACATATTCCACCATCCTTATCCATAATCAACATAGTTAAACCTATTCAAACATATTCTTAACCATATTTAAGCATAATCAAGGATAGTCAACCATGTTCTACCATATTCAACCATCGTAAAACAACCATATACCATAGTGAACCATCGTTAACCATATTAGCCACTATCAATCATGGTCAACCATAGTTAGCCAGAATTAACCATGACCAACCATAGTTAGTCATGCTCCACCAAGGTCAAATATTGTTGACAATAGTCAACCATACTGAACCATGGCCAACCATGGTATACCGTAGTAAATCATTCCCAACCATGGTCAACAATCAACCAAAGGAATCCAATCTCAACCATAGTGAAAGATGGTCAACGACAATTAACCAAAGTAAACCATGCATAACCAAAGTTAGCCATTTTCAACCAAATTCAATCGTGGACAATCAAATTCAATCATACTCAACCATGGCCAACCACGACTAGTTAAGCGCAACCATATTCAACCATGGTTCAAGAACATAGTTAAAGATGGTTGAGCATAGTCAACCATAATCAATCATGGTCAATTAAAAGCATTGAAGGTCAACCATGGAGAAACTTAGGGGTGTGTGCAAGAAGTTGAGGAACCTTTTAAATGCAATCCTATTTTTAGGAAACATGCTCATGATACATAAAAATACAATGTGATCACGTTATGTAATGCTTGGTTTGGTTAAGCTTGATCCTGGCATGTCATATTCCATGTAGGTTAGGCTAAGCAAAACACACACACGTTTTATAGTTACAAAATGCACACGCGTTATGGAGAATCAAAATGCGCACATGTTTTGGAGAAGCAAAACGCACACACGTTATGGAGAACTACAAAAAATGGTTTTGGTGCATGGCTAGGGAAATGAATAAAAACAATAGTTTGCATCATCAATACTTAGGACCTATACTAGAATTTTAGCATCATCAAGAACAACATCTCAAACAACCATGCCTAACCTCCCAAGAGCATAATTTTTCTTTGTGTTGTAATATGGACAATATTAGGAGGCTTTAAGAACTAAGTATGGGTCATAGTCCCTTGACCATTCTTTGAGGAGGAAACTCAAGACTTATGCCCTAAATGTAGCTTTTAAGGCTTGAGGTCCATGAACAAGGATTCAAACCTGCACATAAGACCTCTGTATGTGATACTTTGCATCTAATAGGGAATATGTATTGCATTATAATTATCTTAGCACTATGAACATATCTGTAGACATGGTTGAGGGAGGTAACCTAGTTCTTAGGCCCTAAAGTAATCCTATAGACTCTATAGGGCCAAAAACAACACCTCGAACAAACACACATGATCTCTTAAAAGTAGATTCAACCTTTAAATTGGGATATGGTCATGATTAGGATTTTTTTAGAATTAATATGGAGGATAAGGTGTTAATCATGGTTGGTACATAAAGCTTTGATTTTAGGTTGTAAACCAACTTTTAGGGCTCAAGGTCCATGAACGACACCTTGAATTACCATACATGACCTCTGAAGTTGATAGTTTTTATTTGAATGGAGATATGGGAACTGTTAGGGTTTTTTAAGTACTATATATGTGTCTTGAGACCTTATACATAATAAGGGGAGGAAACCTAGGCCTCAGCCCCCAAAAATATGCTTCTAGGCATCTAGAGACAAGAATGATGTGTTGAACAACCTCAATAGAGCCTTCCATGGTATCATTTTCCTTGAAATGGGAATACTAATGCCATCAGAACATTTCTAGCACTAAGTATAGATATTAGGACCCTTGACACGGGTGGGGGGAAACACATGGTCCTTAGTCATTAAGGGAAGTTGTTAACCATTTAGGGCCAAAATTGATGCGTCCAACCACCACACATGATGTTGAAAGTGAATCCTTTGAATCTAAATGGGGATATGCATGCCATCATCATTTGTTGAGCACTGTGTATGCATATCAAGGCCATTGACAAGGTCAGGGGAGGAAACTATGGCCTTAGGCCATAACTAAATATTATAGGCATCCAGGGATAGGAAGGATGCCTTAAAAAATCACACATAGTATCTCATAGGTATATTTGGACTATGAATATGGATGTTAGCAGAATTAGGTGGTTTTGAACAGCAATTATGGGACATACGAGACATGATTGAGGGAATATGCTCATTCCTTAGGCCATAGTGGAATATTTAAGGAACCCATGTTAATGAACAATACCTTGAAGCACTACACATGACCTACTCAAGGCATGCTTGGTATCCAAGAAAATATGCACATGCCTTTAATAGGTTTTGAGCATTAGATATGGGTATTAATGCCTCAACATGGCCAAGGGAGGAAATCCAAGACTTGATCACTAAAGAATATTTTGGCATCTATGGCTACACATGTGCCTTACTCACTATCCCTCTATGCCTTACTCACTGGCCCTCCTTTCCTTTGTATTTCCATCTCTCTCTATCTCTATGTGTGTGTGTGTTTCTTCCCCCCCACCCCCCCTCTCTCTCTCTATGTGTGTGTGTGTGTGTCCCTCCCTCAATCCCCATCTCTCAGAACCTCTATCCACCTTTATACCTCCCACATTATCCCTCCCTACATCACTCTCTGTATTTCTCCCCCTCCCTCCTCTCTCATTGTTTCTCACCCCCCCCTCTCTCGTTGTTTCTTACCCCCCTCTCTCTCCCACACAATCTCTCTCTCTCTCTCTCTATATATATATATGTGTGTGTGTGTGTGTATCCCTCCCACTCTCTCTCTCACAACATCCCTCTCTCTCTATATCTCTATGTGTGTGTGTTTCCTCCCTCACTCCCCCTCTCTCATAACACCTCTCCATCTTCTCTATACCTCCCTCACTATCCCTCCAATAGTCACTCTCTGTCTATCACTCACACCTCACCCTCTCTATATCACGCATCCCTCCCCCTCTCTATCCAACACAATTTGTGTGTGTGTGTTTGCCCCTCCCCCTTCTCTCTCTATATATCTATGTGTGTGTGTCACTTCCTCACCCCCCCTTTCTCAGCCTCTCTCCACCTTCTATATACCTCCCTCAAAATCCCTCCCTCCATATCATTCTATCCATCATTCACCCCTCCCCCTCTCTCTTTGTCACTCACCCCTCCTTCCCTCTCTCCCACACAATCTCACTATACGTGCATGCATGCATGCATGCATGTGTGTGTGTGTGTGTGTCCCTCCATCACTTCCCATATCTCATAACCTCTCTCCACCTTCTCTACCTTCTCTAGACCTCCCTCACTATCCTTCCCTCCATCTCTCTCTCTCTATCTCTCACCCCTCCCCCTCTTCCTATGTCACTCACCCAACCCCCTCTCTCCCACATAATCTCTGTGTGTGTGTGTATCTGCCCCCCTCTCTCACAAACTCCTTATGTCTCTCCCTCTCTCTCCACCTTCTATTTACCTCCCTCACTATTCCTCCCTCTAGCAATCTCTTCCTCCCTTCTCCCTTTATTACTAGCCCTCTGTGCCATTATTCATCTACCCTGGTCCCTATCCTCTCTCTCTCAACTTGTATCCCTACCTCCCTATCTCTTTTCACCCTCCCTCTCCATTTTTCTCTCTCTCACAACCTCCCTCTCTCTCCATCACTCAAACCTTAACCCTCTGTCTTTGACACCATCTCTCTCTCTCTCTCTCTTTCTCTCTCTAAACATGTGTGTCCCTACCCTCTTTCTCACCTTGTGTCTATCCCCCACCTCACACACACACACCTTCTATCCCTCCCTCACTATCTCTTTCCTTCACTCTATCTCCATCCCTCCCTCACTCCCCCTCCTCCCTATCTGTCTTATAATCTCTCACACCCTCTCTACATCATTATATCTCTCTCTCTTTATTATACTCCCTTCCTCTATGTTTTCAACTTATTCCTTCTCCTCAACCACCTACCTCATTATGACTCCTATTCTCTGTTTTATTGCATCTAATTACCCTCTCTTCAATTTTCTCCTCCTTTGCCTCTCTCCTCCAACATACCCTATTCCTCCTCTAATACTCCAAAACCACCTTTCCATTCACCAATCCTCTCTCTCATTAAGACATCACCCACTTCCTCCTCTCCACCTTATCCTCATTTGTCACTCAAATCTCACGTACTGCTCCTAACCCTATACTTCACTAACTCTTCTCCTTCTAATAGTGCTCTCAGTCCCCACTCCCCTTCACCCTTGTAACCCATCATGTTCCCATTCCATTAATCTTTCTGCACTTGAATTTACAACATCCTCCTAGGACCTTGACCCTTCCCACCCCCTCTCAACTATTAACCATACTCACTCAAACTTACAACATCCTCCTAGTCCCTTGACCCTTCACCACCCCCTCTCAACTATTAACCATCCCCACTTGAACTTCCAACATCCTCCTAGGACCTTGACCCTTCTCCACCCCCTCTCAATTATTAACCATCCCCACCTGAACTTATAACATCCTATTAGGCCCTTGACCCTTCCACACCCCCTCTCAACTATTAACCATACATTTGATGTCTTCCATATAGTGATATATTTTTTGCTCTACATAACATGCACGCGTTATAAAACTACATAACGTGTGTGTGTTTTGTAGTTCTATAACGCACATGCATTTTGCAGTTCTATAACGCATGTTTTGTAGTTCTCTAGCGCGCACACATTTTCCAATTCTATAAGGGCAGGAAATGTAATTTGAATTTAAACATGCCAATTCACTTGATCGCATGTCGCCAATAGTCCTATGTGTGTGGTTTGGAGTTTGCTTTGATAATACCAAACTTGTGCTATGGTATATTAGAAACCATAGCTAATTGGGCATTTCTTCCAATTTATGAAGAAGTTGTTGTTTACGCACTCGATATAATATGCTGCACAATCATTTTTGATGAAATCTTAAACATAAATAGCATTTTTTTTCTGCAAATTCTAAATATGTAATTATTATTAAAAATACTATATTTTTCATATTTTTGTTCAATTTCTATTGTGTCTTGACTCCTTAACTCAAAAAACATGTTATTAGTTTTTTTTACATAAATTTTTCAATTCTTAATCATTTTAAAAAGAAATTATATGGTGCATTAGAAGACACTGACCTCTACATTCTAAAAAAATCCATTTCATGACTATTTCATTAATACCTTCAAAGGCTGCACCCACAAAAGGCGTATCATTTTTCGAGGAATGATCACTTAGATAATTATAAAAAAATAAAAATTACTAATTTTATTTTTGAAAAATAGTGTTGCACTAGTGCTATATGTTGTCTACATGCCTGCAAATTTTTGTATCTTGAAACCATCATTTAGGTCCCCAAAGGCTGCACCCACAAAAACATATACCTTATCATTTTCTTAAAAAATAAAAAGTGTCCATTAGAAAAAATGAAACTTGACATATTTATAAAAAGTTTCAATACATAAAACTTATGTATTCGGAAACTTGATCCAGTTTCCTACATTTAATATTTTTTACTCAAAGTACGATATTTTGTGTAAGTATCTCAAAAAATACAATTAAGTTGAGGGATGCCTAATTTTTCAGTTTTCTATTGCATCTAACGTGCCAAGAGTGACCCTCATTAGCTATCACTCACCCTTAGTCGACCATAATTAACCAAATTCAACCATGTTGATCCAAAGTCAACCATGGTCAACCATTTTCAACTGAATTCAATCATAGAGAATCAAATCCAATTAAACTCAACAATGTTGAACCATGGCCACCAAAAGTCAACCATGGTTAAACATAACTAAACATGATCAACCATAGTCAATCATCAGCATTCATTGTCAACCATAGTTATGAATGGCCAGCTATAATACACCATAGTAAACCATGGCTAACTATATCCATCCATCGACAACCATAATAATGTCGGTCGACAACATTATTATTCCTTTTCCCACTCTAACTATCACCCATGCGATATCTTATTAAATTATACCCAATAATGGAATTATACTCAACCATATGATATTAAAGTCAACCCATGTGTCACCCATATTTAACCAATAACTAACAAGTAAACAATAGTGAACTAATAGTCAATAATTCAAACACATGAAACTAATAATAAAAGGTCAACCAATAATCTATAGTCAACCCTAGGTTAATAGTCAACCATATTCAACCAATAATAATCATGGTCAACCAAAAGTTAATCATAGTCAACCAATGGTCAATTATACTCAAAATTTAACCATAGTTAACCACATTACAAATTGCCAAATATAGTTGGCCATGGTCAGTTATGGTGAAACAAAGTCAATCATAGTCAAACAAATGGTCAACAATGTTCAAATATTGCTTAAACATCAGACCATAACTATTTTTATAATTTATATAAATATTAAAAATATTAACTAATTAATTGAATTTATAAATATCAATATGTTATATTAATACTCAATCATGTTGAATCAACCATTTGTATATTTTTAGTTAACTATGGTTGACATATTATATACAATAGTCAACCAATAGTCAAAAGTGAACTCAAAGTCAATATTCAACCAATAATAGTCCATACCAAAAGTCAACCATGGTTCACATAGTAAAAACTATATTGAATAAATAATCAACCATATTAAAACCATATCCAATCAATAGTCAATCATGTTCAATCATAGTCAGTCATAGTTAACCATGGATGGCATAGTAAAAAGCACAATCACTAAATAGTCAACCAATAACATTGGTAAACTATAGTCAACTATATTTTTATGTATTATTAGTAAAAACCATATTCAAACATGGTTGGCATAGTCAACCAATAGTTACCCAATAATGAACCATAGTCCAAAGACATCCAATACCCAATTACCATGGTTGACATAGTAAAAAATAGAGTCAAATAGTAGTTAACAAGTCAACCACAATCAAGCATGGTCAACATAGTAAAATTTGTAGTCAACAAACAGTTAACAAGTCAGCCACGGTTAGCAAACCATAGTGAACTATAATCAACCAATAGTCAAAATTCAACCAATACTCAAAACTTAACCATAGGAAGAACTCATCTAGTAGTCAATTACACTATATAGCCAACCATAGTCAAAAGTGATCCAAAAGTCAACCTACGTTCCCCAAAAGTAAAACACAATTAACCATGGTCAACTACGTCCATCAAAAATCAAAATTCAATCATAGTCATTTATGTCAACCAATACGCAACCATATTTAACCATGGTTGGCATATAAAAACCATAGTCTACCATTGTCAAAATCCAACCATAGTAAACCGTTGTCAAGCACTTCTAAATATGGTCAACCATGGTTAGATATGACTAAACAAAGTCAATCATAATCAAATGAATTTAACTATCATTGGACCAAACATGTTCAAATAATTATTAAATGTGTCGAGTCATTGTCAACCTTCATCAAGCATGATCAAACCATACGGAAAAATGGTCACCCCTACTTATGTCAAACATGGTCATCCATTGTTAAACATAATTAACTATCAAAATTTTTATTTAACCATAATTAATCATGGCCAACAAAATTCAAGCATGGTGAACCATGTTCAATCCCAATCAATCAAACTCAACTGTAATCTGACACAGTCAACCACATTATCATCTATGTTCAACCGATGTATATCTATCAACATGCTCAACAATGGCTAAACCATAATTAACCATAGTTATTATTTTTAATTATTGACATTTTAATATTTAAATTAATTTTTAATAATATTAATAATGGTATACCAATGATTAATGTTAATACATTTAAAATATTAATATCTTTATAAATATGATTTACTATATAAATAAATATAAATAAATAAATAAATTGACATATCCATTTGGGACCATCTCCACAAAGATAACATAAAATTTTGAAATCAACCATAACCTTTCAACATAGCAACGAGACACAACCATTGGTATATGTACCAATTTTATATTGTTAACATAATCATATTTTATATTGTAAAAATAATAAAATTTGGATCAACTAGACTAAAAAAATGTTTATCCGTGCTCAGACATGGTGAATGATGATTGTCTATGTTAGGCTTTGTTTGACCTTGGCTAACTAAACTCTACCTTTTAGTTAACTATCCTTTTATTCCAACATGAGAATCGTTTCATGACCAGATTACATAATCCACTCATTTATTACAAAGGGGCTCAAGAAGAGCATCATGTCACTTACAAGAATAGAAATTGGGCGGGAAAGGTAACAATCATTCCTCCCAACCACCCATATTTTAAAACTTGCAATTCTCAACCATGTTAAACATAGTAAACCATAATCAACCATGGTCAACAATGATTGGACTCTTCATCTATGTGATTTATTTAATATAAAGCAACTACTCCAACCCTAATCCTCTCTGGTTAGATAAAGACCTTATTTTAGCTAGAAGGTGCATTAGAAACTCTGAAGATCTAGGCGAAAACTTGTTTGGCTAAGAGTTAGTCAAGCTTTGTAGTGCTCAACATCTCATAATTTGTAACAACCTAAATAATTGGTCCAATTCAAGTATGATGACTGGCATTCATGGCCTTGGAAGCAGTGCAATTGATTATGTCATATCGGATATCCCTTTGTATAATGAAATAATAAATTTCAACATCCTAAACGACCACAAGCTTGATTCAAATCACAGGTCTTTAATTATAACCCTCAGCCTTACCATCCATAAGGAACCCATGGAGGAAAATTCTCAGAGCCAAAAGCACTTGATCTTTGATAGAAATAATACAGAGGGCTTTCTCAATGATTTAATGAATAATTTGTTCTCTCTTTCTAATAAGACCAATATATAATATCTCTATCATAATTTCACTACTTCCCTCTCCTCTTCCATCAACAAGTTTTCTCGTGAAATTTCTCGCAAAAAGAAGAACATAAGAACCAACCCTTGGTATGATAACAATTGTAAGCATGCGCACAGAGAAATTAAGGAAGCTATTGACGAGTCCTTGAAAGACGATAAGATAAATAAGTACAAAGCTCTAATTAAAATAAAATAGACTCACTATATTAATAAAAGAAAAGAAAAACTTTTACAATTATCTAAGACGACTTCTAAGAAATTTTGAAGATGAATTCTAACTTGTAAAACTAAAGAAAATAATGAGATATATTTGGAAGATTGGAACTCATATCTTAAAAATATTTATGAATCCCAAAGGTTGCAAATAACATTCAAACCCTCCTTACAACAAAGCAAGTATTTTCCTTAGATGACATTGACTTTGGGATTAAGCACCTAGCTAATGGAAAAGATAAATCCAACATTGAAGGGTACAAAGCAAAAATCATGAAACCAAAGCACTTGTCCTCCTCCCTTGTATTCACAGTCTCTTTAATGTAGTAGTCAAGCATGGATTCCCTAAGCATTGGACTCATAACCTTATAGTTCCTATCTTTAAAGGCAGAGATAAATATAACTCCTCTAACTGAAAAACCATTATGATTATCCCTCTTTTAGCAAGTTATACGATATTATCCTTGAAAAGAATATTAGCATTTGGATAGAAAATGAAGGAAACTGGGATAAATGAAAAGTGAGATTCAAAAGGAAACACTCAACCACATACCACCTCATTATGCTTAATATCATCGCAAAGGAATGCACGGTAATAGTAAATCCAATCTTTTTTTGTTGTTTTGTAGACTTTTAGAAAGCTTTTATACAATGCCTAGAAATAACCTTTGTAATATATTAGAAAATTTAAAAGTCACTCTTGAGTTGAGGGATACAACTATAAGGTTACACTGAGAATGTCATTTCCAAATTAAAAAATACTAAAGGATGGTCGAGGGTATTAATTGCAATATTGGGGTTAAGCAAGGGTGCCCCCCTTCTCCTACCCCTTTTTGTAATTACATTGATAAGCTAGAAGATTATTTAGAAGAGGTAGGTTGCGCTGACATGATCTTGTTAGGAATAGTCATTGTGCTTGTTCTCTATGATGGCGATATAGTTCTTATGGAAAGGTTTCCATACGATCTTGAGAAGCAATTATGAATTCTCAAATTTTTTTGCACCAATATGGGCATGATCGTTAACACCGACAAAACGAAAGTCATGATTATCAAGTCGAATAAGGGTACTTCTGACCATTTTTCTTATGGCAATATAATCTTAGAGGAAGTAACGTCCTATACGTATCTAGGAATTGACTTTCACCACAAGTTCAAGTGGAACTATAGCATTGAGAAGAGGATAAATGGAGGGTAGAAAGCCTACTTTGATCTTGAAAACAACTGTAAATCGACAAACCTTGTGATGCGGAACAAAAAAAATTCCTCTTTAAAATGCTCATCACTCCCATTATCTTATATGGTTGTGAAGCTTGGGGATGCAACATTTCCAAAGAATCTTGGAGAATAATTGAGCAAATCCAGAAATGATTTATTAATTATAATCTTAAAATTAAGATCAACACACCCTATCTTATTCTCCTATTAGAAGCAAGGCTCACCCCATTGAAAGCATGGCTATGACTAGATACCTAATGTTCAAGAACAAATTAAACAATATAAGAGATGATTGAATTCCTAAATGTTTTCTTAAATCCAACCAAAAGCACCTTTGCCTCAAGTAAGGATGGATATGGTTGAGTGCACAAAGTTGAGGGACCTTTTAGATGCAATGGTAGAGTGAAGTCAATCACTCTTGATCCATAAAATAGAAATCATCCCAAGCAATCCCGACCC
>LPNX010185094.1:86199-115951 GCA_001517045.1 Pseudotsuga menziesii
AGCAAGAAAGA
The DNA here is from genome assembly GCA_001517045.1 of Pseudotsuga menziesii. Classification (NCBI taxonomy): domain Eukaryota; kingdom Viridiplantae; phylum Streptophyta; class Pinopsida; order Pinales; family Pinaceae; genus Pseudotsuga; species Pseudotsuga menziesii. The sequence goes on from LPNX010185094.1 coordinate 86,211, forward strand.
GTGGAGAGATAGGTTTTAGGTGTTAGGAGTGAGAGAGAGGTGCTAGGGGGATGTGTGTGTGAGAGAGAGAGGAAGAGAGAGAGAGGGGGGAGGGAGGTTTAGTGGTTTCGGTGGTGGGAGGTGCTAATTGATTAGAGATAGAATAATAGGGGGTGTTTAAGAGTTAGAGGTCGAGAGAAAGGGTTATGGGTTTAGGGGTGGGGGGGAGGGGACATACAAGTGTTAGTGATAAGGGGGGACATATGAGTCAGAGAGAGAGAGAGAGAGAATGGGACATTGGGGTGTTAGGAAGAGAGAGGAGGGGGGCTTAGAGGTAGGGAGAGGAAGAGGGGAGTGGTGGGGGACATAAAATAATAAAAGTATTAGTATAATTGACAAAACACGCACTCATTGTAGTATTTAAAAATGCGTGAACGTTGTGCTTCACTAAAATGCGCTCTCGTTTGGCTTCCCTAAAATGTGCTCTCATTTTGTTTCAATAAAACGCACTCCCATTTTGCTTCAATAAAATGCACTCCCATTTTGTTTAAATTCAAATATGTATTCCCTCCAAATGATAAGTTCGAGCCTCCACCCATGCTTGCATAGAATTCTTATGCCTATGTGTGTGCTTTGGAATTTGATTTGGATTCAACATTACTATGCCTTGGAGTATGATAAACCATGGCTAATTCAACATTATATCCAAATTTTCAATATGCTCGTGTTTAGCCATTCGTCTGAGTATGCTGCACACCTCCATTTTTTTATGAGATTTTAGAAACATATATGGTTTTTTTTGCAGATTCCAAATATGTAAATTTTAACAAGAATACATTATTTTTTCTATTTTTTTCTTATTGATCTTCTGTCATCACTCCTCAACTCAAAAAACACATGTTAGTGTTTCGTCCATATCTCTTTTGTTTCTCGACCATTTAAAAAAAAATTGTATGGTGCACTAAAGAACACTGACCTCTACATGCTATAAAAAACCCATTTCCAAATAACTGCATTAAGACATTCAAACACTGCATCCACAATTGACGTACCATTTTCGCGGTTTGATCTCTTAGATAATTAAAAAAAAATTTAAAAATATTATTTTTATTATTGGAAAAATATTCGTGCACTACTACTATATGTTCTCTATATGTATACCTGTTTTTGTAAGTTTATTCCATCATTTAGTCACTTAGAGGTTGCACCCACAAAAACATATACCTTATAATTTGTCCCCAAAATAAAAAGTGCCCGTTCAAAAAGATCTAAATTTAGATAGTTAACAACATTTTCAATAGGAAAAACTTATATATTTGGAAACGTCATTCAATTTCCTACATTTCTTATTTTTTACTCATCGTAAGATTCATTGTGTAAGTGTCTCAAAATATTCATGCAAGTTGATGGATGCCTGTTTTTTTCAATTTTCTATTGCATCTAACGCGCCAAAAGAGACCCTCAACTTTGTGCACTCACCCATATGCCATGGCTTGATTAAACTATTGGAGGATTAATGAAACTACCTCTTTACAAAATATGGATAACATTAGATACATTTTTACTTCTACTTTCAAAGAGAAAATGTGGTGCAAAGAAGAATTAGAGGTTAAAAGAAAGCTTATATATTATAAAGAGATCATTAACCCTAATCTCTAGGATGAAAATAATCTATCTTAACAAGATCAAATACCATCATGATCATAAAAATATAATACTATCACACTCATTCAACTTGTGGTGAGTGAACTTGGATAGACCATGGGCCATTTTTTAAGCTTTAAATTAAATTTTAAGTATCAAACAGGTTTAGTAAGCATAAGAATTTAAAGATTGACTAATGGTTTCACTTAACCATTTAACTAAACCCATTTAAATCTTAATAAAAATGCATTTAAGCATAACAAATACAACGACCATGAAATGAATCCCTAATATACACTTGTTACACTCAGATTAATTTTGTTAATCAACTCAATACAACCCAAAATATGAGATATTAAAGCCTAAAAATATAATTACTAATATTAACAATAGCAAAAATAAACTATTAATATTAATATTTTTATTTCCATTTTAGAATAAAAATATGTACATTTTCTTTATTTTTTTGTTATTTATCTTATAATGAATATATTTTTTATTTTTATTTTATTTTTCCTATTTAGTTGTGGCCATTGTAGTTATATATTTATTTTTTTTCTTTATAAATATTCTTTTTACAAATATGTTTTTTATAAATATTTTTTTAATTAATTTTTTCTTATTATTATGGTTATTTATTTAAATATATTAAATAATAATAGTTTATTTCCTATATTTATTTTTATTAATATTAATATTATTAATTTATAATATTAATTTTTGCTTATTATTATGGTTATTTATTTAAATATATTAAATAATAATAGTTTATTTTTTATATTTATTTTTATTAATATTAATATTATTAATTTATTTTGTTATTTATACTTTTTTATTTTTTTATTTATATAATTTTATTTTGATATATTATTTATTAATGAATATATTATTTAATTATTTATTAATTAATATTTATTATAAAATATAATAATTTTATAATAATAATAAGTGGATAGAAAGGGGCGGCAGGAGGGGGAGGGGTGCTCTTTGACCCCGGCGGACATTTGAATCTCAGTTACGCCTGGAATTTGGGAAGCGATACTAATAATATGGCTGAAGCCCTTGCCCTTTGGCAAGGTTTAAGTCAGGCTATTCGTCTTGGCGTCCAAGAATTAACGGTGGTTGGGGACTCGAGGATGATCATCCAGCACCTCTTCAATCGGGAATTGCCCTCCTCTTTTCGCTTAAAACAAGTGATCCGAAGAATTTTTATCCTAGTTCCTCTCTTCCGCTATATAGACTTCTCCACGTCCTAAGAGAATTCAATGATCAAGCCGATAATGCTGCAAATGAGGCTATCTCCTTAGACTATGGAGTTCTCAGCATTAATGGAATCACAAGGGTGGAACCAATCCCCTAAGTCAAGGGTGTTGTTGATAAATTTGATGAAGGGGGGTTCGTGGCATAGGGGCCCAAGCTGCGTGTCATCAGAATTGGCTGATCCGTGGCTCCCTCTCCCCTCGAATTATGGTGACACGCGCCGTGCGGACGTACCATCCCACATGCATTTTCTCCCCGTTAAAGTTCTCGGCTGTCCAAATCCTTCGCAGCATTTTCGCCCGCTGCTTCTTATGATGGCGCTTAATTATACATGCAGGCGGAATTCTGCTCGTACCTTTGGCCGTACTTCGCAGCAGGACGGATTTAGTTGTGTAAATCATGCCACTTCGTCGATTGTGAGGAAGGAGTTATGGAGCATTCATTGTTATTCATGGAGAATTTTGGCCCATCTCCCTCCGGATCATGTTAGAATGATGCTCTTGCCTGATAAGACCGTGAGATTTGATGGAATTCTGTATGGAAATGATATTCAGAACTGCTTCAGTCCTCAGAAGTGTGATAAAATTGATTACTCGTTATGCTGTCATCGCTCAGGTTGGAATTATTTCTCAATCCTACGGGGGGCTTTAAATACCCTGGACGAGCATACAGTGGGCAGAAAGCATGATATCTGGTTTCAATTGCGGTTCGTTGTTTATTCTAGTCCAGAGGTTGGCTTGTCTGTGAAGACCTCCTTGGTTGGGAGGCGAGGTTTTCCCCTTTTGGTGGCTGTGCTCTCGGTGGTTTTCCTGTCGGCGTTGGTTGTCATGGTAGAGTCAACAGGTTCCTTCGCCTCCTCTCCGGACCCTGTGGAGGAGTTGGCGGCTGATGTTAAGGTCCTCAAACGCAGAGTTCGCAAGCAAGGAGACAGTCTGCGCCAGATGGATGTTATGGGTGGGCGACGCTTGAGTCAATTAGAAGAGGATATTGGGCGTCTGCGCACGGAATCTCATGAAGCCATGAAGACCCTGGACGCAGGGGTTCAGCAAGCTTTGGCGAAAATGGACCTTAGGCTTCAAACTCTGGAACAGAATTGGGCCAAACGAAAGAATGTCGTCTCTGCAGGGTCCATCAACCCAGGTGCAAAAGTTACCCGGCGTTAGTTAGTCTGTGTCAGTTTTTTCAGTTCGTCTCTATCTATAAGACCTGATTTTGCAGTTATACAGGCATATGTAATTACTTTTATGTAGTTTTGTAGTCCTGGTAGTCGAGTTCTCAGGCTTACTGGCTTTGAAGTTGTACTCTCTGTTTGGCTTTGCCACCCTTTAATATATATCTTTAACCGTTTCTGTCAAAAAAAAAAAAAGTGGATAGAAGTTTTTTTTAAGATTTAGGGTGGACTACGATCTATACTTTTTCATCTATCGATAATGATGATACAGGTGTAGTATCAAGATTGACTGTATGGCACTTGTTCAAAAATCTAAATAAACAATTAACTCGTAAGTGATGAATGGATAACTTGGTAGCAATGCATGTATAACTCATAGATTATGAATGGATAACCAACACTTCATAGGAGATAACTAGAAGAATTTGTGAGATAAGAAAAAAAAGAATAGAAAAAATAATTAATTGTTGATAAATGGAAAAAAGAGTAGAAGAATGTGATCCAGCCACAAACAATATGAATATACTAGTAATAAGGTTTATATAAGCTCTAAAATAACGTCTATCTTCTCTTAAATAATGTTGTTATTATTAATAATAATAATTAAGCCAATTAAAACTCCCTAAAAGATTCCTATATTTTTCAACATTAATAATGTCTTTTTTTAATCTTAAACAACGCTATTATTATTTACCAATTCGAGCTCCCAAACAAATACCTATATTTTTCAACATTAATAAGTAAATTCTAGAGCGTGTAGTTTATCTTCAATTTCTAATTTTCACAAAAACGGGTTACAACTTAATTCCATGATCCTTCCTGCCACCTACTCGCTCTTGGGCCATCACGAAAAAGTGTTATAAACAATGACGGTGAGAAGTCTTTGGACCCTACATTTTAATAAATGATCTTAAAGCCCACTACATCTACCAATTCCTCTGCGTCTTTTTCGGTCACTTCACAATCAAATATGTTCACCAATCGGCCACTTCACAATCAAATATCAAATCTGCTCACCGACTAATCTATAAACTAAGGAATATATCCAAGTTAATTCACATCGTTAAAAACACACTATTTTCATCTGAACATGAGTCTGTCGTTCTGCTTTGCTTTTTATAACGGTGGAATTCTATGAATTTCAAGTGAACAGGTTACAGAACGATTTCACTCAGAAACAATAACTGTAGAACCAATTCATCCAGAAATAGAGTAGAAGGTAGATCAGCTGATCAAACTACCCACTATACATCATCTGTCAGTGTTTCTATCTTTAACTAATAGCCATAGGATTATGGGTTTTTTATTTTTTATTTTGAAAGTTTACCAACAATATCTTTAGGTTTTGGTATATCCATAAACTTTACTAGGTGTTAATAACTTATTGAAAGGATATCCAAATATAAAGTTGTATTGAAGTATAAAGTGAATCACTCAAACATATTTGAATCGACATGAATTTAACTTATTTATCTTATAAATTAGTTATAAATAACTAATTATTATAATTTTAATTTAAAAATAAATAATTAATTATGAGAGTTGTATTTTTTAAGCAACCATAACCATAGATATTTTCTTAAAAGTATAAATATGATATTCAAATAAATGAGTAAATAAAGTTGGAAAATTTTGTATAAAATAATTAGTATTAAAAAAAAGATATAGTAGTTTAGTGGAGTACTTAAATATAAAGAATTAAAGTATCTTACATGGGGTAGAATAGACTCTGGATAAGTGTATTGTTAAAGCACTTATTGTGTAAGGCTACCGGTTGGAAACTCTATGGGTGCTTGCTTACAAAAAATATATATAAGGAATTAAAGTAAAGGAAAATACTAACAATTAACTATATAAAATTAAATTAAAAAAACATGTTATAATTTTGTTTGGTTTGCCATTATGGTGTCTAAAAAGTAGAAAAAGTTTAAAGTATTTTTTTTTTTGAGAAAATAATAAAATAAAAACACAAATACTTCCTTATATGATGTGAATAAAAATTGATATGTTATATTTAAACTAAAAACATTAGATAAATTAATTATATTTATAATCAAAATAAAATATATAGATATGAAAAAAATATTGATAAAAACATATTACACTATTAAAATAAAATCAATTTAATAACTATTTAAAAAAACATTAATATATTTAAGAGAAAACTATAAATAAAATAGAAAATATATATTTATTTTGAAAAAAAGAAAAATTAAAAAAAAACATTAATATATTTAAGAGAAAACTATTAATAAAATAGAAAATATATTTTTATTTTGAAAAAAAAATTTAAACACAAATATAGGTATATATTAACATATAATTATTTTATATTAATTAAAAAATAAATAATTTGGTTTATAACTATGATTATATTAATTTAAAAATAAATAATTTGGTTTATTGCATAGTTATAAGGAAAGTATTTGAAGTAAAAAGAAAATAAAACTTTAAATATTTATAAAAGTTTGGTAGATTTCATTTAAGATACATTAACCAATCTTTAAAAAATCAAGACAATCTAACATTAAGATATGAAAATTTAAATAATTTAAATATGAAAATTCTAATAATTTCATATATCCTCATAATTTATGAGGATAGCGCTTCACTTAAAAATGAATAAAACTTAAAAAAATTAATTTTTTATAAAGTGGTAAATATAACTTAAAATACATTGCCAAATGAGTAAAGAATCAAAACAATTTAACATTAAAATATAAAAATTTAAATAATAAAAAAATTGTTAAATAAATATAAAAAATAAATAAAAAATCAATACACATTATCTATAGATTTTTAAGTTTGTAAATCTACAAAATTTTAGATTACTATTCTATTATAATTCAATATATATATACTTTATTTTTATTATTTTGTTTATAACTCTTTAACATTAAATTAATAAATATAATTAGAAATTTTATTTAAATCTTATAAAGGGTAAAAATAAACATTTTTAAATATGACAAATTTAAAATGCTATGTGATGATGATTAAGATGATTAACATCCATTGAGACCAACTTTGGTATAGGTGACCTTAAGAAGAACACAACTTGGTTTTAAGTAGGGCAAAACTTGGTTTACTTTAAAATCTTGTTCCTGTGCTCAATAAGCTTGCAAAGAAGCTTTCTAAGTTCACATGCTACACTTTTGGCAAGTTAGAAGGACACTCATAGACTCACACTGATGGAAAACCCTTTTCGCCCATGGAGTTTTAGGAATAAATTAACTCCCTCAGTAGCTATGGAGTTCATGAGAGTTACTTCTAATCTTGGCTATATTAATTTTCTTCTCTGAGCTAATGACCTCCTTATAATATCTTAATTTTCTTTTAATGACTAAATTTTTTTCACCCCAAATTTTTTCTATAAACTTAAAAATAATTTAATAACTATATTTAAAGTGCAATATTATGTTTTATAATTATTATTAATTAAAATTTAAATAATTATAACAATTTGGATAGTGATACTCAACTTTTGAATGAATCTTATTATAATCAACCTTTTTAAAAATATAATAAAACAATATTTTATTAAATTATTAATTTTATTATATTAATTATGTTTTATATAATAATGAATTAAATTAAATAATTTATCTAAAATTAGATGACCAATTTTAAAATATATAAAAAAAACATTGGTTTACTTAATTTTAAATATTAAACATCAATACCTATTACTACAAAATCATTATATTTTTATAATTCCAGTACTTTTAAATCTAATATTCAGTAACTCAATAAATTCCAATACTTTTAAATCTAATATTCACTAACTCAATAAAAAAATACGTTTGAAATGGAAATGATAACGTACAAATGATTTCTCGTCCAACTGAAATGTTCTTCTGTATGTGATACACCGACTACTTAAATTTGAGAAATAAATCAAAGCTAACATATTTGCTTTAAATGTTTATAGGCTCCAATTAGTGATACAGTGACAACTTCTTCTCTGATAATTAAATCAGAGCTAACATATTTTTCCCTTTATGTAAGGGAGGCTGAGGATTCAAGGAAACATGAAGTCTACAGTATAACTATCATCGTTATAGGAACTTCCATGGTTCAGTGAACCACCACGATTACATGAACAGTTCATAAAACTTTTGTTGTTATTATTAATGTTGTCACACTCCTAACAATATTAACTTGTATATTTCTCAACTAAATGTATACATACCTTGTATGCAGCATAAATCTAGTTGTGGCATAAGAAAGAAATAAAATGTGTTTTTAAATAAATTTATTTAGAAGGGTATGTTTCATAAATTTATTTAGAAGGGTATATATATAAAAGAGAAGACTCTTAGTTATTAGTAATTATTTTAATAAGTACTTGAAATTCTTATCAGTTAATTAGACATTATGAAATTAAATGGTACTTATTATAATATTTAAATAATTAAAATTTGGTTTTTAAAAATAGGTTTTCAATTTTCAACCAGAAAAAAAGCTATATAGAATATATGGATATTATACCTACAATTAATATTGGACTATTATTCTGAATTTTAGTACATAAAATACCAAAATAACCTAATTATATTAGTATGGTCCAAACTTACACATCAAATTGTATATATAAAAAAAAAAACTATACTGATGTTCAGTAAATATGAAAATAATTTTTAGTGAATATTGATTGGCCTCTTCACTAACTCATGACAAGACATAAAATTGTATATATCCAAAGAATAAGCCATAGGTATAGTAATGTTCAGTGAATATGGAAGTAATGTTTAGTGTTGGCCTCTTCACTAACTCATTAAAAAACATCAAACTGTATATATCCAAAGAATAAACGAATAGGTATAGTAATGTTCAGTGTTGGCCTCTTCACTAACTCATTAAAAGACATCACACTGTATATATCCAAAGAATAAACTATATATAGTAATGTTCAGTGGATATGGAAGTAATGCTCAGTTGATATTGGCTGTCCTCTTCACTAACTCATTAAAAGGCACTGATTTGTCCTTTTCACATTTTAGTTAAACTTTTAAAAACAGGTTTTACCATGCATATAGTTTGCCCTTCTTGAATCTCAAGTTCAGTTTTTGAAAACATAATTTAGTTTAGGTATAGAAAATGGGGTGGATTCAATAGTCAAAGTTGAAAACAATCTATTAAAAATTGATTAGATTTATCCACTTATTCTCCAAACCTATTAAAAAAGAAGAAATTTATCCACTTATTCGCCAACCCTATAAAAATTAAAAAAAAATCTGCTCTGCTGGAAATTTCTGATTAGATTTGTGCGATTTGAAAAGTGGGGTCCTTTGTATTTAATGCCCACGTTTACTAGCTAAGATTTAGCTGTCGAAAAAGCACGGTGTCTGTCGCCACTCGCCAGACTTGGTTGATAAAGATAGACGATAAGCGAGGATTGGGTCCTCTCTGAATGCTTGTCATCTCAATGTCGGAGAAAATCGGTTGACGAAGTGCTATCCGATTCTGTACTCCCTTCCTTCTTCGTTTCATGGATTTGCACTCTATAAAAGCCCACGCCCACGCCACGCTTCTGTGAACATCAGTGTTACTCACTCAGTTCTAAATTAATTTCAGTTCTAAATTAATTACAAGGAGCTTGAAAGGGATTTTGGTTCAGGATGTCCAGAGGGGGGCTCTTGGTCAGTTTTTTAAGCTGTATTTTTTATATCTTAGCGCTGTTATGGGTCGTGGGGCAGAGTGCAGCGACACCCATTCGAGATGGTAAGCAAGTAATATTACTGATTACTGATATTGGATTTAGTTGATGGATATTGAACTGTTGTTGTTATAACTTATATGTATAAGATTGTGCAGGTTTGCTGCCAAATGGGAACTTCGAGGACGCCCCAAAGCCCTCCGCCATGAACGGTACGGTGGTCATCGGTTCGAATTCCATTCCCTTCTGGCATATCACGGGATTCGTAGAATACATATCATCTGGGCAAAAGCAAGGCGATATGATTCTAATTGTTCCAAATGGAGTTCACGCCGCGAGGCTTGGAAACGAGGCACAACTAACCCAAAGAATCGAGGTAAAGAAAGGGTCTTACTATTCCCTTACCTTCAGCGTGGCTCGAACCTGCGCCCAAATGGAGACCTTGAATGTCTCAGTTCCGCCTAACGCCGGGCAGCTGCCAATGCAGACGATTTATAGCAGCAAGGGCTGGGATTCGTATTCATGGGCCTTCTGGGCGCCCTCCAACGTGGTCGATATCATTCTTCACAATCCTGGTACGGATGACGATCCCGCCTGTGGTCCTCTCATCGACGACATCGCCATTAAGAGGCTCTTTCCCCCGCCCTACATCGGAGGTAATTAATTAATCAAATCGTTAAATTCCTTCCATGGTTTATTGCTCTTCCAGTAGTATAGTAGATCGGAATGGGGAAAGCACACAAGAGACAGAGACATAGTGTATCAAGAATTCATCTACCGAGAATATCCATAGAGAGATTGAATAATAGATCATATTTCTATTAATGTACAGGTAACCTGGTGAAGAATGGAAATTTTGAGGAGGGGCCTTTCATTTTTCGCAATTCATCGACGGGGGTCCTCCTCCCTCCCAACACAGACGACGACAATTCTCCTCTGCCGGGATGGATAATGGAGTCTCTGAAGGCCGTCAAATACATCGACGCCTTTCACTATGCCATTCCGCGGGGAAGGAGAGCAGTGGAACTTCTCGCCGGGAAAGAGAGCGCCATTGTACAGATGGTCGGGACGGAGGTAGGGAGAACGTACGTTCTGAGCTTCTTGGTGGGAGATGGGAACAATAACTGCAATGGCTCCATGATTGTCGAAGCGTTCGCGGGGCGGGATACTGTTCAGGTTCCTTACGAATCGCAGGGCAGCGGAGGCTTCAAGATGGGCAAGCTCACTTTCACTGCGACTTCTGGCAGGTCTCGTATTGCTTTCTTCAGCACGTACTATCACATGAGGAGCGATGACTTAAGCTCCTTGTGCGGGCCTGTGGTAGACGATGTGAAGCTCTTTTCTGTTTAGGTTAACTCTGCAATATTTCTGTCAACTTATAGTTCTCCTCATTCTGTCTACCCTCTGATCTAAAGGTCCAGATATGGCCTGCAGATTATCTACATATAATATTGGCCAGATACATGGATATGGCCATGCTTTATCTCTTCGTTTCTTTTGGAAGCAAAGCAATAATTCAGATTAATTTCATATTTAGATTTTAGTTTCGTCAACCCTGCCCAATGTCGTCCAAGTCCTTCATGTCTTTTCAAACAGGTTGTCTGCCATAACTATCTATGGATGAATTCAGAGTTATCCATATATCAATTACAGTTATCCATATATCAATTACAGTTATGGATGCATCATTATTTTTGAAATTCTTTTTTTAATGGTTTATTTTAAATTGGGAAAGAACCGCAATAAAATCAATTTGTTTTATATAAGTGCAATTTAGTGAAAGCATAGGTGGTGGTTCATAAAAATTCTAAAATATAAACACTCAATATTAGGCTCTTGCAATTTATTAAAAACATAGAGATTAGTCTACCTCAAATTCTAAAATATAAATACTTATTAGTATACTGTTAAAGAAATTTTAATTTATTTATCTTAAAAAAATAACACTTACTAAATTAGGTGAACATCTTCATTAAATATTAGATTTTGTAAAATTTAACAATTACAAACATTTCTCAAAAACTAAATTTCAAATTTTAAAACTATCCACATCATAATAATTTAAACAATGAATTACACTTTTAACCATTCAATCCAACTATTATATGTTGATTTAGTTTTTTTTTTTCCAAAGAAAAAAATGGTAAATATTTTATTCACATTCAACAGATGGCCCTCAAAGTCCATTATACAAAAGATCCAACTATAAAGTTGTCAATTACATAATGATTTTGAATCAGAAGGAGCACAAAATCCATAACCATATCCAAAACTGATCAGAAAGTTCAGCATAAACTTTTCAGCAGAAAAGAGATCAAAAAAACCATTCAAACAATTATGTCTGATCTTAGCAGACTTATTTCATCATTTCTGATCACTCAGGACAGATAAACTGAGAATCCAAGGTGATCACAAGCAAATATAACCAGAGCAAAAACTAGCTGGCTGAAGTAGTCTCATAAATGAAATAAAACAAAAAGCTGATAAAAAAATCAGCAGCTAAAAAGGCCAATTCCAGGCCAAACAAAAGATGTAAAGTTCATATCCAATTCAGCACCGAATAATTGAGGCCAAACAACCCGCCTGTCCAGCTCTTAGTACTTTACTTGGGATCACCAAATTGCAAAAGAATGCATAATAATATCAGTCAAGGCATCATATCAAAGGTGGAACCAAATCAAATAGTCCAGCAATGCACAAGCATTAGTATCTCCAAAGAATATCCAGCAAAGAAACCATAAGAATCTGTCAGATCAGATCAAAATGCATGTAGCCAAAAAAATAGTCCTACAAACTGCAGAAAACAGACTGTTCATAGAGACATATTAGAAAACCTGAAAGGTTTCTATGATTTCTGCCCCTCTGTTCACAAGTATTCCAAAAACCTTCAAGTGCGTTGCCACCTGCTTTTGCCAAAGTATCTGCTTTAAAATTTATTTTCCTATAAATGTGTTTGAAAGACACATAATCAAGACTGTCAGCTAAATAGTGAACATCTTGAAGAATCATGGCTAGTTCAAGATTCAGTAACCGATACTTACCCGCAGCCCAATTAATAACTAACTGGGAATCCCCAAAAACTTGAATTTTATCCAAATTATGCTTCCGAGCCAGCCTAAGGAGAAGCTTAAGAGCACATAATTCTACAAAATTATTTGTACCCAATCCTAAACCTGCTTTGAAAGTAACATAATGCCTATCAGATATGAACAAAATACCTCCAACTCCACACATCATTGGGTTCCCAGCTGCAGATCCATCAAAGTATCCCCATCCAAAAGTTTGATCGATTTCTTCCACAAAAATTGATCTGATAGAAACCACAGATGAGGACTGTGGTAAATTCTTCAACATACCCAAGCTAAAGCTTGAAACCTGTGCAGGAGTTGAGTCAAGATCCTCAAAAACATGTTCTATATCTTGCTTTCCATATAAACCAGAGTACAATGATAGGTAAAGCTTTGATAAGTGCCACATCTAGTAGAAAGCACCAGTTTTTAAGACAAGCAGACAGGGAATCTCCATACCAAAGATTATTAATTTTCAGATGGTCCTCAATAATAGACCAAACAGATTGAGTAAAAGGACAATCTACTGCAATATGATAATTGGATTCACAATTCTGTTTGCATAAATAACACCTACAGGACCTTCTCTACCTCTCAAGCATAGAACATCCCAGGTCATTGCTTTACCTGAGAGAAGAAACCAGCTAATTTTTTTTGTTTTTAGGGGACACTTCATCTTCTATAAAACCTTCCACCACCAGCTCGATTCCACTTCTCTATTAATTAGTTCAGCATATCCCTCTTTAGGAGAATACTTGCCTGTTTTAGATAAATTCCATATTAGACAATCATCTGCAGTAGAAAGTCTAACATGGCTAAACTTGAGAATGGCAATATATCCATTCCAAGCAGCAGTCTCAAGTGGATCAATAAAACCCAAGTAGTCTGCTGATAACCATTCTTGAGACAACAAAACAGACATACCTTGAATGCCAATATCAACAAGAAAATGATAACCAGCCAAATCTAATCTATCAATCATAGGAATAGGAAGAGCATGTCTCCATTTACATCCAGCCCACGGATCTAAACCAATACAAACAGCATTGCCAGAACCAATCTTCCAGACCAGAAAATTCCCAATGAGATCATAAGCCCAAAGAACAGCTTTCCAGCAAATAGAAATGTTCCTTTTCCTTTTAACAGTAGATCTTATCCAGTCCAGCTTATTCATTGGATAAATATATTTCTGAAATGCTATCTAACCCATAAACCCGAACCATGTAAGATATCCCAGACCTTCTTTGCTGCAAATGCCTTGGCAAATAAAGCAGGGACTTTAAGTCCCCAACCACCCATAGATTTAGGCATAGCAAGAAACTTCCATGATATCCAAGGTAAACCAGAAGAGTTCTGTTTACTAGCCCAAAGAAAGTTGAAACAGAGCTTTCGGATTTTGTCTATAACACCCATAGGTACCCAAAAATGCATCCAATAGACTGGAATGGCCTCTAACACAGCTTTAATCAATATCAGCTTACCTCCTTTGGACAACCAACGAAAACTCCAGTTCTGAATCCTTTGTTCAACTTTAATAATCAGCCAATCCCAATCCCTAATAAGATATCTGCAAGGTTTAAGATGAAACCCAAGGTACTTCATGCCATTTTCAATTCTATCAATAGGAAAACTGAAGATATTCTGTAATGTAATGACTTCAGAATCTTCCAGACAGGAATAGTATAAAGAAGATTTATTATCGTTTATTTGCATCCCAGATGCCTTACAGAAATGCAATAAAATCTCATAGAGAGTAGAGAGAGATTGTTCAGAACCATCATTAACCATGACAATGTCATCCACAAAGAGAACATGAGTTAATATCATTTCATTACCAAAAGATAATCCATGATATGTCTCACTTAGAGTAGCATGAAGGATAGCCCTCCCAAGGCCTTCAACCACAATAAGAAACAAAAGAGGTGCCAACAGACACCCCTGTCTGAGTCCTCTACCAGATTTAAAGAAATTAGTAGCAACACCATTGATGAGCAGGAAGAAAGAGACAGATGATAGACTGCTCATAACCCACGCAATAAAGTTCCCAGCAAAACCCATTTTAGCAAGAATAACCCGAAGATAAACCCAGCTGACTCAATCATAGGATTTAGAAAGATCGATCTTAATCATAACAGCTTTTAAGGATTTAACATGCATAGTATGCATACCTTCCTGAATGACACCTACAGCATCGTGTATCTGCCTTCCCGGCAAAAATCCAAACTGTTTACCAGATATACATCTACTCAAAACCTTTCTGATTCTGATCGAGATAATCTTACCAATTACTTTGTATACAAAATTACACAAAGATATAGGCCGGAAATCCTCAAAAGATAAAGGACTATCAATCTTAGGAATAAGAGCAAGAAAGGTAGAGTTAAAAACACTTGGAATCTTGCCACTTAACCAGGACAATTCAATGACTCTTAAGAGGTCTTCACCCAAAACATCAAACAGGCATATATACACCTCAACAGGAATACCATCCGGTCCAGGACTCTTATCATTTTTGCTAATGGATAAAATATGCTTGATATCTTTAAGAGTAATAGCCTTCATAAGCTCAGCATTATCATCCTCAAAGACAGAAGATGGAAAATGACCAGCACTATGAACAATTTTAGGAAGATGGAGATCAACTTCTTCTTTAAAAAGGCTTTCAAAATGCTGTATACTAGCCTCAGCAATAGCCTCAGATCCTTCCATCAGATTGCCAGCATCATCATAAAGTTTCCAAATCGAGTTGTGGCATTTCCTATGAGCAGCATATTTTTGAAAAAAAGGAGTATTCAACATCACCACAGCTCAACCATAACGCCCTACTTTTCTGGCGAGCCTCCTTTTCCCGAAAAAGAAGAATAGCACTCTTTCGAGATTCAATCTCAATCAGTAAATCTTTATCAATCACTGATAAAATACCAGAAATATGTCTATCATGAAATCTTTTCAGCTCAAATTCGATATCAACCAAATCTTTAATGTTTTGAGCTTTTTTATTCAGTGACCACTTAGTAGATATTACTTTAATGTGCTTAAGAATCTCACTAAATTGAGCTTCAGGAGATAAAGCAGATTGAACATCAAAGAGAACCCAAGAGTCTTTTAAAGCTTCAACCAAGTCATAATGATCCAGCCAACCAGCATTAAATTTAAAAGGGCTATGGGCCTTAGGACTCTGTGAAGAAATTTGCAGAAAGACAGGTTGATGATCAGATACACCTCCACACCCAATCCATTATTTAAGAAGGAAATCACAATCTAGGAAATCAGCCGAGACTAAAAGATGATCCAACCTTTTACAAATACCCTCAGAACCAACTCTACGATTACTCCAGATAGGAATAACAACCAAAGGATTGATGTCAACCATCCCCAATCTCTCCAATAGATTGTAGAAAAAATTAGTTAAAGGATCAACTTGAGCATGATCCCCCCAAATTTTAGAATGTCCCAAGGAAAAATTAAGATCGCCTCCAAAAACTAAATAAGGAGTCAAGAAACAGTCCGACTTAATCAAATTATTCCAGAAAGTTTCCCTATCAAGATAGGGCGCATAGAGATTGACAAAAGATATTTCCTTTTGTAAATCATAAGAAAATAATACAGCACACAACCCTGCTTTCATTGCCCAGGCATTATGAAAAAGAAAATTACAAGACTTCCATCCCAATATAAGTCCACCCGGTCTACCCATAGCATCCACCGAAATGAACTGCCATCCATGAATCAAAAGTTCCAAATCATGAACCAACCCACACCCCTCAATCATTGATTCTTGAATAAAAATAACATCAACAGCATGTTGATCGATAAGTCTCTTAACTGCTAGTTTCTTGGGAAGACTAGCCAAACCCCTAACATTTAAGGACATAAGGATCATAAAGAAAAGAGGTTAAGGGCAAATGCTCTAAGCGCCCCATCACCTCTCTTGACAGGATGTAAAACATTTTCATCCCCAAACAGACCCTTATCTAGTTCAATATTCCCAGGTTTATCGTTGACATACCGGGAAATCTCCTGAACAGATTTTGAGCACGAGCGAAGAAAATACCCCCTGCTAACAATTGCCTTACATGGAGATACAAACCCAAGGTCCTTCAGAGATAAATTCGGTGTAGTAAGAGATAAGGCCTCAGATGAAAGATTCAGAAATGGAATGTTATCAAAGTCTTCCTTAGAATTAGAAAAGCTTAACTGTTTAAGTTTGGCTAATGGTTCAAAATCAGGAGAAACAGAATGCATATCCAACTTCTCATCCACAGATAGTCCAGCCTTTGCAATAGACTGAATCCCATCTGTTTTGACACTCCCTTTATCCAATATATCATCCACCGACATACCAGCCTTTGCAGAAGATTGATTCCCATCATTTTTAACTCTCCATACTTTGGAAGCATAATGTTTTTTAAATGGAAGAGAGCAATCATTTGCCAGATGTCCAAACCCATGACATCTAAAACATCTAAAAGGAATTCCCAAATAATCCAAAGGCTGAGAGAAATCACTATTGCCCTTTTTGATAACCAATTCAGCAGGTAAACCCAGACGAAAGTATAACACGACAAGAACCCGGCCAATGCAGCAAACCCCGGATTGTAAATAAGTAAAATCAGTTTCTAAATGTGTTCCCAAAGTGTTCCCAACAAGTCTGAAGAAATCAGCAGACCAGAATTCAAATGGTAAATTTGGGAGTTTGACCCAAATAGGAACTTGGTCATACCTTTCCTTCCGCGGATCAAATAAAGGAGACCACCTTTTGATAAGTAGGCCAGCATTATCCCATTTCCAAACTCCAGCTAGGATCCTATCAGCATCATCCACTGTTGAAAATTTAAAAGCTATCCAGCCCCTTGGGAGGATATAAATCTCAGGACTAGTGCTGATAATCGCGTTCCAAGCCCTTACAGTCCACCCATGCAGAGATTCAGAATTAAATTTACGCCTTCCAAACCTCCCAACCAAAGTCAATGCATTGGTAAGAACTATATCATTTAAAAGCACATCTTCCCCCAAAGTCATTAAAATCGGATTATTCTTCTTGATAGGTTTAGGCATCCTTTTCTTGGAAATTCCTTTGCTTACAGAAGAAAAAGGATCATGCAAATATTCGTTTTCAGAATCCATAGACTTCTTAGTTTCATGATTCGCATCAGAAATAGGAGTAAATCCTAGATCTGCATTCATGCCTTTACTAACCCCTTTAACCAGCCCATCTTCCTGAAGACGAACCGATAAACTGATAGACTTATCAAGCTGACAACCAGAAACTATATGATGCTCACAAGCACCCTTTTTGCTGTTCATCATACCCATAGTATCCGGGGAAGGACTCAAACTTAAAGAAAGAGGCAAAGTCCCACCCAAAATACTATTCCAATTCAACTGAAGAGCTGGCAGTGCTTGCCCACGACTCTCCAAACATGTGGAGACCTGTAAATCATATTCCGAACAAACCTCACGCTAAGAACCCAAACACGAGAAATCCCTATCTCCCATAACTTTCTGAGGAGAATAAACCGCAGATACTCGTTTATCCTCACCAAAACCCATCCGAGAAACAGACAGATGTCCCACAGGAGCTGAAACAACAGGACAAGGATGTAGAGGGTTCAAACGAGACAGACTTCCTCCAACCAGATAGTCCAAAGGAGAAATTACCTTATCCAAAGTATCATCCATTTCAAGAGCAGGCCCCAAATCGCCCAGATTAAGATGCAAAGGCAGATAGGTTGCAGTGACCCGGTTCACCTCTCCAATATCCTGTTTAATAATTTTCAAATGCCCTGGCGGAGTACGAGCCAGGAATTTCGTCGCCCGAAGCGACACAATGAATCAGTTGAAAGGATCCCCAACCCAAAACTATCCAAAAATATACAAAAACAGCACCCGAGACAGAAGAAACACCGCCACAAGAGACAGAATTCAAAAGTCACTAAAAAACCTCCCGGCCAAAGACCCTTGTAAGAGAAGCAACAAAGCAGGTAAACCGCTCCTTCGCCTCAGAAAAAGTAGAGTCAATGAATAACCAATCAGGTAAACCGCTCCTTCACCTTGATTTAGTTGTCTTATATACTTTTCCATAAAATAATGAATCCTAACAAATAAAACAGAAACTGTATGAGTCAAATTTTAAATATTCAACTGGTAACAGTATTTTTTTTCATTTTTCATTTTAAATTTTAGATACTCACAAAAAAAATTATTAAATTTACGTATCCATCCAAACGTGGGCTTGATCAATAACCAAATTCCAACGTAATAATGAAGAAAGATTGCTAAAAGGGTGCTAAATTGCAACAGAGTGACGAAATATTGCTGCAAGGGTTACAAGATAATGGTAACCTTTTTTGCGGTCCCTTCCCACGATTGCGAAATAAAAAACAAAACATAATACAGTTCTGGCAGATTCTGAAGAAAAAGTTGAGGTGCCGGTTGATCCTCTGTATCCAATGGAGACCGTACGAATCTTGCTGTCTTGTCTTGTGCAGATTAAGATTGTATATATAACCAAATGAACAGTTTTCTTTGTCCTTCTCCATATAATACATGTACTTGATTTTTTTTTTTCCATCTCTTTCAGAAAGAAATTATGAAAAAACAATTCAACAGCATTTCAAGTTGGATTTAAAATTGATTTTGAATTTCGTTCAACAATGAGGATCTTATATATATATATATTATAACATTCATTTATATTATATAATAAAATAGTGGAAGAACTTGAATTCAGACCAAAATTTGTTTGATTTTAGGAAAGTTAAAAATTGGTTATATTGATTATTGGTATAGGATAAGGATCATAAATTGCTGTAAAAAATGAGTGAAAATAAATATTAAGAGTATTGTTATGAAAAGGTATTTCATGTACAAGTACAAGATGAATAGTATGGAAAACCAAAGACTCCCTAAAATTATTTTAAAATCTAGCCAAGACCACTTGCGACTCAAGAGAGGTTGGCATAAAGATAAGATAGCATGGTTATACCATTGAGGAATAAATGAAAGTGCAACTTTGCAAGACATCAATATGATCAAAAGTAATATTACAAATAGGTTGAAGGATAAATATGGAGTAAAAATGATTTAAAGGTCAAAAGGAAGTTAAGATGCTACAAGAAGGTCATTAACCTTAATCTTGAAGACCAAAATGATCTCTATATTTTAACTAGCTCAAAGAAGAAAACTAAAGTAGCCTAATAAGGTTCTTAGTGAAGTCACTTTACAACCACATCAAATCTGGGTTTCACAATCTCTATTATAATACTAATCATGCTAATCTTTTTACCTCTCAAAAACATTCTTTCTATTTTGTTTGAGGATAGGAATAATTTGTTAGAGCAAATCAAGTAATTTTTTAAGGGTTAATAGACTAAAATTGGTCTTCATTTAAGGAAAATCATATTAATTGAAATAATTTATTAGTAATGGATTTTCAATTTTAAGATATTTACCATGATTAACATTACATGATAATTATTAGAAAATGAAAGTGGTAACTAAGACATGGACTTGTATCATAAATTTAAAATTTTCTTACTGTATTAGAATTCCTTAGGATTGTTTGAAAATAATGGGACATCAATTTTTATTTTTTCCTTGAAGGTGATGATTATGTTTAGAAGATCAATTTTAAAATTTCTGAAAATTTCTCTCTCTATATATGTTTTAAAGAGAAAATTTAGTTTTATTTAAAAATACATTTTAATATAGTAGATTAATTTTTTAATTTGTTTATAATGAGTTTATAATTATATTTAATGATGATTTGTATAAGTTTTTGAGATATTTCGTTATATACAATTTCTTATCAACAAATATCTTTAAAATTTACTTTTAGATATTATCAAACAAGCACATTAATATAGTTTGTGGCCTCTCGTTGGATTAAGTTAATAGGGATTAAATGGTTGGTTGGATTAAGTTAATAGAGATTAAATGGTTGAGAGATACGATGGGATGGAAGATTGTTTGGATTTTTTTTATTCCTCCCATTCTTCTAGTTAAATGGTTTCAAGTGTGAGTTATCCATGTCTAACTACATGTTATCAAGTATCACTTATCTGCCATAAACTATATATATACTAATTGTTTATTTCCAAATATTTGTCTCATTCCAATCCATAGATAAAACAAATATAAGTCATAGTTCACACCAAATCTCAAATAAAAACACTTATCCACATAAATATTTTTAAGAGTAAAGATCTTACAATTTATTTTTATATAATTAATATAAGATAAATATATATTTTACAATTTATAGTGTTGAAATTCATCTTTTTTTCTTCACTATTTTTATGATATAAGCTTCAATTGTTTTAGTTCATATTTCATATCTTTATTATTAAAATCTTTTTATTTTTACCCATCTAGCACATGCACATGCACAAAATCTGGATGGATATAGGTTGGATGGGACTGATTGGTACTCTGCCTCGGACCTACTTTTGGGTGGGTGCTGGGCTGAACAGTGGTCCTCTTATGTTGCTGGTCTGACTCATGGGGGTATAAGGTTATTACTTCGGAAGACTGCTTGATTTGGATGTATGATGAACAGAGGGGTATTGTGACAGCAAGGAAAGCATATGATTTTATTGTCACAAATTACAAAACTGTATTGGATACTGACATTATGATGAAGGTTTGGCTCTTTAATCTTCCTCTCAAGATCAAATGTTTTGTGTGGCTCGCTTGTAATAAAAAAGTTAACACTTGGGATACCTTAAGGAAAAAAGGATGGTATGGTCCCAATAGATGCTACCTCTGCAAGGAGGAGGCTGAATCAGTTGAACATCTTTTTGTCAGTTGTAAATTTCTGAAGGAGATAATTGGTGGCCTAAGCTGTATTTTAAATGTGAACCTGGACTGGTGTGGCCATACCTTTCTGGAAATATTAACTTGCTGGGCCGCTAAGAAGGGGAATTTACTGTATTTACCTTTTTTCATAGTCTGGCATATCTGGAAAGCAAGGAACCGGTTATGTTTTGAAGATCAGGAACCTTCCTTGAATAGATTGATTTATAACATATATGATGATTATTTGTCCTTCAAGCCCCCTCTGTTACAAAAGCACAGAATCAGGAATATTGGGAATTATCCTACACTTGTGTATCCTACGGTATTTTTTGATGGAGCGGCCGCAAAAGAGGTGGGGGGTGCGGGGTTTGTTATCTGGCTGAATGATTTTCACCTTCTTGCCTTCAAGCTCGGATGTGGCAGAAGTACCAATACAAGAGCTGAGCTCTTAGCACTATGGGCATCACTATGGGTCGCCAAGGATATTGGGTTACCTCACCTACATATCTTTGGCGACTCCTCTGTGATTATAAAGTGGGCAAATATGGAATCCGCCCTGGATATGGTGAATCTAGAGGCCTGGTGCCACAACACTAGGATTCTCATATCCTCCTTCATGTCGGTGGATCTCAGTCATGTTTGTAGGGAACATAACAGGAGGGCAGATATCTTATCAAAGGAGGGACTGCATTTGGCACCGGGACATCTCATACTTACAGAATTTTATGGGAATGAGATTATTGGAGAAAGCTCAGTACAACTTTTTTAGAACATGCACTTTTTTACTTCTGAATATCTCTCCAGTTTTGTGAGACACTTACAGGTTTATGTGGACCATCATATTTACTGATTACTTGAGTCCCTCCTTGGATCAGATATATTGGGTTCCTGTTATGTTCTTTAGGAACATTGATGACTGTACTTGATTGTCTTTTTATGAGAGGGTTCTCTTGGGTAGTGATCCCATAGTGCTTCGAGTCAAAGTTTTCTGTGGATGGTATTGAGACACATTGTAATTACTTGTCTTTTATAGGCTGATAGGATTGTATATTTACTGATATACACAGTTAGGACAGTATATTATATCTGCTGTACATGAACTTTCTGCTGTACATGAACAGTTTTTGTGGATTACTTGAAGATGTAAAAAGTTCCTTTGATTCATTGAATACCAAGGAATGCATTTTTTTCGACTGAAAAAAAAAAAAAATCTTTTTATTTTTAAATTTATGTTTTGGTTATAAAATTAATTATTTTAATTTACATTATAATATTTTATTTTTAAATTTATATTTTAATTATAATTTTTTAGTTCATATTTCATATCTTTATTATTAAAATCTTTTTATTTTTAAATTTATATTTTGCTTATAAAATTAATTATTTTAATTTACATTATAATATTTTATTTTTAAATTTATATTTTAATTATAATTTTTAGAATATTATATATTTAAATTTAAAGAAAATAAAAAATTATAATAATGAAATTATATAAAAAACTAAACACTATTTTTATTATGATATAAGTTTTAATTGTTTTAGTTCATATTTCATATCTTTATTATTAAAAGCATTTTATATTATTAAAAGCATTTTATTTTTAAATTTATGTTTTGGTTATAAAATTAATTATTTTAGTTTAAATTATAATATTTTATTTTTAAATTTATATTTTAATTATAATTTTTAGAATATTATATATTTAAATTTAAAATAAAAATAAAAATTATAATAATGAAATTATATAAAAAAACTAGAAATACAAAATTAGTTAATTAATGAATTTTATGAAAACTGAAAATGACAGTATGAAATACACAACAACGTTACAGAATTTTGATTTGAAAGGATGAAATTCCAGTCCTGGTGAGGAAGACCTTATATTAGCTCGCAGAAAGACTTCTTAACTGGCCGGAAATACTACTGAACTCAGTGTAAGCAGAAGTTAGGGTGGGAAAAAATTCTGAATACAGTTTATCTAGTTTACTCAAAACTAGTTTAAGACCCATACTTAAGAGTTTAAAGCCCATACTCAGATTGAACAGATCTCTATCGAGTTGAACCAACAGTATAGGAACTGGTGACATAGGCATAGTAATAAGCACAGTCCGTTGTTGTTTTTTCAGTTATCGATCCATTTTCAATTCCAATTGATCCCATTAGGGCCTTGAACCACACTGATTACTCTTCTTCATTCACAATTGGTTTTTATGATGAGTGATATCAAAGTTTACCTCGCAGAGAAGGTAGAGGAAGCGAGAGCACTCGCACTTTACCGGGTTCCGGGAATAGATTCATCAGTAGCATATAAATATTGAGATCCAAAGCCCATTGTTCTGGTTTATATTCCCGGTCTTCAATATTATTTGTTCGGAGGAGTTATGCGGATGCAAAGGCAAGAAACAAAACCCGGGAAGAGACCTGCATGCTCTCGCTCTGAGTTTCTGGATATGCTTATTTTTCCTTCAATTAAATAATAATCTAACTTGTTGGCATTTACGTTTTGAATTAGTTTTGACTGGCTCGAATTTACGTTTTGAATACTTACAAACATTAATAAATGAAAGAAAACAGATTTTTAAAACCTTTTTAAAACCTAATGAATGTACAAAGATAACGAAAGAGGAATGGAAAATACCTCAGGTGTGAGGGTATTTTTCGCTTAAGTGAAAGTTGTGCAATGCAAGCTTGAAACAAAACGGTTTGGCTTGTTAATGATACCTGCAATTAATGCCCTGTAACTTGAGATACAAGCTGCAGTCTGCTATCTTTCAAGCTCTCACGCTCTGTTCACGGTCTGCTATGTTCACGCTATCAGGTTCTGTCAAATTTTCTGGAAAATGCTTCCTCAGATATGCGGCAGAGGCCCTGTAACTTGAGATACAAGCTGTAACCTGCTACCTTTCAAGCTCCCATGCTCTGTTCACGCTCTCAAGCTCTGTCGAATTTTCTGGAAAGTGCTTCTTCAGATACGCGGCAGAGGCTCTCCCTGTTGTTGAATTTCAGATATGCGGCATGATGGAGACGCTTATTATGACCTAAGGAAAGGAGAAAGCGTAGCCTTGGAGTTGTCAGTACGTAGATTGATTGATGGATAGATGTCGCCGCTATTGTCAGGCGCCTTGAATACAATTAAGTGGACTGCACTGCACCTCACCGGAAAGGGCAGAGGGCAAGGGCTCGGCAACCAATACTCTACATGCAGCAGAGCAATTAAGATGCCTCGCATGAATTTATTGTTTGCCCTGGTGGCTGTTTGACTCCGCCATGCCCATCCATAAGTCTCCATGCCTATGCCCACTGTTCTGACGCGGGCATGCTCCATCCATACGCCTCCATAAGGTTTAGACGTTGATGGTATCCACCTGCGCTGGCTACTGAAAAATTCGATGTCCAATCTGCCTCACACACTATTTATCGCTAGTCGAGGACAGCACAGCACAGACAGTAAAGCTTCATAGCAAAAATTTGAATTTGAATTTGAATTTCATCCTGAATATTAATGCCCGCCCATTCCATTCATTTGAATTTGAGTGACTTATGCTGTTGTTACCTGCAACTTGGTAGCAGAACTTTTTTTGACATAAGCGAAGCTCCTTACCAGCGCCCGTCGGCGTAATCTTGTTCCTTTATTCCGTTATTGCCAGCCCTTGCCGCTATAGGATTTTGTGTCATATAAAATCTTAAGATCTTAAGCATTCGATCAGGAGGGTTCCGTCATCATTTCTATGATTTTTTAGGATTATGTATGGTATAAAAGTGGGCGTATAATCTTTGTTTGTTTGTGTTATAAAGAATACAATATATAATTCTGATAATCGAAACAATATCATATCGAAAGAAAGAAATGAAACTAGCATTGGCATAGGAGGTGGGACGGTGTTTAAGACCGATACTGAGTGCGTTAACTCTAACAATACAGAACACAAAGACTCTCAAAATTGTATTTTTTTTTGAAAAAATGACTAAACAAGCGCTGCAGTTCGGAGACAAGAGAACTGCCGACCTGAGATTACATTTAATCGGTTCAAGTGGAGAAGAAGAATACGGGGGAAATCATATTTTCTGTCATTCTCATTCTCAAGTGTTGAAAAAATCAGAGTTGTTCTAAACCAAACTTTCTGAACGCTGAACGCTGGTCTTCAGATAAGCCGCTGTTTGAAATCAAAGTAAAAGTGTCTGAGAGTAAGGAGAGCAAATGTGTTGCCAGCCGTTAAGGATGGGTGCAGGTATGTTATTTTGAAAGAGTTTACCAGCCACATAGAAATTCTTAAATCTAAATCTGATGATCAAAACTCTGTCCAATTGACTTGTTCTATCTTGTCGTGGTTAATTGACGGGATTCAGCAGGCTGATAGAAAATTGTTCGAAGCCGTAGTCAATTTTTTTTTATTAACATGTTTCTAAAGGAGATGTTTCATATTGCATTGATATTATGGTTGCACCGGTGGCCGTTTCTACAAATACATTTGGGGGTGACACTTTTATAGGAGGAGCAGTATTAGAAAATTTGTGACTGCAATGGAGAAAGGAATGGCTGATTTTGCAGATACCTTATAGCTGGTTTGAGCAAAAGCTTATTTACAACATTTGGAAAAATGCGGTTATATGGTGGAGTGATAAGGTACATGATGGCTAAGATTATTTGATATAACAGACTGTCAAAGTTATAACTTATAACTCATGTTGTTTTGACAGTTAATTTTAATTAGTTATTTCAATTAATCTTTTCTTGATGTTAAATTAAAAAAAATGGAATATATTACTGTAATATATTGTAATCCTTTGCGAGTTAACTTCTTTTAATTAGTTATTTCAATTAATCTTTTCTTCATGTTAAATGTAAAAAGTGGAATTTCAATTAAAATTTTCTTGATGTGATTCGTATTTTTTTGACCTCATCAACTTAAGTTATTCGTAATTTTCTGTTCACCTTGAATTTTAAAAGTAAATAAAAAAACATTAATTGTATTAAGATTTGGTAGATGCTCTGGCTTTCTCTAGAACCGCTCGAGATTTTTAAAAATAAATAAAAATATTTATTTTACTATAGTTTGGTGGATGCTTTGGATTTTCTGGATTTTCTTTACGAGATTTTTAAAAATAAATAAAAATATTTATTTTACTAGCTAAATGCTTTGGATTTTCTGGAGTTTTTCTTCTTTCATTTAAAAGTGTACAATATATTCTATTTTTTTTCATGAAAGGCGATCTTTACTTGATTTGAGCTATATATAAATTATTACATAATTTTTATTTTTTGTTATTGTTATATTGCTTCATTATAACTTGGTTTTGCAATTTTAATTTTAGCTTATTATCTTTTAATTTTAATTAAAAATAATTTATTTGTTAATAATGGAGATCTATTTATACACGCCAACAAAAGTGGAGACTTATTTATACATGCTATTTTTATTTATACAACAATAATGGAGATCTAATTATACAGGTTATTTATGCAACAATAGATACAAGTACAAGCCTATCACTCCAACTAATTTATAGTGTTTACATCTTTCAATTTCAAATCTAATTATACACACTATTTATGCAACTATAGATACAAGTACAAGCTTATCATTCGAAGTAAGTTTGATGTTTACAACTTTCATCTTCAAAATGGTATGTAGCCAAAATGCGCATATATGGAAGCCAAAATGTGGATATACAGAAGCAAAAAATGCGCATATACGAAAAGCCAACACGCGCTTCCGCATATGCGCATATACGAAAGTTCTGCATATGCGCATAGACGGAAGCCAAAATGCGCATATACGAATTTAGCCAACACGCGCATATATACAGAAGCTTGCTTCCGTTTATGCGCATTCCGCCTTCCGTATATGCGCATTTTGGATTTTGTAAATGCGCATATACGGAGGGCAGAACGCACATATACGAGCTTCCGTATATGCGCATATACGGAAGCTCGCTTCCGTTTATGCGCATGCTGCCTTTTGTATATGAGCATTTTGGATTTCGTAAATGCCAATATACGGAGGGCAGAATGCACATATACGAGCTTCCGTGTATGTGCATATACGGAAGCTCGCTTTCGTTTATGCGCATGCTGCCTTCCGTATATGCGCATTTTGGATTTCGTAAATGCACATATACGGAGGGCAGAATGCACATATATGAGCTTCCGTATATGTGCATATACGGAAGTTCGCTTCCGTTTATGCGCATGCTGCCTTCCTTATATGCGCATATACGGAAGCTCGCTTCCGTTTATGCGCATTCTGCCTTCCGTATATGCGCATTTTGGATTTCATAAATGCGCATATACGGAGGGTAGAATGCACATATACGAGCTTCCATATATGCGCATATACGAAAGCTCGCTTCCCTTTATGCGCATGCTGCCTTCCGTATATGCACATTTTGGATTTCGTAAATGCGCATATACGGAGGGCAGAATACACATATACGAGCTTCCGTATATGCACATATATGGAAGCTCGCTTCCGTTTATGCGCATTCTGCCTTCTGTATATGCGCATTTTGGATTTCGTAAATATGCATATACGAAGGGCAGAATGCACATATACGAGCTTCTATATATGCGCATATACGGAAGCTCGCTTCCGTTTATATGCATGCTGCCTTCCGTATATACGCATTTTGGATTTCGTAAATGCGCATATACGGAGGGTAGAATGCATATATACAAGCTTCCGTATATGCGCATGCTGCCTTCCGTATATGTGCATTTTGGATTTCGTAAATGCGCATATATGGAGGGCAGAATGCACATATACGAGAAATGAGTTGAGTTAAAGTTTAAAAATGTTTTTAATGGGAAACTAGCTGACCTTTTTTTTAAAATTAAATTTTGAATATTTTATTATTAAAGAATTTAAATGAAATTTCTATGTAATTAAAAAATAATATGAGACCTTTACTTTAAAAAGTTTTTGAGTAGGTATAATTGTAAATATATTACCATAGATCCATTTTAGCCTAGATTTTGGATCTCTATGGATACTTGATAGATTTGGGTTTAAAAGCCATCTATGCTAGTTTTTTTTTAAAGCCTATATATATATATATATATATATATATATTAATTTTTTTATTTATGTGAGCTAGTATAATATGATTAAGGTGATAGGATCAAGAATTGGTTTCCAAAATAAAAATAAAATTACCTTTTATAAATATTAAGAATATTTTTTATTGTAAAATATAAATGAGAATAAAAATATATTTACTTTGGTAGGCTTTTTTTAATTTTAGAATTTGGGGTGGACTATGTCCTATGTATGATGATAAAGCATGATGAATGGATAACATGTAGCTGATGCATGGATAACTCTTAGGTGATGCATAGATAACAACCAATTCTTGGAAGATAACCTATTTAACAAGAAGAAAAGAACAAGTATGTTTATCAATATGCTGACCCATGATCCTCTCATGCACTGTAAGCACACCTACCCCTCCATTCTTATAACACACCTCAAAATAGTAAAAAAAATAATTACAAATTTTTTTATGTGATTTTACCTTAATTTACTAGCAGATTACTCAACTTCTAACTTATGCATGTTATTAATTTCTTTATCTTTCCTATTATGTAAGATTCTCTTAGTTGCGGCAATGGCCACCTTCTTTCCAAACATTCACTTACACTAAGAGGTGATGTTCTTAGCTTTTATGCTTTTGAATTGGTTATTTTTACTAGGGCCTTAATTGCTTGAGAGACTATCCACAGTTTTGATGCCAACCATTATGTAGTAAGAGTATTATGTGTGGTTTTTAAAGGCCATAGCCTAAGCTTATGGCAAGGTTATGACTCTCCATCCTAAGCATGATTGTTTGGGGTCTAAAACCCATATGGATATGGTTTGGGGTCTAAAACTCATATGGTTCCTACCATAATGTAACCTTTCATTTAAGAAATAAAGCAATGGTTATAATTTTAAAAACACCGTTTTGCTTGGCATATCATAATGTTATGTTATGAAAGTCTTTACACCATGGTTTATAATATAATGGTTCTTGGCATAAAATAAAAGGTCGGTATGATAAGACCTATGCCATTGTTCATACAATATGGGAGTGTGCAAGAAGTTGAGGGACCTTTTAGATGCAACCTCACTTTTTAGGAACACGCTCATGTTACATAGAAAAAAGAACGCGCTCCTCTTCC
>LPNX010185116.1:0-66048 GCA_001517045.1 Pseudotsuga menziesii
CAACATCGTGAACATCATCATCATCATCCTCATCATCATCACCATCAACATCATCATCATCATCCTCATCATCAACATCATGAACATCATGAACATCCTCGTCATCCTCATCACCATCAACATCATGAACATCATCCTCATCATCCTCATCATCATCATCACCTTCATCATCGTCATCATCATCATCATCATGAACATCATCATCCTCATAATCATCATCATCATCCTCATCCTCATCTTCATCATCACCTTCATCATCATCATCATCATCACCATCATCAACATGATCATCATCATCACCATCAACATCATGAACATCATCATCATCATCATCCTCATCATCATCACCACCTTCATCATCCTCATCATCATCATTATCAATATCATGAACATCATCATCATCCTCATCATCATCACCATCATCATCATCATCACCTTCATCATCGTCGTCATCATCATCATCATTCATCATCACCATCAACATAAAAAACATTTAGAATAATTAAAAAATTTACACTTTATTGGAAAAATTTTCCTTTGAAATGTAACTTATAGGTCCATCTCCTTTTTATTATTATTTAATCATTATCAATTATCCATTCATAAAAAATTTTAAACTAAAACAACTTTATTTGGATTAGCTTATTGTTGAGTGGGGTTTTATGATGTAATGGTTGATCCATTTATTATAACATGTTAAGTATAATTTAATTAGAAAATATATAAATAAATAAATTCTGATTTAATTTTAAATTTTTATGTAATATAAAAAAATATTTAGTAAACAAAATAATAAATTTGATTTATTAAAAAAAATAAAAAAATTTAGTAAACAAAATAATATATTTTTATGTAATATAAAAAAAAATTTAGTAAACAAAATAATAATATTTGAATTCACTTTCTTGATTGTGAAAATGGGCGGGACTGTGTATTTAATTTTTTTTTTATGATTTGCAAATCGCGCACGCGTTTTATTGAAGCAAAACGGGAGCGCGTTTTATTGAAGCAAAATGGGAGCGCGTTTTAGTGAAGCAAAACGGGAGCGCGTTTTAGTGAAGCAAAACGCGCGCGCGTTTTTGTCTACTATCCTAATTGGCATGCATGTTGGCAGCCTTGGGATTAGGCTTGGCAGGGTCGGGATTGCTTGGGATGATTTCTATTTTATGGATCAAGCGTGATTGACTTCATTCTACCATTGCATCTAAAAGGTCCATCAACTTCTTGCACACACCCAACAATTAATTCAAAATTTTCTATTTTCATTTTTAATGCCTTTAAAATTACACTTCTAAGTGCACACTCTTGAATTTTATTAACATGATAAGTGATTATTATT
This sequence comes from Pseudotsuga menziesii, assembly GCA_001517045.1. Taxonomy (NCBI): domain Eukaryota; kingdom Viridiplantae; phylum Streptophyta; class Pinopsida; order Pinales; family Pinaceae; genus Pseudotsuga; species Pseudotsuga menziesii. The sequence goes on from LPNX010185116.1 coordinate 1,340, forward strand.
ACTTAGTTTCTTTTCTAAAAATGTTATATTCTATTATAAATCTCATATGTTTCATTGTGAATGTTATTTATTTATTTATTTAAGTATTTTTAAAATCTAATTTATTCATAATAACAAGAATCATAGAGAGTAAAGTGAACCGGTCGGCTGAGCGCACGATTAGGGTTGGAGAAGCTGCGTGAAAGTGGTCATGGCGGCGCCTGGGGGAGGGGAGGTCGCCCCCCCCCCCCCCCCCCCCGGGGGGGGGGGGGGGCCCCCCCCCCCCCCCCCTCTTCGAGCTCGGTTGAGGAGGACTTTCGGAGGCTCCTCAACTGCAGAGGCAAGAAGACTTCCCCACAGGAGATTCCAAAATTCATCAAGAAGCTAGAGGAAATCCCTGAAATAGCCCTTCCTGAAGAAAAACCAATGAAGATAGATCTGGTGTTGGCGAAGAGAGGCCTTGTGGGTCATTTTATGGGCTTATGGCCCTCCACCAAGTCTACAGATGACTGGATACAAAGAAATTGGAAGCCCAACCTGGAACATGGAGTAACTTGCTACCTTGTTGGGAGAGGGTTTTTTATTTTTGAATTCATATCAGAAGAAGACCGAGACTTAATCTTTAGGAATGGCCCCTATTTCATGGGGACGCGGGGATTATACCTGAACAAATGGACACCAGACTTTGACCCCTCGATCGATCTCCCCAAAGAAGTGCCAGTGTGGGTTAGGCTTCCCAATCTTCCTGTGCATTGCTGGGATTTCGAATCTCTGCAGAGAATAGGGAACGGAGTCGGACGTTTCATTGACAAAGCCGATAATAAGGGACAATACACCTGCGCTAGAATTTGTGTTGAAGTTGATCTTGAAGCTGGCCTTCCTGAGGCAGTAAAACTAACCGTTGGATCTTGGACTCATTACCAGAAGTTGGACTACGAGCATCTGTCGTTCAAGTGCAGAAATTGCCAAGAGCATGGCCACTTCCAAAGACACTGTCCCAAAATGGCCACTGGGAAAGAAGATGTTGAAGGATGGCAGAAAGTAAAGAAAGGGAAAACCTCTAACAAAGCCAAGAGCAAGGAGAAAACGACCCAGGAACTCCCAAAGGAAGGCAGCTTCAAGCCTAGTCCCCAGGAAGCTAATGCAGCTCAAACCCCCACAAACGCTCCAGAAGTGGAAGAAGCTCGGCCGCCACAAGCCTCAATCGATCCAACCCCTAAACATGTTGATTCTAGCCCATTAAAGGAACACATTAGCTTGGGTTCGGAAACAGGAGCTTAATCCTCTGAGGAAGGAGATACTGAAACAAGCAGTCCATCAGGTACGCCAAACCAGCCAAAACGTGGATGAAAGACTGAGAAGAAGAGAAGGGAAGAGCAGACCTATAAGGATGTGGTTCAAGGCTCACAGCACACAATTCCAAAAATGATGAATACTGGATCGGGGATGAAGCTAGGAAAGACCCCGAAAGGGGGCCATCCCCCCACCCATGTAAATAATGCAATACATCTCCTGGAACTGCAGAGGACTAGGCAGCACTCTAAAAGAAGAAGCTATAAGGGATTTAATAAGAGTAACGAGGCCTGAAGTCCTCCTAGTCCAGGAGACGAAACTGGAGGAGGATGCTCTGCTCCGAGCAAGTAACTCGTTCTGGAAAAAAGGCCCGGGTAGGGCTATGAGTGCAAGAGGAGCTTCGGGGGGTTTAGCAACATTTTGGGACTCTGCGAAGCTCGATCTAGTAGAAGAAGAAGGAACCAATCACTGGTTATTCACCAAGCTGCTCCATAAAGAATCAGGTCACCTAGTAAGCCTTTTCAATATGTATGTGCCGGTCTCCTATTTTGAGAAAAAGGACTGTTGGGATTCCTTAAAATTGTTTCTCAACCAGCATAATCCTGAAAATTTAGTAGTGGCTGGAGATTTAAACGTTACCCTTGCTCTGGCCGAAAAAAAAGGGGGGTCAATTGTCCGGGATCTTGCAAGAGAGTGGGTGGAAGACTTGATGCTGGATTGGGAACTTGAAGATATCATACCTGACAGAGGAAAGTACACATGGTCCAACAAAAGAACAGGACCTGGTCACATAGCTGCACGCCTAGATCGTTTCCTCATCCATTCCTCTTTCCTTACCCTTGGACTTAGGGCGACCTCCAAGATTCTTCCGCATTATACCTCAGATCACAAACCAATTTCGTTCTCCATTTACCCTGGGGAAAAGTTAGGCCCTATCCCTTTCCGATTTAGCCCAATTTGGGTTTATCAGGAAGGCTTTCTCAACCTTGTGACTAAATCTTGGAATGAACCGATTTATGGTTCCCCTTTTTATGTTTGGGAAGGAAAACTCAAAAGACTCAAAGTTGATCTGAAAGCGTGGGCGAAAAATCTAAGCTTTCCTCCGGATGAAAGGAAAAGAATCCAGAAAGATTTGGAACGGCACCAATTGGTCTTGGAAGATTCCCCAGTCACTCTTTCCTTGCTTAATCGGGAAGCTGAGCTGCAAAGGAAGTATCACAAAGCATGTAGAGAAGAAGAAACCTATTGGAGAGTCAAATCAAGGACGCTTTGGCTTCAAGTTGGAGACAAAAATACTTCGTTCTTTCACAAGCAAGCCCAAGCCAGGAAGATCTATAACCCCATTAATGAAATCCAGGTGCACGACCAAGTCATAAAGGACTTCAGCGGCATTAAGGAGGCAGCACATTCCTTCTTCAAAAATCTCTATTCAGCCCCGGATCTGGAGCACGTGGACCCGAATTCCTATCCTCTATCAGAAATTCCAAAATTGATCAATGATGATGACAATCTATTGCTGAATACTCCTGTAAGCATTCGTGAAATCAAGAAAGCTCTCTTCAAAATGGATCCTGACAAAGCACCTGGGCTGGATGGATTTACAGCCCGGTTCTATTTCTCCTGCTGGGACATTATAAAAAATGACTTGTACAGAATGGTCAAGAAGTCTCAGATCTATACCAAGTTGGGCGGCAGCACCAATTCTTCATTCTTGACCCTCATTCCAAAAGAAAAAGGGGCTAAGAACTTCAACAGATTTAGGCCTATATCCCTGTACAATACGGGATACAAAATCATTACCAAAATTATGGCCATCAGACTCAAAAGAATCCTGCCTAAGTTAATCCCGGAAAATCAAGGTGGATTTGTGAGAGGAAGATTGATTATGGACAACATTGTCTTAGTCCAAGAAGCCATTCACACCAGTTGCAAGAAAAAAGAGAAGGGTATGGTGGTAAAGCTGGACCTGGCCAATGCTTTTGACAGAGTCAAGCACGATTTCCTTCTTGCATCCATGAGGAATTTTGGGTTCAATCAGAAATTCATAGAGTGGGTCAAAGCTTGCATATCAGCCCCTTGGATTGCCCCACTGGTTAATGGTCGCCCTGCCAATTTTTTCCAGGCCTCAACAGGATTAAGGCAAGGTTGTCCTCTTTCCCCTGTGCTCTATGTCATTCAAGCTGCCGTTCTAAGCTTCCAATTGAATAGATGTCTCCAAAACAGGTCTCTCTCAGGCATCAGAATAGTCCCAAAGGTCAAGGAGGTAAACCACGCCCAATTCACTGATGATACTCTTTTGCTAGGATTTTCCAACCTTAATACAACAAGGAACTTTAAAACAGAACTTGACTACTACAGAGACAACTCTGGAAGTGAAATAAACTTTCATAAAAGTAAGATCTACGGCTGGAATTGCTCTCCCCATGAAATGCTGGAGTTATCTTGAATACTTGAAATGGGAGGCGTTACTATTTGGGACACCTTTTCCTACCTGGGAATTCCAATTTTTAAAGCTTCCCCTAGAGTGGTCCATTGGTTGCCCCTTTTGGACAAGCTAAAAAACAAGATCCATGCGTGGGGGGCAAATTGGCTCAACAAAGCAGGTAAAGTTATTCTGATGAACTATGTCCTTACCAGCCTTCCAATCTATCAATGCTTGGTTCTTTTAGCCCCCAAAACTATAACAAATAAAATTGATGAAATGTTGTGTTGCTTCCTATGGGAAGGGGGTCGAAACTATGAAAAGAAGCTTCACCTAGTGAGCTGGGACAAGGTCACGAAGTCAAAGATGGAGGGGGGCCTCCAAATAAGAGATGTGGCTACCCAAAACCTAGCCATGGGTGGCAAAATTATCTGGAACATGATCATTGGGAAAAGAACGTGGAGCAAGCAAATTATCCGGAAAAATACTTCAGAGGAGACAAGGAGAGATGTCTCGAGAAGCCTACAAAAGTGCAGAAAGGATCCCCGATTTTCTCTCTCTGCAAAAAGGCCCTTCCTTACTTCACTTCTAAGCTCACATGGATTCCGAGAAACGAGACAAAAATTAGAATATGGGAGGATTCTATCCTTGGGGATCAGCCGCTTAATGAGTCAATCGATCTAGGGAACATCAAAGCTTGGCTCCAAACTAAAAATTGCAGCACTCTGTGGGACATCTCCTCCTGGAACAACGATGACATAGATTCCTAGAGAAGTTGGAACCTAGGAGATTATCCAGGCGAGATTGAGGAGGAAGCTTCAACTCTGCTGGAACTCCTTTAAGGGAAGTCGCCCTTTAGCGCCAAATCCAAAGATAAGAGGGGATGGGGTTCAGGCTCGGGGAAATACACTGTTGCTGCTGGCTGCTCTGCTATTTTGGAGGTGCCTTGGGTCCCTACCAATCTTGGCCCGTGGAAAGCTCCCTGGAACTTCCCTTCAATCCCTAAAGTTAACATCTTCATATGGACTTTGCTTCATAACAGCAATTTGACCAGCGATATCCTCAAGAGGAAAGGCTGGGAAGGGCCTTCCCGCTGCCCTCTATGTAAACAGGCTGAAGAAACTGTTGAGCATCTGTTCATTACCTGTGATTTTACTAAAGAAGCTTGGAGGCTTATATTAGGGTCCGTCTCCTTAAGACTTCCAAATTCAGTAACGAAGCTGATAAGTAGCTGGAAATCCCTTTCTCCCTTCAATCTGAGCAAGAAAAATCTCCTCAATCTTGTTTGGATGTGGACCCCCAAATTTTTGTGTTGGAAAATCTGGTTGGAGCGGAACAACAGAATTTTTAAGGAGGAAGGTAGGCTCCCTCCTCAGGTGGCTATCAAAGTTCAGACTATGCTTGTTGAAGCCTTAAGTACTAAGCCCTCTATCAGAAATTCGACTACCCTCTCTCCTGAAGAAGAGCATTGGCTTAAGGAATTCAAGCTGAACCAGCAAAGCACTGAAGCTATCAAACCTCCTCAAAAGATAAACTGGGAAATTAGGTTGAATGAACAAGAATTCATTAAGTGGAGATCATCCCTCAATGAATGGTGCCTCTTTTTTGACGGGGCCTCGAAAGGAAATCCCGGTCAAGCTGGAGGAGGAGGCATAATCTTTGAGCCCTCTGGCAAACTCCATCTGTCCTATGCATGGGGCCTAGGACACGCCTCCAACAATCATGCTGAGTATCTGGCACTGTGGCAAGGCCTAAATCAAGCAGGGAAGCTGAACATATAGAAGCTCACTATCTTGGGAGATTCCAGACTGATTATCAAAGAATTACACACTTAGAAGGTGCCAACAGACATTAAGCTTGCCCAAACGTACAGGAAAGTCCTTCTCCTTCTGCTGCAGTTCAGAAATTACAAGGTTTATCATGTTCTAAGAAATCTAAACAGCATAGCAGATGTTGAGGCTAATCGTGGCACTATTGAGTAAGAACCAGTTGATGGTCAATGGTGAAACGTCTTATCACTCATTTCCTTAAAGATAAAGATGGATCTCAGCAAGTTGGCACGTTATCAGCTTTTGAAGGATCAAGAGCTTTGCCACACAGTCATAATCTTCAGCTCAGAGGTGAGCATCTCAGTTAGTCTACAGGTCATCTTGGATCATGGTTTACTGACAGGCTATCAGAAAGACAGAAGTTGTCATTTGAATTCAATCCCACGCATCATCTCTAGTCGCGTGATCTGGCAGGATTTGGAAGAGGAGTAGCGTGGCAAGGAGAGGAATGAATCAAAGAAGTCACAGATCCATGTTATAGAATGCTAGATTTAGTTGTTGGTTAGTTTATTAAGGAAATGTATGTTAAGATGGACATGAAGATCAGCCTAGCTCACTTGAATCTATACTGTAATGGTCCTGGCAGCCCCTTTGCCAGATATTAAATAAATTTTATCCGTTCTTGTAAAAATAAAAAAACTAATTAATTCATAAATAAACATTTAAAAATTAAATATAAATATATAATTATGACAAAAATAAGTTGGATGCCATATTTAAAAAATCAAAACACTAACCTATGTTAAACTACATGAGATGAAACAAAAATCTAATCTATTTCAAATCCTCTTTTTTTACCAAAATATGAGTTCATGAAAAATGTTGATTATTTTCTTTGATGTAATTGATTTTGTTATTTTAAACTATTTTCCTTCACTATGGCATCTTTTCATTTTTTCTGAAAAATTACCAAATTTAAATATTTTATTCATAAGTATTAATATTTATTATAGTTTTATGTTTATATTGTTATGTGAGATATAATGATCTTGGATATTCATATAATTGATTGAATATGTATAATTTTTTATTTTTTATTTTTTATTTTAATTATAAATGCAAATCAATTAACTTCAATTCATTCCTGGATGCAGGTGCTTATGAGAAACGGGAAAAACGGTATAGAAAGGGCATACGAGATAGAGAGGAGAGGGCATGTGTTATGGCAGATAGAAACCGACCCCCCTCCCACCTCCATGCTTAAATTAGTTAAACTTGTCCTCCAGCTGTGTGAACATATCCCTCACATGCTGCTTCAAACAACGATTTCAACCGCAATGTCCACTTCTCTGGCTCTGAACCTCCTGGCAAGTCCGAAAAATCTTACAATGCGTCCTTGGAGTGCTTTGAAGGATCTTCCTCCTGCTGCCCATCAGATACGCATCAACTGCACCATTGTTGGCATCATTTCTGCTCTACACCAGACATGTCGTCATGAGCCCTACGATATGATCCATTGCATTTGACCTGGAGACCAATGGACATCTTGTCATTATTCTAACGCGGGCTATAAAAAAATGTGACCCTGAGCTTCATCTTGTTAACATAGTAAGGAAGAAGAATCCTCAGTGCACTGGCTCCAATATCAGTCTTCTTCAGCGTGATCTATCCTCGGTGAATGCCTCGATCAACAACAAACACACCAAGCATACTCCCTCCTCCTTGATGATGGATTCAATGACAAAAGGCAAGCAAGACACGGATTTGGAGGCCCTATTCCGGGAGGAAACTCCTACCCATTTGTGAATCCATCACAACAATGGAGGAAGAGATTTATGGAGAATTTAAGCTTAGATTGGGGCATGAGATCACCATGTCCAGCTATTGGAGGTTGAAATTCATTTTGTCCAGGTAAATTAGTGAACGCGAAAGATTCGGGGACTACTTGAACCTCACGGTCAACACCTTTAAGGAGGATGCTGAAAAAGGGTTGAACCACATGAAATACCTCATGCAACTCTCTGAGCCTCCCTTCAAGAGGGCCAAAAAGGATGACAAGAAAGCCGACACTAGCAAGGCTATGGAGGATGAGGCAGAATCCTCCAGGAGGTTCTAGCATTTCTGCTCAGTTTTACCGGTCTTGTTATTTTCATGATTTCTCCATTTTTTCTTTAATTTCATAAGTTGTGTCGTGCTACCAATGTTTAAAGGTTGGGAAACAATAGTCATGGTTAGATTGTCGGTCTAGACCCTTTTTCATACCTCTCTCAGGTGGTTCCATGGTCATTGCTTGAGTCCCTGCCTCTGGAGTGAGCCCCAAATATCTATCTGTGCTTTTTTTACTATGCAATAGAAGGAACGTCTCTCTCTTACTGATAAAAAAAATTAACTTTAATTCATGAAAATTGTATATTTGTTATTTAACATATATGTAATATAGAATTTATATCAAATTTTGAATACTAGTTTTTATTTTATGGTGATGATGATGCTTATCAACATTCACTAAGACCAATTTTTATTGGAGCTTAAAAATGGTAAATAATCACTTGGTTTTATTTAGAATTTTATTTATGTGCTCGAAAAAAATTTAAGAGAAACAATCCTATATCACCATAGTTATGATGGGTTAAAAGGTTAGGAAGGTCGATATTGTAGCAAATATTTTGAAATTGCACTCTAATGTGTTTGTATGTAGGTCATTCAATGAGAAAGTGATTTTCATTTTCAACCCTCTGAGTATCACAAAGATGACAAATTGTTTCAACCCATGTGTTTTAGGAATTGTCTATCATCTTGTTTCACTATGGAGTTCGTGAGAGTTTGTTCTTATTTCAACAAGGGTGCTTTTCTTCTTTATTTTTGTAAAAATAGAGTGATACTTTTGATCTTCTATATTAGGGTTGATCACCACATTATAATATTTTAATTTTTTCTCATCCTTGACACACCGCAACTTCTCCTTAAATTTAGATGTAATAATAGTTTTAATATTATCATTATTTTGCATAGTGACCTCTCCTTGAATCCCCCAATGATTTAACCAAGACATGACATCTTTATGCAACCTCACTTAAGTGGTACAAGGTTGTTTTGACTAGAGTATGAAATAATATTAATAATCGTGTTTTCTCCCATGTTGTTTATCACGTTCTTGTATGTTAGGTACCTAGTCATACCAATGCTCTCAATGGGGCATAGACTCTCTTTTATGAGGATGATATGATATGGTGTATTTCATTTAATTTTGAGATTATATGTTATAAAGTGATTTTGTATTTGCTCCATCCTTCTCCACAATTCTCTAGAGATGTTGCAAACCCAAACATCACATCCATATAAGATAACATGAGTGACAAGAGTCTTAAAGTGGGATTTATTTTTATCTCAAAGCCAAAGGTTTTTTTTATTTACAATTGTTTTCAAGTCAATAATAAGATTTCCACCCTCCATTAATCCTTTTCTCAATATTATAGTTCTAGTTAAGCTTGTGATGGAGATCGATTGTGAGATACTTGTATGAAGTCACTTCCTCCAAGTTGTTGTTTTACACTCTTCTTTTATTTTTTATTGTATTTATATTGAAAATGTTTATTTTATTTTTTGATTCTAGTTGAAAACAATCATCAATGTATTATAATAAAAACATCTCCATTTATATTTTTTTGAAACTAAAATTGATATGCTATTGATTGACGTGAACAAAAAATGAAGTACACCACAAATATTCGAATCTCATGATTATTTTTTTTATAGTATATTAAAATATTTATATTTTCAATTTTCTTTTTAACTATGAATCTCAACTTGTATATTAAGTATATATATCAAATCTCTCTTACATATATATATATAAATATTTTTGTATTTATATTTATATTGACTAAAATATAATATTATTATTATCATTATTATAAATATCATATATATATTTTTAAACAATCATATAATAAAATAACATAAGTGTTACTTACATGACAACATTCCTATCATACTTGATTGTAAAAACACCTTTCAACGCAATCACAATAATCAATAATACACTTCCATATAAATAAAGACTTTATAAGAATACTACAACAATTGAATTAAAATATTGACATCTTTATTGCTTTACTTTCTTGGATTTCTTATAGTTTTGAAAATAGGAAGCACAACAAAGTGGGACATAAGCGATCCCAAGCATGTCCTAAAAGTACATGATTGCCCACTTTTTGTTTTGACAATGGCACAATCATACTACATGCCTTAACCCTCCACTCAATGCTTAAAATCTACTTATTTTTTTCTTGTTTTTTGGTTGAAGATAGAAAAGTGTCCATCCCTTAAATTTATTAGGTAGAAAATTGTCTCTGTATCAATTTCTCTTCATAAAAATATGATATGGACCAACTATATATATATATATAGTGTCTATCCCTTAAATTTGTTAGATAGAGAACTACCTAAGTGGATAGTTTTCTATTAAGGAATGGACACTTTTCTATCATCAACCACAAAAAAAAATTATATATAGAAAAGTGTCCATCCCAGGTAGAAAATTATCTCCGTATCAATTTCTCTTCATAAAAGTACGATATAGACCAACTATATATATATAGTGTCTATCCCTTAAATTTATTAGATTAAGTGGATAGTTTTCTATTAAGGGATGGACACTTTTCTATCATCAACCACAAAAAAAATTAATTATATATATAAAAGTTGGTTCATATCATACTCTTATCATAGGTTGGTAGTTTCTTACCTAACAAATTTAAAGATTGGACACTTTTTTATCTATAATTACAAAAAAATAATTTAAAATAAATTTAATATATATATGATCCATATATACCTGGGGGAATTAATATGCTGGTGGTTTTCTGCTCTAAGGGATGTACACTTTTCTATTATAATCATAAAAAAAATAATTCAAAATAATATATATATCAAAATTCTTTTGAATTATGTTTTTGTGGTTGGACATAGAAAAGTGTCCATCCCTATATATATCAAATTTATTTTGTATTTTATTTTGTGGTTGTAGATAGAAAAGTGTCCATCCTTTAAATTTGTTAGGTGGAAAACTATCAGCTATTAATTTCTCCTTATCAATTTTCATAGGTGTATGGAATGGACCAACTTTTATATATATACTCCTTGTTTTATGTTTTATGGTTTTATGTTAATAAACTTTTAAGAAAGAAAATGTACGTTTTGTAAATTAAATCAATTTATTAACAAAACACTAGCCATAGGATAAAGGATGAGAAATTAAAACTTTAAATATTCGGTATCTAAAACTTAAAAAAAAATCGAAGTATGTCTAAATCTTTGATGTGGTGATGAAGAGAATCAATTGCAATACAAAGTATAGAAGAAAAACAAACTAAAGGTAATTTGATATGAATACCTTATTTTTTATTTTTCCAATGGAGTCAAAAAAATGTTTTCATTTTTAATATTTTTGGAATTATATTTCTAAATGCACAATCTTAGATTTGATTGATGTGACGTGATTATTATTGTAATTTTTTTAATAAAAATGTTATTTAAAAAAACAAAAAAAACAACTTATGTTGTGTGAATGTTTTTTTGTTATTGAAGGATATTTAAACTAATTATTTTATAAATAAACATTTAAATATAAATATAAATATCTAATTATGAAAACTGGTATTTATTTTCTTTAATCTAGTGTATGTTTTTTTTTCTTGTTATTTAAATATATTTAAAATCTAAAATTTTCATAAATAAACATTATAAATATATATATTTAATTATAAAAATTATCTATATAAATAATGATGTAGTGTGAATGTTTTTTTTTATTTAAATATATTTAAAATCTATGTTTTTATAAATAAACATTTTAAATATAAATATAAATATAAATTTAATTTAAATAAAAATAGACATAGAAATATCTAATTATAAAAAATGTTTATTTTTTTATCTAATTAATTTAGTTAATTAATTTTACATATATTAACCTAGTTTTTTTTAATGAGAACTAAGAAAGTATTGTATTATAGAAAAATGATGCTAACAGCCAAGCAAACAAAAAATGTCAAAGGTGCAATTCATTATGTTTATCCCCAAAAAACGTGAATTGTTTGTGCTAGAGAATATTAACTTAAACTTGTTGTTGTGCCAAAAAAAAGACTTCTATCACCCTTCTAAGGGTATACACAGACATAGACTCCTAAAACCAAAATACCTACTTCTGCTGCTTTTCCTTTGGATCTTTCGTTGGCTGAGCTAGTGAAGTCTCCTCCATTAACTAATCACTAACATGTGAGTCTATTTTGTTTGTTGAGATATGATAATCTTGATCATTCTTATTCATATTATTGATTAAATATGTAAAGTTATGTAATCTTATTCATATTATTGATTAAATATGTATAATTATTTTTTAATTTTGTTTTTTATTATAAATGTAAATAAATTAATTTCAATTTATTCATTTGTATATTTTTTTCTTTTATATTTTACCTTGTTTTAATTTTTAATCTATTTATCAAAATAATAAATTTAACATTGTCTTTTCACATGTATATATCAGACTCAAAATATAATTTTACAAAATAATACTAAAACAATCCCGAGATGTCAATGAGAACATTGATTGGTTGGTTTAAAATGACAAGTAGTATTCTTAAGTTGTAGAAAATTTCATCATCTCTTTTAATAAATGATTTGGAAGACCAAAAGCTTCACAAAATGGGGAGGTGTGATTTAAAATAAATCTTTAAGTAACTTTTAATTATTTTGGTATTTTATGAAAGGAGTAATCGTGTTGCAAACTTGTAAGGGTCATTTTTAGGACCATCTTTGAAACTTATTAAGTAATGCAGAAAATGAAACTACCCATTTGATGCCTCAAAATGCACTTTTGGGGATTGATAGTGAATGACTTCAAGTGGTTGTACACATCAAAAGCTTAAAATAAATATTATGAAACAAACCAAAGTTTATATGAGAAATTTATGCCCTTCTATTGTTAACCTATCAATTGGACAAGACGGTACAAAGTGGTTGCCATGTAAGCTCTCATCACATACACTTGTGGAGCTATTCATATGTGGAGTTTTAAGAGTTTCTAGAGGCTCCAAAATGCTAATCCTAATTAGGAATGAGGCATTCAAAAAATATAATTCTAATTGAGAATTAAGGTATGTAAAAACCCTAATTGTAACTTTGACAATTATCAAAACATGTTAAAAGCTTAGTCAAAAGAAAAGAAAACGAGTACATTATATTGTAATGATTTATGTTGCACTAAACACTAATAATGAGTGAAAAATTAGAATAGAAAAGAAAAATGAATAATCTTGTAGTAGCATATCATTTTTTATTTTATTTTTCAAAACATGAAATTTTATATTTTCAAAATTTTCCAAATTGTATTTTCATATAAAATTGAAAAAAATATAAAAAATTGTTGTTATACACCTCATATAAAATTCTTATTTCTTTTTAAAATAGTGATTTTAAAATTCTTCTTTCTTTTTAAAATAGTGATTTTAAAATTCTTCTTTCTTTTTAAAATAATGATTTTAAACCATTAATTTTTTTTCTTAAAATAAAATTTAATAATATTATCATTAATTTTGAAATAATATTATCATTAATTTAATAATGATCAATCTATAAAATATGATTATGTATAGAATGATCAATCTATATATAGATAATTATCATTATCAACCCCCATGATGATGTTGCTACACATATAATGTTGGTACACATCAAAATCAATAGTTTTAGTTTTGCGTATGGTAGACTTTTTGCTATTTTAAAACCAATTCTTAAAATAAAATATTATATTTGACTTTTTAAAATTTTGATTTAATTAAATATTAATATGTATAGATTTTACATTAAAGTTTGGAAAATTTAAGAAAATTAAAGAGCTGATAACTCCTTGCACCAAAATTAAAGCATCTACTTATATTTTTAAAGTGTATTTCGTACAACATTCTCTTTAAAGATACCTTGCATTAAGAAGCAAACATCTTTCCCTATACATGGGAAAGGCTATAGGTCATTGTATACCGCGTGCTTCATGTACTTGGGAATCGGTCAAATATTTAAATATCTCACATGCTTCATGACAATTGCTCTATTAATTATATGAAAATCAATATTTCCTTCAAGCTAATTGGATTATAGTTTGAGGTGTTATTGTCATAGCGATGACGTGGGTATTGGGAATGGCTCCAAGCTTTAAATTTGAAGCCGTCAATGTCCTTCAAAACCTATTTTACCATTCATAGAAGGGCACAACAATTTTTGCCATACAAAAGAGATTTAATTTTGTATCACGCCCTTCAATAATGAAATTGACCATTATTTTGCAACTTTGTAATTGAAGGGCTACGCCAAATTTTTCCTATCAAATTTTTAGATGGTTGAGAATCGATGTTTAGGCAACAACAAAGACACAATCCCAAGTGAGTCTGCCACACATTCCATTAGCATTATTTATCAGAATTTAAATCACAATGAAACTTTAAAACATTTAAAATTAAGTTTAAATGGGGAAACAACAAAGGCAGAAGCCCAAGCGAGTCTTCCACGCATTCTATTAACATTATATATCAAAATTTAAATCACAATCAAACTTTAAAACATTTAAAATTAAGTTTAAATGTTAGTGCCACATTTGATGTAGCTTCTTCTTGCATGTAGTTGTTCTATGCTCAACTTTGAAAACATTCATAACACAAAGCTTAACTTTCCCTATCATGGATAATCTATGGATCCAAATACAATTAACTTAGATCTAAATTCATACATGGATAAAATTGCGCAACAAACTTGAGCCTCTAATAAAGTCAATAGTGAAAGCTCATTCAATTGTTAACTAAACAAGAATGTACAACAAGATATGGATGGGCTCTCGACTTGAGATCGATGTTTTTATAATTATTTTTTATTCAAATATAAGTTCTTTATGATTTCTTTATTCAAGTTCATTAATTCGTTTCAATACTACAATAGTTGATTTTTTTGTTATGATGTGACTTTGCAATGGGCTATATTGATCTTATAAATTTTATTAAAATTGTAATTTTGTGGTTTGGATCTCTGAGTAACTATACCATTAAACTAGTACTAATTACACATTTATAATCTATTATTGTTAATAGGATTAATATGATCTAATAGTTAAATTCTCATATTCTAGCATTGTTGCATTTGGGAAGAAGAATTAAGTTCTCATTTCCTAGGATCATAGGATCATTTCATTTTCATTCCTAATCTTCCTTTCATAATAAAACCCCCTTTCTTGGATTTGTATATGGGAATTTTCTTCGTTGTAGGCCAGAAGCTATCGGGATATTGTGCAAGCCTTCAAAACTCTTCTCCATGACCTTGTCTTCTTTTAGGGTTTGAATCATCCAAAACCATGCTTGCAAAACCATGTGTAGTGTTAGAATAATCAACCCATAGTTACCCATATTTGACATTAATTAAATCATTTTTGTCTTATTCCTAGAATCCTAGATTGCTTTATGCTAGTTGACTTCTACATGTTCCTAGAAGTCAATACTTGCTAAACTGGGTCATGGAGCACTTTGGAATCATCCCGGAAACATATCTAGCATGTCTGCTTTATTCCCTATTCCTTAAAGTGCATATCTGCTTTTTCTAAAAGATGCCTTGCTTTACTGTAGTTTTAAGGCATAAAGGAAAAGCTAGTCTAGGGGAACTTGCCTTGTTTTTTGACCACATCATCCTCCTTCCTTTTCTCCATACACAAACATGAATGAGTTGTCTTTCCACCACTTATTAGCTTTCCCACTTGCTTTAGCTAATTCGTGAGGATATTCATGGATTTGGAAAGTACTTTTTGCACCTATGGGGTATTTGACTTGTTTTAGTAAGCCTGCTTTTTGACCAATTCGAATAGCAACCTAGTGCTTTCGAATATATCATGTAATTATATATTTGAGAATCATATTGCTTCATATGGTTGGCTAATTTACACTTATTCAATACAAGATTAAGTTATGCTCCAGTTTCAGTCTCCTTTTGTGTGAATTTTGCATGTTTGATTAGCAATTTTGTGAGTGTAATTAATCTACCTCTTGGGTTCAATCTCCAAATGGTATCAGATCCTTTGTAGATCGATTTCTCTCCTTCCAAATTGTTATTGTAGGTTCGACATCATTGAATAGGAGCGCATTCTGCTGACTGAAGGGCACAGGAGTTGAGATATGGACCAATCTCAAAGGATCATCTTGACTCCATTCAATTTATTTGAATGGAAAGCTGAGATGGAGATATTGTTGAGAGAAAAAGGTCTCTACAGGGTTACCATGGATACTGAGGCAGAGCCCAATGTAGCTACAGAGAAAATCATATGGCACAACAGGAGGGATGAGGCCTATGGTATTTTGTATCTGATTATTTCAAGAGACCTCCTCTTTCATCTTGATTCATTGACATATCCTAATGAGGTGTGGGAGAAGCTTGAAGAGATTTTCGGAAAGACAGATGAGATGAGAGGACATCAAATCGAGAATGAATTGATCTCCTTGAATCCCAGTAGCTTCAAATGATTGCAACTCTATTTTACCAAGTTTAAGGCCCTTGTTTTGCAGTTAAAACAAAGTGGGATTGAAAAGAAGGAGGATCTACTAGTTTTGACCATTCTCTCAAAGCTTGGTCCTAACTATTCAGTGTTTGTTTCGACCTTCCATGCCACTAAATTGACAACTCGAACCTAGAAGATGCCTAAGCTTGTTGAGTTCATGGAATCCCTCACTCGGGAGCAAGATAAATTGGTGATGATGGGCACCATCAAACCTTCCAAAGACCAAGATTTGGTTGTTGGAGATTCGAAGGTGGATTCAAAATGCAAGAAAAAATATAAAAATACACCTGAGCAAAAGAGAGACAAGGCAAAGTCTCAAGAGGATTCCTCAGGCTCTAAGAAGAACCCCCAGAAGAAGAAGAACAAAGGAGAAATAAGCAAGTGCACATACTGCAATGAGGGCTATCATCCTAAGAGCTCTTGTATGAAAAAGTAGATAGACATGTTGACCCAACTCCTGGAGAAGAACAACATCTCCCTTCTTGATTTCTCAAAGAAGAGGGAAGGAGGATCAATTCAAAAGACAAAGAGAGAGTACATGCCTTGGTTGCTGGCACCTCAAGCTCACCTAGCTTCATCATTGATTTTGGAGCTTCCAGACATATGGTTTCGACAAGGGAGATATTTTCCTCTCTTCACATGTCGAAAGGTCCACCAATAGTTTTGGGAGATAACTCTCTAACTGATAGTATGGGAAAGGGTAGGCTTGATCTTGACCATGGTAATTTCAATAATGTGTTGCATGTTCCAGGTCTTGCCTCTAATATCTTGTCAGTGTATTAGATGACTCACACCGAGTCTCCAAAGAAAGTATCTTCTCCCCCAATGAAGTTGAAATCACTGAGATTTCGAATGGTAAATTCATAGAAAAAGGTGTTGTTGATCACACTTCGAAGGTATACAAGTTTTCCCATTTTCTACCCTACTCAAACCCCTCTGCTCTTCTTACTCATGCTAATGAAGCAAGCAAGCTTTGGCATGAAATATTTGGCCATCTTAACTACAAGTATCTTTCTGATTTGAGTGACAAAGACATGCTCATATGGTTACCAAATATCAAGTTTTCTAAGGGAGTCTGTCAAGGTTGTATCCTAGGAAAACACCCAGAGCACAAGTATGAGAGAGCTAGTCATGAGAGAACCTCTGCACCTCTTGAGTTGATCCACAGTGGCATTTCTGGTCCATTCCATCATATGTCCATGAGTCAAGCCAAATATGCACTCACCTTCATAGATGACTTTTCCAGGTATTGTTGAGTTCACTTCCTAAAGAATAAGCATGAAATCTTTTTCCTCTTCAAAGTCTTTAGAGCCTTGGTTGAAAACCAGTCTAGGAGGAAACTCAAGATCCTCATATCTGACAATGGTGGTGAGTATGTCAAGTATGAGTTCATCCAGTATTGCAAAGATGCAAATATCCAAATGCAGCATTCCATTCCTTACACACCACAGCAAAATTGTGTTGCTGAGAGAAAGAACAGATCACTGAAGGAGATGGCAACTTGCATGATGGAGGCTAAAAAATTTTCACCAAAGTTTTGGGCTGAGGCTATAAACTATGCATCCTATATATAGAATAGGGTGACACATAAGTAGCTTGATGGTATGTCTCCTTTCAAATATTGGAGTGGGCACAAGCTAGAGGTGACCCATTTCAGCATTTTTGGCTCAAAGGCTTGGGCTAGAATTCCAACTAAAAAGAGGAAGGCTTTGCAACCCCAAAGCCAAGAGTTCCTATTTGTTGGGTGTTATAAAGATTAAAAAGGGTACAAGCTGATCAACTTGAGCACTAACAAAGCTTTCATTGAAAGAAGTGTTCAGTTCGAAGAAGAGCCTTCAGCAGCAGTTGAAGTTGGAGAGTCCTCTTCACCACCACAACCATTGATTGTAAGTGAAGAGACTAATGAGTTTGCTGATTCTGATATGTCTGATAATGATTAATTAATTGCAGATCCTAACAGTACTACAAGACCAAAGTGGGAAGCAAGGACCATTCATGCAGCTAGGGAACTAGCTGTAAATCCTAATGACACTAGGAGGACTAGATCTCAATTTGAGAGTGCCCTTTGTGTGAAAGATCCACTTTTTGCTGAGAAGTGTTATTTGAAGATAGATTCTGATCCACAAACATATGAATATGCAGCACATGATCCAAGATGGCAAACAACCATGAAAGAAGAATTCAGCTCGCTCCAGAAGAACAACACATGGGAACTGGTTGATCTCCCCCCAGGGAGAAAGCTAGTGAAGTGTAAGTGGGTCTTTAAAACTAATTTTTATACTGATGGTTCACCTTTGAAATATAAGGAAATATTAATAGCCAAGGGCTAATATCAAGTACATGGTATTGACTACAATGAGACCTTTACACCAGTGGCAAAGATGGACTCCATAAGGCTTGCCCTAGCTTTCTACTGTCACTAAGTTTTGTTCGATGCAAGTCTGATCCTAATGTTTATTTGAAGCTAATTCATGGTTCTTTAATGATTATTGTTCTCTATGTGGATGACCTACTGATTACAAGAAGTTCAAAGAAAGAGATTGCCTCCTTGAAGGATGTAATGAACCATGCCTTTTCTATGAGAGATTTGGGATTGTTGAGCCAATTCTTGGGTCACGAAATTTCTCAATCCCAACATGGAATCAAGGTTCATCAATCAAAGTATGCTTCATATTTTCTCACCAAGTTCAGCATGAAATATTGCAAGCCAAGCAAGACTCCATTCCTTTTAAGAGTTAAGCTTGAAGAAGCAGGTTCTTCTCCTATGGTAAATAATACACTGTATAGGCAGTTGATTGGGTGTTTGCTTCATCTTACACATACTCGTCCTGACTTATCTTATGCAGTTAGTGTGGCTTCAAGATACATGGATCAGCCTCATGAGATCCATTGGAGAGTAGCCAAGAGGATCCTAAACTTTGTTCAGGGAATAAGGACTCATGGAATTTTCTACAAAGCAAACTCTGACTTAGAGCTAGTTGGATTTACTGATAGTGATTGGGCAGGTGACAACACAGATCGAAAGTATACCTTAGGATATATGTTCATGCTTGCAAAAGGACCAATCAGTCGGTCAAGTAAGAAGCAGAGTGCCATAGCACTCTCATCTATAGAGGCAGAGTATAGAGGAGTTGTAAATGCAACTACTCAATGTTTATGGTTGCAGGGGATACTTGGAGAATGTGGTTTCGAATCATATTTTTCAACACTCATCCATTATGACAATCAAATCACCATTTGAATATCCACTGATCCAGTTCAAAGACAGAGAACCAAGCACATTGAGATCCATATGCACTATATCAGGGAGCTTGTGCATGATGGTACCATTTCTCTACTATATTGCGAATCTTCAGAACAAATAGAAGATATCTTCACCAAAGTATTATGTGAGAAGACCTTCAGTAATCTCAAATCACTACTGGGGATTGTTGAACATGTGGTGAAGAATGATTGATAACAATATTTCCAAAAATTTTGTTTCCTGTCCATGTTTAAGGGAGGATTTTCCCACTAGGTTTTTGCCTCTTTCCTTGGTTGTATGGACATGCAGTATGTAAAAGGGTGACTAATCCTTGTTTCTAGGCCCTATAATTTTCTGATATTTACTCATAAAGTCAGGATTAAGGGGGGGTGTTTGAATAATCAACCCATAGTTACCCATATTTGACATTAATTAAATCATTTTTGTCTTATTCCTAGAATCCTAGATTCCTTCTCTATGCTAGTTGACTTCTACATGTTCCTAGAAGTCAATACTTGCTAAACTGGATCATGGAGCACTTTGGAATAGTCCTGGAAACATATTTAGCATGTCTACTTTATTCATGGTTCCTTAAAGCGCATATCTGCTTTTTCTGAAAGTTGCCTTGCTTTACTGCAGTTTTAAGGCATAAAGGAAAAGCTAGTCTAGGGGAACTTGCCTTGTTTTTTGACCACATCATCCTCCTTCCTTTTATCCATACAAAAGCATGAATGAGTTGTCTTTCCACCACTTATTATCTTTCCCACTTGATTTATCTAATTCGCGAGGATCTTCATGGATTTGGAAAGTCCTTTTTGCACCTATGGGGGATTTGACTTGTTTTAGTAAGCCTTCTTGTTGACCAATTTGAATAGAAACCTAGTGATTTCAAATATCTCATGTAATTATATATTTGAGCAGCCTATTACTTCATATAGTTGGATAATGTACACTTATTCAATATAGGATTAAGTTATGCTCCAATTTCAGTCTCCTTTTGTGTGAATTTTGCATGTTTGATTAGCAATTTTGTGAGTGTAATTGATCTATCTCTTGGGTTCAATTTCCACATGTATTTTATTGTATGCAACAATTGTCACTTTTTGGATGGGACGTGTTCTATAATGAAAGGTGGTTGCACTACTAGTCGTGGATTCATGATTTCATCAACTTTGTCTAGTTTGAGAGTCTGGAGGTTTGGAGCATAATTGAATGAGACTGTACATTAATATATTAATGGAGGAGAATGGTACGGCAAAATTGACAAGATTTGCAAAGAGTGTGTGTGATGTGTGGAAGTCATATTTACACACACTTTTGATAAAGATCTATGTTGCAATTTTTGGTTAGAAAACTTGTCCAAAATAAAGGGATCTAAACGAGAAAACTTCTTAAAATAAGGTGATTTGATAACTCTTTCTTCTATATTTTTTTTTGTAAGCTACACATCTCTATTAAAATACAGAGGCAAAAGATACAAAATTCAACTTGGCCAAAACCGAGGGCCATCTACAGAGACTGAGGAACTGAGACAGACACATCGATACAGACACTGAATTCAAATTTAAAGTAGACAGATACATAGACATAGTCCTGGACATAGTTTCCAGAAACAGACATAGATAATATACATAGATACAGAGTTCAAATGTAAAGACACCCATGGATAGGATTGACAAAAAACCTGCAAAACAAAATCCTGGGACGAAAGGTCTTTTCTGTTGCTGGAAAGCACGAACCTTAGGCCGATGGAATTTCTTCAATGATGGGGTAGGCCCATCGTTCTTCCAGCGACTAGGTTGGTGAGTTGGTGACGGATTCCAGAGCCAATTGCACTGTTTTTTGTTACTGATTAGGATTCTGAATGGACATTTTCGTCAGGCATTTGAAGAGAGGCTCAATTGTCGAGGGGATGGGGAAAGGCAGAGCATGAGGAGCCATCATTGTGCACCCTATCACGGTCCCACTGCCACCTCCCCCACGAATAGAGAGAACCATTCCCCAAGTTGTACTTCCAATGCCACCTCCTCCACTATCATGGCCGCCACCATTCATACCACCATTCCCTGAAATGTCTGTGCTGCCCTTCCAGGAAAACGAGTTATCCATGGTCGTGAGCTGAGCGTCTATCTCATCAATTCTGGTTTTTATGGCAAGGATGGAGTCGCGACCTTTGGACTAGTTGCTGAGCATGTCTTCAGACAAATTGCATAACATGTTTTTCATGAGCCAGTAATGGTTTATCTGGCTACCATCCTGACCTGTTGCTAACTTTTGGCTTAGGACTCGCCCTTCCTAGGCTTCCACGAGGATGCAAACCCAAGAAGAGATGTGGGGTTCATAATCGGTCATGACTTGGATGCTACAACCATGCTAGGCTTTGCCTCTACCTGAGCTTTCCCTTCTTGGTGTACCTCTTTGATGCAACATGGCGACCCAATTGCACCTCCGCTTTCTAAAATTAACAGACTAAGAGATGCTGAATAAAACGAACCAGAGAGCCACCAGACACACAAAGAGTCCAACAAATTTCAAAGCCGAGCGGAGACTACACAAAATTTTGAATTGATTTTCCATGGTGTTTATATCACCTTCCCCCTTGCCATGGTACCAACATGTAATGAATTTTGCTGCAGAGCCATGAAGTCTATGAGGAAAATAGGTCGTCGCCAACCCACGTCCTAGGTGTCAAAGTGCCAGGCAGAGCTTCTCCCATGCGCGATGGACGTTGAATATTCTGGAGGCTTGTAGAGTCGAGGTTGATGGATTGGCCAGGATCTTGATGGTCGCCATGCGGTAGGTGCAGAGGCCGAGGCGGGACATGTTACCGATCGTCGGACTGGACACCCGCATCCGGGATCTTTCTTCTATGTTAAATTTGAGGGAGAATTTGTATTATATTCACAAATTTGATTCATAAATTCCATGATTCTATAACTTTCCACTATTCTCCTCAAGTTTATAATCAATCACCACTTATGACACGTGTTGCAACCCTAAGCGCCAAGCATTAATTGATAATCGCCTCTAGTAATTTGGTATTCTGGTAGCAAATAAAGAATTAATTGACAATGTGTTGTGGTAAACTAGTAGCCTAGTAGAAAATAAATGAATAAATGATTATTTTGTTTCGGTAGGCTAACACAATTGATATGTAACATCCCAAAAAATTCACAAAAAATAAAAATGTTTCTATGTGATATTAAATGCTAAATCATAGCCAGAATGCTAGTTTAATAATTAACTTTAGTCTAGTTAACAGATAGATTACAACACAAGACATCAAGAGAAAATTTAGGAGTTAATTCTCTTTGGTTAGTTGTAACTAAAAGGCTACATAGTTTTACTTACTAACTTGAAAGTCACATGCCACTAACCGCATTCAATCTATATTGATTTTCAGTCTTGAATAAAATGCTTATCAAAAGTTAAAGAGTTTCAAATTAATGAATTCAAATCATTGGTTTGTTTGTAAGAATGTGTATGATTCTAATGGTTATTTTCTTTTCTTACTGAAGGGGCTTGAGGTTAGCCCGAGGCTTACTTATCTTTTCTTAAAACTAATGCAGATCTGATGCTTGTACAGGATTCATAGGTAAAAAATTACTTCCAGGTTTACGATGTAAGAATTTAAGTCTCGGAAGACTAAACGAGTAAGTTAGGAAAGATCTTTAATATTTAGACTTAAGATTCAACTACCACAGTGACTCCATTTATTGTCTAAACATCGAAGCGTAGGAATTCATAGGCCTATAGTAAGGACTATTTCTCAAACATGTTTTTAGTTGTTGTGGTACTAGAAGTTTGAATACATTACTATTGTGTTATAACTATGGTCTTTAACCGTGTTAATCCTAGAACTTTCCTAAGCCCTAAAATTACCATTATTATTTTGGAAACTAGAACTAACTACAAAAATAACAAACCTAGCCATATATTCGATGCATAAAAATAACAATTACAACCTAACTAAAACCTCAACATGCATAACATAATAACTATAAACTAGTTCAAAGCTTCAACATGCATACAATAATTTGTTTGTTTCTTAACAAAGTATTAGTAATACTTTACATACTTTGCAGGGATTAACGTGTAGGTTCAAAACTATATCAATACCAAAAAGAATTTTGAAAGTAGTGGAATCCACGTGGTGGATGCTTGCGAGGTGGAGGGTTTTGGAATTAAACCCTAAGCAGAAGCATTCAAGTTTCCCTAAAATGCATTTTTGCTTAAATAGTTGGTTGTTTTTGGGAAGGAGGAGTAGGCCGACAGGCCCTCAACCTCCTCAGTTCTCTGGAATGGTTGTTTTTCTTGTCTTGGTTGTGGCGTTATCAAGCTTGTTACTCTAGTTATTCGCCATTATTGTTTTCTTCGAGCTCGACTGTGGCGTTAGCAGGCTTAATGCTAAAAATGGTAAGTCAGACCGAATCCTCCAAGAATTTCTCTTTTCTTCTATTTATAACTAAGCTACTTAATAAATAGTTTTTAACGTTTGTTGTTTGATAGTAGGTGAAAATATATAGTTGAAGGTTGAAGGCATTTTTCAAAAGTTGAAGGGTGTGAGCAAGAAAGGCTTGGTAAGCCTCGATCCCAACCTTGGTTTCCCTTCATTGATTGTGTTTGCAGTGATACCGATGGTTCTTGTGGATTATTATTGCGGTGTTCAAAATACTTACGGAAAAATTGTTGTTTTTTTTTGGATTAGTGATGGAGGCCGTATGGTCATCCTTAGTGATAACCCTTAGGGTTTTACAAATGAGCTACAACTCTTGTAATATCGATTTAGGGTAATAATATTACTGTTCCATGGTTTTTTAATCGTTGTGCAAACAATGATTAAGTTATGTGGAAGCTTTCTCGGCCTCATGCTCAGCCACTGTAACTCTTTCATGGCTACGAATCTATTAAGGCATTTTGGTTTTAAGAGTTGAACCATGTGGCGACTATAATGGTTAAATTCTTGATAAATTGAAGACTATGTTTATAATTATTTTGTTTCTAAGAGGCTTGGCTTGGCTTGGCTTGGCTTGGCTTGGCTTGGCTGAGTAAGTCCAAGGAACCCCCCCATGTTATTAGCTTGTTACCTTAATATCCTATGAAACCCAGTTGTTTATTGGCTTGGCTGGACAGTCTATGAAACCCAACTGTGTTGGCTTAACTGTGGGTGTATGGTCTTGCTATGGGTAAGCCTGTTTCTCCCTAGTTCCTTGTGAAAATCATGCCCAGCTCAGGGGCGATCGTGATGCTGAGATATTGATGAGCACACTGGCCTATAGTTGGGTGGAACTTTGTAGTGACATAGCTAGTTGTGGGCCAGCTCAATTACAAGATAAGTATTCACTTTTATTTCTCTTGTGTATTTACCTCTGCAACTGTATTTGCTTAATTTATGAATTATGAACATGCTGAATGTTTGAATGGATGATTTGCTTCTATTGTATAGTTATATTTGTTACGCATATGTGTATGTTTTAATTCAATGCATTTTTACTATCATCTTCATGGGGCTAGGTTTCTCATTTGATAGCAGGAATAGCTTAGGTCGTGTCCTCTCCATCATCGGTATGAGAGAAGGGGACATGATAATACATCCTAGAAAATGAAAATCAATGTTACTTAAGTATGGTTGATGAAAGTTGGTTATGGCACAAAAGGTTGGGACATTTAAATTTTGACAATCTTGTCAAAATAAGTAAGAAGGAAGCTGTGAGAGACTTGCCAAAAATTGTAAAACCACTAAACTTAGTTTTGGGAAGAAAACTAGAGCTAGTTTTAAAACAAAAGAACATATGACCTCACATCCTCTAGAAATAGTGCACATGGATATCTGTGGACCAACAAGAACTAAAATCCTGCAAGGAGAATATTATCTCAGGTTGCTAATTGATGACTACACAAGGATGAGTTGGGTGACATTTCTCAAAGAAAAGTAAGAAGCTTTTGAAAAGTTCAAAATATTCAAGGAAATGGTTGAAAATGAGACATATATGAAAATCAAATGTCTTAGATCATACAATGGGGGAGAGTTTACTTCAAATGAGTTCAATGATTTTTGTGAGATACATGGGATTAAGAGACAATTCTTAGCTGCAAAGACTCCCTAGAAGAATGATGTTATTGAAAGGAAGAATAGAACAGTCCAAGAAGTTGCCAAAACAATGCTTAATGAAGCAAAGTCGTTAGATGCATATTGGAAAGACACAATATATACAACCGTCTATATACTTAATAGAGGACAACTCAGAGTGAATATGGACAAGACTCCTTATGAACTATGGTATGGAAGACCAGCCTTAGTCAAATATTTCAAAGTATTTGGCAATAATTGTTACATTAAAAGGAATGAGGACGATCTTGGCAAGTTTGACTCTAGGAATGATGAAGGAATATTTCTAGGATATTCATCCACCAAGAAGGCATATAGATGTTACAATAAAAGGTTAGGCAAGATTGTAGAAAGTGCAGATGTAAGAATAGATGATATCAAACCAAGAAGAGTAAGAAGTCATGACAATGTTGAAAATACAACAAGTATGTAAAGGGTATGCTCATGTAGAAGGGATTGATTTTGAAGAAACTTATGCCCCTGTGGAAAGACTTGAAGCAATCATAATGTTTCTAGCACTCTCATGCCATAAAATTTATAAAGTGTATCAAATGGATGTCAAGTCTGCATTTTTGAATGGAAAAATAGAAGAATAGGTTTATATTGAACAACTTGAAGGTTTTCTATTATCATAAAACAAAGACTATGTTTGCAAACTAAAAAAGGCACTTTATGGCCTCAAACAAACTCCAAGGGCCTGGTTTTCAAGGCTAGACAATTATTTGAAGCAACAAGGATTTAAGAGAGGATCCACTGAAAGTAATCTCTACTTAAAAATTGAAGATGGAAATATTATCATTGTTGTTGTTTATGTAGATGACATCATATTTGGAAGCAATTTACAAATACTAAGTGTAAACCTTGCTTTTTAAATGAAGAAGGAATTTGAAATGTCAATGTTGGATGAACTAATATTCTTTCTGGGATTGCAAGTGTACCAAACAGACAAAGGATGCTTTATCTCTCAAACCAAGTACATCAAAGACATGCTTAAGAGATTTACGCTGGAAGACTCCAAACTTGTTAGTACTCCTATGATCACATGTTGTAAGTTGAGTAAGGAAGATGAGTCTTTGGATGTGGATTATACCATGTATAGATCCATGATAGGCATCCTACTATATGCATGGGGACTTCACTTAGTGAACCTCTCACATAGCACGTGCGATCATGGGATATTAAAGAATACCCTTAATTTCGAGAGATATTGCACCAAATTCTTTTTGTTGAAACCCTCTCTCAATACTTAAAAACTCCTCCCCGCCCCTTTTTATACCTCAATCTTTATAAACCATCTTACCCACCCCCACCTTAAACCCCTCATCCCCCCAATACCTGCAATATATCGGTTCAATTTTTGATAATTTTAAAACCCACAATATGAACTAACGTGATAGGATATTGGTCAACAAGTGAAGACCCCGTGGCTATATGTGATAGCTATAAGACTAGATGTGATGAAAGCTGTAGGTTTCGTTTCTATGTTCCAGTCAAGCCCCAAAGAAATGCATGTAACAACAGTAAAAAGAATTTTCAAATATGTGAAAGGAACTATGGAGTATGGGTTATGGTACCCAAAAATTCAGGACTTTGTCTTAAAAGCATTTACTGATGTAGATTGGGCAGGAAGTGTTGATGATCGAAAAAGTACCAGTGGAGTAGCATTCTTCATAGGAAATTGTTTGGTTTCATGGTTAAGTAAAAACAATATTCCATTTCACTCTCCACAGTAGAGGCCGAATATATTCTTGCTGTGTCATGTTGCACCCAGGTCATTTGGATTAAGTAGAAACTAGAATACTTACTTATGAAGTATGAGAACCCAATAATAATAAAATGTGATAATGCTAGTGCCATAAATATGTCAAAAAACCTTGTCATGCACTCCAAGACAAAACACATACTAATAAAATATCACTTCCTAAGAGAACAGGTATCCCAGAAGGTTTCCAAACTAGAGTATGTTGACACAAAAGAACATGTTGTTGATATCTTCACCAAGCCACTACCCAAGGAAGCCTCTGCGCATCTTAGACGGAATTTGGGAGTGATCCCCTTACAATAGTTGTAGAATAGGAAGTGCAATATTAGGGGGAGTTATGATGACATGGGGAGTTATCATAAGGAAGCTTCTGTCATTATTGTCAAAGTGGGAGAAAATTGACTAGAAGAAAATTTTTCCATCAATGTCAAAGGGGGAGAATGTTGAAAATAGTTGTCAATTGATGTCAAAGGAGTTCAGCAATGAAAAAACCAATGAACATGATGTAAGAGGCAGAGGATCGATGCAAGAGGTAAAGGATCGACAATGTACAGATCAATGGCTAGATTTAAATCCGCAAAAGGATCAACAGTTAATATTGAATCCGCATTTGATCGTGGATCAACGGTTAGGAGTGAACTCGCAAGGAAACCAATGGTTCAGAAGAAATGTGGAAAAAAAATGCAAAAGGCGGAAGGAGAAAAAGAGAATATAAAGTAATATGGGTTTCCACAACTCGGAGTCCACCCTACAGAATGCTGAAGGTGAAAGGAAAAAAAGAAAATATAAAGTAATATGGGCTTCCGCAACCCGGAGTCTTCCCTACGGAAGGCGGAAGGCAGAAGCTGAAAAATAAAATAGAGTAATATGGGTTTCTGCAACCCAAAGTCCGCCCTGTGGAAGGCGGAAGGCGAAAAATAAATTATTTTTTATATATTCATTTTATCCAAGTTGTATGGGTATGTCACATGGATTGACGGACAGGAAATAGCCCGCAATGGATCATGGCCCATGATGGTTGAGGAAAGGATTTGTTGCGGAAAGGAAAATTAAAAAGAATTTCTGGTGAAGAATTATCATTGCGGAGAGGTAATTCTGGTGAAATTGCGTTGCAGAAAGGTATGACTGATAAACTTAAATATATTTAAACTATTGTTAGAATGAATAATTGAGTCTTCATGAAGAGGCACGATCTAATAATGAAAAGGCACAACGGTGAAGAGATGCACTCACAGAAAACATGCTAGAGGGTATTTATAGACCGAATGATGAGTGAGAGAAATTGTCTTAGTGATGCAATTTAATGCAACTGTAGTAGATAGATACCAAGGAAGAACCAGAGACAGAAATCCGAGAGTATATCTAAAGATCATATAAAACATCAGAGGGTGGTAGGGTGGGGTTAGGGAAAGCATCAGGCCTGCATGGGGTTGTAGCCTCCTTCCAGCAGCAGCTGGTAAATATGGTGTAGTAGCATCCTGTCAGTAGTAGCTAACAAAATAGTGGGTTGTAGCCTCCTTCTAGTAATTTCTAGTAAACAGGGTGTGGTATCATCCTTGTTTGTTGTAGCATACCTCTCTCAGGTGGTTCCATGGGCATTGCTTGACTCCATGCCTCTGGAGTGAGCCCCGATTATGTATCTATGCTTTTTTTACTATGCAATAGAAGGTACGTCTCTCTCTTATTGATAAAAAAAAATAACTTTAATTCATGAAAATTGTATATTTTTTATTTAAGATATATGTAATATAGAATCTATATCAAAATTTGAATACTAGTTTTTATTTTATGGTGATGATGATGGTTATCAACATTCACTAAGACCAATTTCTATAAGAGCTTAAAAAGGGTAAATAATAACTTGGTTTTATTTACAATTTTATTTATGTGCTCGAAAAAACTTTAAGAGAAACAATCCTATATCACCATAGTTATGATGGGTTAAAAGGTTAGGAAGGTTGATATTGTAGCAAATATTTTGAAATTGCACTCTAATGTGTTTGTATGTAGGATATTCAATGAGAAAGTGATTTTCATTTTCAACCCTATGAGCATCACAAAGATGACAAATTGTTTCAACCCATGTGTTTTAGGAATTGTCTAGCGTCTTGTTTCACTATGGAGCTCGTGAGAGTTTGTTCTTATTTCAACAATGATTATTTTCTTTTGTATTTTTGTAAAAATATAGAGATACTTTTGATCTTCTAGATTAGGGTTGATCACCTCATTGTGAATGAGGTCAACCTCATTATAATATTTTAATTTTCGCTCATCCTTGGCACATCACAACTTCTCTTTAAATTTAAATGTAATAATAGTTTTAATATTATCATTATTTTGCATAGTGACCTCTTCCTTGAATCCCACAATAATTTAACCAAGACATGACATCTTTATGCAACCTCACTTAAGTGGTACAAGGTTGTTTTTACAAGAGTATGAAACAATATTAAGAATCCTCTTGTCTCCCATGTTGTTTATCACGTTCTTGTACGTTAGGTACCTAGTCAGAGCCATGCTCTCAATGGGGAATAGACTCTCTTTTATGAGGATGATATGATATGGTGTATTTCCTTTAATTTTGAGATTATATGTTATAAAGTGATTTTGTATTTGCTCCATCCTTATCCACAATTCTCTAGAGATGTTGCAAACCCAAACTTCACATCCATATAAGATAACACGAGTGACAATTGTCTTAAAGTGGGATTTATTTTTATCTCAAACCCAAAGGTTTGTTGATTTACAATTGTTTTCAAGTCCATAATAAGATTTCGACCCTCCACTTATCCTTTTCTCAATATTATAGTTCTAGTTAAGCTTGTGATGAAGATTGATTGTGAGATACTTGTATGAAGTCACTTCCTCCAAGTTGTTGTTATACTCTCTTTTTTTAATTTTTATTGTATTCATATTGAAAATGCGTATTTTATTTCTTAATTCTAGTTGAAAACAATCATCAATGTCTTATAATAAAAAAATCCATTTATATTTTTTGTGAAACTAAAATTGATACGCTATTGATTGACGTGAACAAAAAATGAAATACACCACAAATATTCGAATCTCGTGATTTTTTTTGGATGGTATATTAAAATATTTATATTTTCATTTCTCTTTTTAACTCTAAATCTCAACTCATATATTAGGTGTACATATCAAATCTCTCTCTTACATATATATACAAATATATATTTTTGTATTTATATTTACATTGACTAACATATAATATTACTATTATCATTGTTATAAGTATCATATATATTTTTAAGCAATCATATAATGACATATAATGACACAAGTATTACTCGCATAACAACATCCCTATCATACTTCCAACCTTACAACACAATCACAATAATCATTAATACACTTCCACATGTACATAAACAAAGGCTTTATAAGAATACTACAACAACAATTGAATTAAAATATTGACATCCTTATTGCTTTACTTTCTTAGATTTCTTATAGTTTTGAAAATAGGAAGCACAACAAAGTGGGACATGATCCCAAGCACGTCCTAAAAGTACATGATTGTCCACTTTTTGTTTTGACAATGGCACAATCATACTACATGCCTTAACCCTCCCTTAACCCTCCACTCAATGCTTAAAATCTACTTATTTTTTTTTTGTTTTTTGGTTGAAGATAGAAAAGTGTCCATCCCTTAAATTAATTAGGTAGAAAATTACCCACGTACCAATTTCTCTTCATAAGAGTATGATATGAACCAACTATATATACATTTTATTTTGGTTTGGTTGTAAATAAAATAGTGTCCATCCCTTAAATTTGTTAGGTAGAAAACTACCCAATTGATAGGTGAATAGTTTTCTACCTTAAATTGATGGATACTTTTCTATCTATAATCTCAAAAATATATATATAAAGGTTCATATCATACCTTTATGATAGGCTGGTAGTTTCCTACCTAAAAATTTAAGAGATAGACATTTTTCTATCTATAACCACAAAAAATTAATTTAAAAAAATTATATATATATATATGGGGTCCATATCATACCCTATAACCACAAAAAATTAATTTAAAAAAATTATATATATATATATGGGGTCCATATCATACCCTATGAAGGGAAATTAACACTCAGGTTTTTCCACCTAACCAATTTAAGGGATGGATATTTTTTTATTACAACAAATAAAAAAAAAAAAAAAAAAAATCTGATATATATCAATTGTTTTTTGAATTATGTTTTTGTGATTGTAGATAGAAAAATGTCCATCCCTATATATCAAATTTATTTTGTATTATTTTTTTGTGGTTGTAGATAGAAAAGTGTCCATCCCTTAAATTTGTTAGGTGGAAAACTATTAGCCTGTTAATTTTTCCACATAGATGTATGATATAAACCAACCTATCAATTTCTATATATATGCTATGGACCAATTTATTTATATATGTGCTATGGACCAATTTCTATATATATATGCTATGGATGTATTTCTATATATGTATGCTATGGACCAATTTATATATATATATATATATATATGTGCTCTCCTTGTTTCATGGTTTTGTTTTTATAAATTTTCGTTTAAAAAAAACCTTAAATAAGAAAAAATATTGTGTATACGTACATATATATTTTATAAATTAAATCAATTTATTAAGAAAACTCTAGCCAAAAAGAAAAGAAGAGAAGTCGAAACTTTAAATATTGAGGATCTAAAACTTAAAAAACAAAGCAGGTCTAAATCTTTGATATGGTGATCATTAGAATCAATTGCAATACAAAGTTTATTGAATAAAAACAAACTCAAGGTAATTTGATATGAATACCTTATTTTTAATTTTTACAATGGATTCAAAAAAATGTTTCATTTTTTTTTTATGTTTTTGGAATTATATTTTTAAATGAACAATCTTAAATTTTATTGATGTGACGTGATTATTATTTTTTTTTTTTTTTATAAAAATGTTATTTAAAATAAAAACAAAACAAAAAACCATTTATATAGTGTGAATGTTTATTTTTAGTTTTATTTAAGTATATTTAAACTAATTTTTTTATAAATAAACATTTTAAATATAAATATAAATATCTAATTATGAAAAATGATGTTTATTTTCTTTAATCTAATTAATTGATAAAGTGCATTTTTTTTCTTGATGTTTAAATATATTTAAAATCTAAAATTTTCATAAATAAACATTATAAATATAAATATCTAATTATAAAAATGATTTATATAAATAATGATGTGTGAATGATTTTTTTTATTTAAATATATTTAAAATATAATATTTTTATAAATAAATATTTTAAATATAAATATAAATATAATTATAAGTAAAAATAGAAATAGAAATATCTAATTATAAAAAACGTTGTTTATTTTCTTTTATTTTAGTTAATTAACTATACATATATATTAACTTAGTTTTTTTTTTTAAATAGGAACTAGGAAAATATTATATTATAAAAAGAATGTTAACAGCCAAGCAAATAAAAAATGTGAAAGACCTGCAATTTATTATGTTTATCCCCCAAAAACCTGAACTGTTTGTGCTAGAGACTATTAACTTAAACTTGTTGTTATGCCAAAAAAACTTCTATCACCCTTCAAAGGGTATATACGGACATAGACGCTTAAAACAAAATACAATAAAACATAAAATACCATTTAAACTTAAGCTACTTCTGTTGCTTTTCCTTTGGATCTTTGGTTGGTTGAGCTACTTAGGTCTCCTCCATTAGCTGATCTCTAACATGTGAGTATTGCAAATGGCTACTTTGGTTCATGTTTACCAGCTTCTACAAATCCTCCTTAACCTAACCAATAGTGCCCATGAGCTCATGTACATCTCTATGGTTATCTTCAATTCAAGCGCCATGGTTACCCATTTGCCTAGCCATCCATTTATCTCTTCGACAGTTGAACTCCCTTCTGTTACCCCTCGATTCATGATATCATAGAGCCATCGAATGTGTTGCTTGATGTCCCTTAAGGAAGCCTGCAGGTCATTCAGAGTAACATCTCGGTCGGTCATGGCTTCCCATGAAGGGAACAAATCTGAGTGCACAGAGAGAGCTGAGCGTGGCGCCTGGGAACTGGGCAGCCTATCCTTATATTCTATGATTGGGCAACCAAGTGAAAACGATTGCAGGGACTCTACAGGAAAAACATTCATTGCACTAGGAAAAACATTCGCTGCACAAGGAAAAAATTCATTGCACTAGGAAAAACATTCGTTGCATCATAAACACAATGACCAATAACAGATTTGGACGAAGCTTCTTGATGGCGTCTTCCATGGCTCGTGTGGAGACTCTAATCCGCCTAAATGAACCAGGCTTTGCAATAAATCCCTTCACATGGGTTGCGTAAATGCATCGAAGCCAACTGGACGCCGGAGAGCATGTAACCTGTCGGATGTTGGATCATCGAGGAGGGGGGACATCCACCCAAATGCCAAGTTTTTTTTTTGAAGTTGGAACGTTAGGGACAAGACAAACGCCACCCTTGGGCCACCCTTGAACCCATCCTTCCTTACAAATGTTCCTAGGGGACATAGCTTGAATTTTTTTAATTACCATTAACCTTGGATAATCCAATTTTTAGCTTAGCTCCTTGATTTGCTAACTTATCTGCTTCAAAGTTATTACTTCTGAGGATGTGATAAAATGGGGTTTGAACATTTACATAGGTTTGCCAAATTCGTTCGTAGATTCTTTGAATTTTGATTGCTCCTTTATTGTATCCATAGATTATTTTGTGAATACCTTGCTTAGAATCTCCCATGACTGTAATTTTGGTGATCTTGTGTTGCTTAGCCAGATCCAATCCAAAGATAAGCGCGAGCCACTCAACTTCATTATTGGTTTTTCGACCAAGACCCCATGCATAAGTCGATACTATATTCCCTCCAGGATCAAAGATGATCCCACCCACACCTGCCTCCCCAAACATATATTAACTTAGTTACTAACTAATATTTTATTAATTTAGTTACTATCTAATATTTTCCTTTCCATTTAGTATCTCTATTTTGTTTTTAACAATTATTAAATTTAAATATTTTAATTAAAATTATTAATATTTATTTTAATTTGATATCTGTTTGTTGAGATATGATTATCTTGATCATTTTTATTTATATTATTGATTAAATATGTATAATTATTTAATTCTTATTCATTTGATTGATTAAGTATATATAATTATTTAATATTTTTTATTATAAATATAAATAAATTAATTTCAATTTATTTAATTGTATATTTTTTATTTAAATATATGCATTATAGAATTTATTTAACATTGTCATTTCACATCATGTATACATCAAACTTAAAATATAATTTTACAAAGTAATACTAAAACCATCCGGAGATGTCAATGATAACATTGATTGGTTGGCTTTTAAATGACAAGTGGTATTCTTGAGTTGTAGAAAATTTCCAAATCTCCTTTAATAATGCTTTGGAAGACCAAAAGCTTCACAAAATGAGGAGGTGTGATTTAAAATAATCTTTAAGTAACTTTTAATTATTTTGATACTTTATGAAAGGAGTAATCAAACGTGTAAGGGTTATTTTTAGGACCATCCCATGAAACTCATTAACTAATGCCAAAAATGAAACTACTCATTTGATACCTAAAAATGCACTTTGAGGGTTTATAGTGAATGACTTCAAGTGGCTGTACACATCAAACGCTTAAAATAAATATTATGAAACAAAACAAAGTTTATATGAGAAATTTATGCCTTTCGATTGTTAACCTATCAATTGGACAACACGGTACAAAGTGGTTGTCATGTAAGCTCTCATCACACACACTTGTGAAGCTATTCATGTGTGAAGTTTTAAGAGGCTAAAAAATGCTAACCTTTTAGTTAGGAATGGGGCATTCAAAAAATATAATCTTAATTAAGAATTGAGGTATGTAAAACCTTAATTGTAACTTTGACGATTATCAAAAACATATTAAAAGCTTAGTCAAAAGGAAATAAAATGAGTACGTTATATTGTAATGATTTATGTTAGCACTAAGCGCTAAAAATGAGTGGAAAATTAAAATAGAAAAGAGAAATAAGTGGTTTTGTAGTAGCATATCATTTTTTATTTTATTTTTCAAAACATCAAATTTTACATTTTTAATTTTTCAAAATTGTATTTTTATATAAAATTAAAAAAATATAAAATTTTGTTGTTGTACATTTCATATAAAATTCTTCTTTCTTTTCTAAATAGTGATTAATTTTTTTTTTTTCAAATAGTGATTTTAAACCATTTTCATTTTTTTCTAAAAATAAAATTTGATATTATTATCATTAATTCTATAGAATATGATTATGTATAGAATGATCAATCTATACCTGATTATCACTATCAAAACCTTTGTTGCTACACACGATGATGTTACTACACCTTTGTTTACACATGATAATGTTGGTACACATCAAAATCAATAGTTTTAGTTTTGAGTATGGTAGACTTTTTCATACTTTAAAACCAATTCTTAA
The DNA here is from genome assembly GCA_001517045.1 of Pseudotsuga menziesii. Lineage (NCBI taxonomy): Eukaryota > Viridiplantae > Streptophyta > Pinopsida > Pinales > Pinaceae > Pseudotsuga > Pseudotsuga menziesii. Next base: position 37,006 of record LPNX010185116.1, read on the forward strand.
AATAAAGTATTATATTTGACTTTTTAAAATTTTGATTTAATTAAAACAAATTCTTAAAATAAAATATTATATTTGACTTTTTAAAATTTTGATTTAATTAAATATTAATATGTATAAATATTACATTAAAGTTTGTAAAATTTAAGAAAATTAAAGAGTTGATAACTCCTTGCACCAAAATTAAAGCATCTACTTATATTTTTTTTAAGTGTATTTCTTACAACATTCTCAAATACATCTTTCCCTATACATGGGCAAGGCTACAGGTACTTGTATATACCACGTGCTTCATGTACCTGGGAATCAGTCAAATATTTAAATATCTCACTTGCTTCATGACAATTGCCCTACAGCATGCCATTTGATATGTTCCCCTGTCCCTATAAACATCACCTTAATACGACGAGATTTATTAATTAATATTTATATATCTCACATGCGACTTGATATATTGCTAAGTTGCTGTGATTTATGTTGCCATGTCATTGTGAATTTGAAGTCTATTGATGTGTTGCCATGTTATTCATTTTGAAGTGTATCAAACATATATTGTAGTTAGATTCGATGTATCTCGCTGATTAGGTGATTAAAGTTGACCAAGTTTGTATGGGTGATTAAAATGTAAATTAGCTATTTTTTTTGGAATTGGTTAGTCTTGTTAGTCTCTATGAAATGCTAATGTTACTGTATTAATTGTTTTTTATTCGCGTTGACTAAGTATTAGTTTTTATCGATTCAAATGTATGCACCTTTTTTAACCAAAGTTTTAAATTATTTTCTATTAATTATATGAAAATCGATATTTCCTACAAGTTAATTGGATTATAGTTTGAAGTGTTATTGTCGTAGCGACAACGTGGGTATTGGGAATGCCTCCAAGCTTCAAATTTGAAGCTGTCAATGTCCTTCAAAACCTATTTTACCAAATTCATAGAAGAGCACAACAATTTTTGCCATACAAAAGAGATTTAATTTTGTATCAGGCCCTTCAATAATGAAATTGACCATTATTTTGCAACTTTGTAATTGAAGGGCTACTCCAAATTTTTCCTATCAAATTTTTAGATGGTTGAGAATCAATGTTTAGGCAACAACAAAGACACAATCCCAAGTGAGTCTGCCACACATTCCATTAGCATTATTTATCAAAATTTAAATCACAATGAAACTCTAAAACATTTAAAATTAATTTTAAATGGGGCAACGACAAAGGTAGAATCCCAAGCAAGTCTTCCACACATTCTATTTAAATCACAATGAAACTTTAAAACATTTAAAATTAAGTTTAAATGTTATTGCCACATTTGATGTAGCTTCTTCTTGCATGTAGTTGTTCAATGCTCAACTTCGAAAACATTCATAACACGAAGCTTAACTTTCACTATCATGGATATTTTATGGATCCAAATACAATTAACTTAGATCTAAATTCATACCTAGATAAAATTGTGCAACAAACTTGAGCCTCTAATAGACTCAATAGTGAAAGCTCATCTAATTGTTAACTAAACAAGAATGTACAACAAGATATGGATGGACTCTCGGCTCAAGATTGATGTTTTTATAATTATTTTTTATTCAAATATAAGTTCTTTATTCAATTTTATCATCTCGTCCCAATACTACAATAGTTGATTTTTTTGTTATGATGTGACTTTGCAATGGGCTATATTGATCTTATAAAATTTATTAAAATTTTAATTTTGTGGTTTGGATCTCTGACTAACTATACAATTAAACTAGTACTAATTACACATTATAGGATTAATATGATCTATTAGTTAAATTCTTATATTCTAGCATTGTTGCATTTGGGAAGAAGACTTAAGTTCTCATTACCTAGGATCATAAGATCGTTGCATTTTCATTATTAATAATCCTTTCACAATAACAACCCCTTTCTTGGATTTGTGTATGGGAATTCTCTTCATCGTTGTAAGCAAGAAGCTATCAGGATATTGTGCAAGCCATCAAAATTGTGCTCCATGACCTTGTCTTCATTCAGGGTTTGAATCCTCCAAAACCATGCTTGCAAAGCCATGTGTAGTTTATTGTATGCGCCAATTATCACTTGTTGGATGGGATGTGTTCTATAATGTAAGGTGATTGCACTACTAGTAGTGGATTCATGATTTCATTAACTTTGGCTAGTTTGAGAGTCTGGAGCATAATTGAATCAAGTTGTACAATAATATATTAATGGAGGAAAATGGTACAACAAGATTGACAAGCTCTGCAAAGAGTATGTGTGACGTGTGGAAGTCAGAGTTACACACCCTTTTGATATAGATCTATGTTGCAAGTTTTGGTTAGAAAACTTGTCCAAAATAAAGGGATTTGAACAAGAAAACTTCTTAAAATAAGGTGATTTGATAACTCTTTCTCATATGTTAAATTTTAGGGAGAATTTGTATTATATTCACAAATTTGATCCATAAATGCCAAATTCTATACATTTCCACTCTTCTCCTCAAAGTTATAATCAATCATCAGCTATGATGCACGTTGCAACCCTGAGTGCCAAGCATTAATTGATAATCACCTTTAGTAAGTTGGTAGCGTAGTAGCAAATAAAGCATTAATTGACAATAGGTTGTGGTAAACTAGTAGCCTAGTAGCAAATAAATGCATTAATGATTATTTTGTCTCGGTAGGCTAACACAGTTGAGATCAATTTGCAACATGTTTCAGACACTTAATGTAGCTTGACAACCATTCCTTCTCAATTCTCAACCAATCTATGTGCACAAGGAATTCACTTTGTTGACCAATATATTATCATGATCATTCATAAAGGAGGGGGGGGGGGTTAATTTTTTTCAAATAAGGTTAATATATTGTAGGTATTAGGGGGAGGGGAGTAGGGTATCGGGGTTTATAGGTAAGTGGGGGTATAAAAAGTGGCATCTAGTAAAAATCTTGAATATCTAGAAAAAATAAGTTTTTTTTTAATTGGAAAATGTATTGGGGGGGGAAGGGGGGGATCAACAAAAGAATTTTGGTAGGTATTTATCAATATCTAGTGAAATTAGGGGTATTCTTTAATATCCCATGAACAATGGCGCTATAACATAGTTTCACTAAGTGAAGACTTTGTGTATGGGAATTTTCTTTATCGTTGTAAGTGAGAAGCTATCAAGATATTGTGCAAGCCTTCAAAATTCTGCTCCATGACCTTGTCTTCATTCAGGGTTTGAATCCTCCAAAACCATGCTTGCAAAGCCATGTGTAGTTTATTGTATGCACCAATTATCACTTGTTGGATGGGATGTGTTCTATAATGTAAGGTGATTGCACTACTAGTCGTGGATTCATGACTTCATTAACTTTGGCTAGTTTGAGAGTCTGGAGCATAATTGAATCAGGTTGTACAATAATATATTAATGGAGGAAAATGGTACAACAAGATTGACAAGCTCTACAAAGAGTGTGTGTGATGTGTGGAAGTCAGAGTTACACACCCTTTTGATATCGATCTATGTTGCAATTTTTTGTTAGAAAACTTGTCCAAAATAGAGGGATTTGAGCGAGAAAACTTCTTAAAATAAGGTGATTTGCTAACTCCTTCTCATATGTTAAATTTTAGGGAGAATTTGTATTATATTCACAAATTTGATCCATAAATTCCAGATTCTATACATTTCCACTCTTCTCCTCAAGGTTATAATCAATCATCACCTATGACATACGTTGCAACCCTAAGCACCAAGCATTAATTGATAATCACCTTTAGTAAGTTGGTAGTGTGGTAGCAAATAAAGCATTAATTGACAATATGTTGTGGTAAACTAGCAGCCTAGTAGCAAATAAATGCATTAATGATTATTTTGTTTTGGTAGGCTAACACAGTTGAGATCAATTGGCAACATGTTTCAAACACTTGATGTAGCTTGACAACCATTCCTTCTCAATTCCCAACCAATCTATGTGCACAAGGAATTCACTTTGTTGACCAATATATTATCATGATCATTCATAAAGGAGGGGGGGGTTAATTTTTTTTAAATAAGGTTAATATATTATAGGTATTAGGGGGAGGGGAGTAGGGTATTGGGGGTTTATAGGTAATTGGGGGTATAAAAAGTGGCATCTAGTAAAAATCTTGAATATCTAGTAAAAATAGGTTTTTTTTAATTAGAAAATGTATTGGGGGGAGGGGGGGACCAACAAAAGAATTTTGGTAGGTATTTATCAATATCTAGTGAAATTAGGGGTATTCTTTAACATCCCATTAACAATGGTGCTATAACACAGTTTCACTTAGTGAAGACTTTGTGTCTAAGTGTAAGGTGAATAAGTAATGCATTAATAGAGAATGCAACCAAATAATGTGGAATTAAATTGTGCACCACATGATAAGAAATTAGAATTAGAATTCATCATTTTTCACATTGGTCTATAATTAATGTAGTTGAATGATTAGAATTAGGGGATATGGATTTAGAACTATGTTGATTATTGAAATTTGGAAATGCTATTATGAAAGTAGATTTGGAACTATGGTTATTGGATTTTTGGAAATGTGATTATGAAAGTTGAAAGTTTGGAACTTAAGTGGTTTTAAACATTAAAAATTTGTTTATCATTATTCTAATTTCCAAACTCGTCGACCTTGCTTAGGTTGTGCCTACTTCCACCATCACCATTGATTCTTGAGTCTATTTCAATTTCACATTTCTACCTTGTTTCGTGTTTTAGTACATGCTAGAGTTATAACAATTAGATAGGGGGAGGGAGTTCATGACAGGGCACATGTAACTTCAAAAATTCAATCGAGACTTGACAAAGTTAGTTGGTTAGTTAGGTGAACATACATAATTATCAAGGCTCATGTTGGACAAATTTGTATAGATTGTATTCCTTTTTTATCTAACCTTGATTTTTCTATTGGAAGTTTTACTACTTGCCAAGTAAATGTTGATGGGTTATAAATGTTTTTCAATTAATTTCTTTATATTGCTGAATATCTTTTATGTTTCTAAAATTTCCTCTATATGATTTCTTGGGTTATTTGAGTTAGACATTACTTATTAAAAACCATAACCATATAATAGAACAATGCAAATTTTGTGCCCATGTGAGAGCCTTTGGCGACTATCTTGCAATAATAATAAACATGGAAAGAAAATATATTGTATTTCAACTATAGAGAACATAAATTGTTTGGAGCAAATGTTTCATTCTTCATGCAAACCATTTAATTGGGAGATTGCTCTTCACCACCGCCACCATAGCTACCGCCCACTTTCACTGCCTTCGATGCAAACTCTCACTGCCTTCACTGCCACCTGGAGATTTCCTATGATTTTCACCGCTATTGTTGTTCAAAATATTATTGTAACCCTAGAATCAATGATACTGATTAGCTCAACAGGGATAGCTACATCTTGCAAAGTTTGTGTTCTTAATATGGTTTTTTTTTTTTAAACGAAACTAGAGAAGCAAATCACAGGAAATACTTAAATTTCTTCACAGGTTGAAGGTCGAACAACTTTTTTTTGGTTTCTTTCTTTCACACTACACCAGGATTTGATAAATTGAGTCGGTGCATTTCATTAACATGTATTTCCACCTTGCTCTGTATACTAATGCTTTATAATATTCAACTGAAGCCATACTTTTGCATCCCTCTATGCAACATGTTTATCAAATTCTTTTCACCTTGATGTCTACTAATGCTTTATAATATTTAACGGATGCCATACTTTTGCATGCCCCTATGCAACTTGTTTATCAAAATCCAAAGCTGTGTAATAGAGCCAAATATAATTGCAATTTAAAGTCCAATTTAAGGAGTAGTTTCCATAAACATATAAAATAGAAATATATACCATTAATCAAGTCAATCTAATATACATATGTGCATGATGTAGTTTTATTTGAAATCAAAGATTAATATATGCAATTCAAATCTGTTACACACTAAAATTGATGTATCCTGACAAATTTAGACGAGTCCAGATGCCCTGTGAATTCACATCCTCTTTATTTGAGGTTAAGGTTTTAATTTTATGTCACTTAAATTCCCGTTTAAGATATAAATGTCCTTTAAATTCAAGTTTCCCATTAGTGGGCATCCTCTTTATTTGAGGTTAAGGTTTTAATTTTATGTCACTTAAATTCCCGTTTAAGATATAAATGTCCTTTAAATTCAAGTTTCCCATTAGTGGATTGTATCTGTATCTGTTAGCGTTGGTACAAACATTCAAAGAATATTTATATGTAGACCTTATACCTGTACGGGAATTTTGACGGATATTATATTAATAATTTCTTCAAGAAGGTGCAATAATAGGTTGATAAGGTGGTTGTTAGAGCGTAAAAGAAGGTAGAAATTGAAAGATTAAATTGAAGTAGTGTATATAAATGTTTGTAAATGATATGATCATTTTAACTTTTGTGTTGCATGCTGAAATTATTAAAAGAATGTAGTGCTCCTAGTGTGTAGGTAATGTCTTTTATTATTTATATGGGGATGTAAAATTATTAATAACACTTAGATTTCTATATAAATATTACGAAAAAAAAGACCTTAATCACTATTTTATTCAAACAACAATATATCAATAAATGGAACACTGTAATTAATACCACAACAAAATTGAACAATGCAATTTCTCAAAAGGTAGAGAATACTTCAAATCACAATATATAACAAGTTTACTGAAGTTAACACTTTTACAAAATAGCAAGTAGGGCTTTCCAATTAACATCACGTTACACTTTGGAATGCGGTGCCATAATATATAGATAGAGAATACTTCAAATCACAATATATAACAAGTTTACTGAAGTTAACACTTTTACAAAATAGCAAGTAGGGCTTTCCAATTAACATCAGGTTACACTTTGTAATGGGGTGCCATAATATATTTTAGACATGTCTTGTTGCTTTCTAAAAAGAGAGCAATGCCAAATGGGATTTACAACGAACATCACATCATAGTTTGGAATGGCATGGTAGAAACTAATCTCATCAATAAAAGACCCTAATGTGTTGTTATAAGTGACAGAGGAACAACTATAAAAATGAAAAACATGTTTCATACGATTCAAAGTACAAAATGAACAGTATTAATCACGTGTAGGATTCAACTGATACCATACTTTTGCATGCCCCTATGCAACCTGTTTATCAAAATCCAAAGTTGTGTAATAGAACTAAACAAAATTGCAATTTAAAGTCCACTTTAAGAAGTAGTTTCCATAAACCTATAAAATAGAAATATATAAGATTAATCAAGTCAACCTAATATATAGATGTGCATGATGTAGTTTTATTTGAAATCAAAGATTAATATGTGCAATTCAAATATGTTACAAACTAAAATTGATGTATCCTGACAAATTTAGACGAGTCGAGATGCCCTGTGAATTTACTTCCTCTTTATTTGAGGTCAAGGTTTTAATTCTATGTCACTTAAACTCCCATTTAAGATATAAATGTCGTTTAAATTCGAGTTTCCCATCAGTGGATTGTATCGGTTAGTGCTGGTACAACCATTCAAAGAATATTTATATGTAGACTTGTACTGGAATTTTGACGGATATTAAACTAGCAATTTCCCTAAGAAGGTACAATAATATGCCCTTAAGGTGGTTGTTAGAGGGTAAAAGAAGGTAGAATTTGAAAGAATAAATTGAAGTAGTGTATATAAATGTTTGTAAATGATATGATAATTTTAACTTTTGTGAAATGATTAAAAGAATGTAGTGTTCCTAGTGTATAGGTAATGTCTTTTATTATTCATACATAGATGTAAAATTACTTATAACAATCAGATTTAGTATATAAATATTACAAAAAAAAAGACCATGATAACTATTTCATTCAAACAACAATATATTGATAAATGGAACACTACAATTAATACCACACCAAAATGGAACAATGCAATTTCTCAAAAGATAGAGAATACTCCAAATCACAATATATAACAAGTTTACTAAACATAACACTTTTACAAAATAGCAAGTAGGGATTTCCAATTAACATAACATTACAGTTTTGAATGAGATGCCATAACCTATTTTAGATATGTCTTATTGCTTTTAAAATAGAGAGCAATGCCAAATGGGATTTACAATGAACATAACATCATATTTTGGCATGGCATGGTAGAAACTAATCTCATCAAGAAAAGACATCAATGTGTTGTTATAACTTATGCATGAACAACTATTAAAAGGAAAAACATGTTTGATACGATTAAAAGTACAAAATGAATAATAATAATCACGTGTGGGATTCAACAGAAAAATATGGTGTTGCAAACATATTGGGCCAACATAGGGAGTACAGGTACATGAACATTGTATCCTTTCCCTCCGAAATGGAACAGACCCTTTCCCTTTTCTAGAGTGTAAAGTTGTTTTTGAATTCTCTACTTTGAGAAATTGTTGCATCTGACTTGCAGATAGATGTGCATAGTTGATTGGAGAAATTGCAGAATAAAAACATAATGATCAGATCAAACACATCTAACAAAAGACATTTCAAATGTGAATATAAAAATCATGGTCTTTAAAAATATTAACATATTAACCTGAAGGAATTGCAGTTTTTCTTTAATACATGTAGAGAAAGAAATCCTATCAGGATTGCAGTAAAACATTAAAAGAAGAAATGCAATACGAAATGCATTAACATAGTATGTTCTTGAAATTAAAGAATTTGATTTGGAAAAAACAACAAGTAATTACTCTCATAATGAAAAAGTGAGTTAACATAAACCCAATTGCAGAGATAGATCTATGTAGATACAAGCTCAATATAGGCATGTTGTTGAATGCAAAAACATGCTCCCACAAATTGAATAAAAAACAAATTGCTACAACTGAACTGAAATAAACGAATGCATCTAAAAAAATTACAATGAACTAACATATATTATTTGGAGTTTAGAAACTAAATTTAATTTGGAAAATTACACTTATTGATCGCTTGGGTTTGCCAACTTTTATTAGACCTTGTATATTTTTACCTATATTAGCTATTACACGATAGTAAATTATGCCATATCGCCACCCATACCTATCATGTTGTGCATCAATTCTTTGAATTCCAACTTTGTCTTTCACTCCAAGAATTTCTTACGATTGCTGATACAGAGGAAAAATAAAAATCAAGGATTATTCCACATGAATCCATGCAGAGGGATGTGTGTATTTGTTTGCCATGTTAATGAGTTGTTCCAGTTTAATTGTTGGAGAAAACTCTATTGGCAACAACAATTATGGACAGTATGCACAATTAAACTCTGAAATTGAAACTAAACATATAACAATTCAAAGCAACAATAAATCCACTCACAAATATCTCCAAGATTATTTTTGTTTTAATATGATTAAAGGGATTTTATAAAATAACGGATCAAAATGTAACGACTTAATTTACGAATTTCAAGGATAAAATTTCCCATAAATTGTTTGAGTTTATAAGACTGCATTGAGGAATAAGCAGAGTTAGTAATTGTTGTTACATAATGTCATGGAGCACATTGTAGAATGCATGTTGTAGAATCTCATAGCTTATAATGAAGTCAAAGATGGGATTGTAACTAAAATCATTATTTATTGATCACAGAAAAGGGAGCTAATGTAAGGCAAAATCATATTGGTACACAAGTAGATTTATATATGGAAATTAGAATAAAATATGTAGCTACATTATATCCTCAAAAGAACCTCACAAGAATAGGAACCTTAGATTATGGATGGAACTTCATTATTGTAGTTTGGATGGTGTTGAAGGAGATTTAAGTGATGTCTATACAAAAAAATAGAAAGTGAGTCATTACCGGCTTGAGAAGGTAGAGGATGAATTGAACTGGTGAAATAATCCATCCCCTGGTATTTATACCCCTATATAAGGCTAAAGAACGTTTTTTTGTCATTTGGTGGACTAAGGACAATGAATGTAGTAGAAACCACAATGGGAGATCAATCCTTTTTGTAAAGAAAGAATTCTTATGTGCCTTTCTCTAATGAACAAGTTCATAATGTGGGAAGTTATCCATAATAGGAACAAGCAAGGGCCTAGTAGATATATAGTTTGCAAGGAGGACAAGGAAACAATAAGCTATTTGGTTAATGTTTTGTCCTTATTCAAGACACGTGTGGGATGAGATGCACAATATGATAGGGGTTATAGGAGTTTGGAAAGGGTGCATGACTCACGGGCTCTAGTAAGCTTTGAAAGAGAAGGCCTCCATCCAAGCAGATCTTTTATCTGCACAAAAGATCCATCTATGACCTAGAAAGACCACATAATAAATATAATCCTCTCTAATCATATGAATTTTCAATAAAGGTTATATTAAGGTAATACATGACTGATTGTTCCAGCTTGTTTCTTCTTAATACATTTTTTAGTTGCCTCATAGGAAAAGTACAAATACCAGGAAGCCTAATGAGTAAAATGTAAATTCCTAAAGACAACCATAATCAACATAGAAAATGTGGAGTTGGCCTCTATGAACTAAATATCTAGTTGCCATGAATGGTTCCCAACCTCTAAGGTGATGTTAGATGCCAGACATGGAAATAGGAAGAAAAAATTACAAGCAGTGCACATATGAGAAAGAAAGGAAATTTTATCCCTTGCAATTGCTTAGTTGACTAACATACATTTTTTTTCTTCTTCTTGAGGCAATGGAATTTACAGTACTAATGTCCTAGCACACGAAGAAAAGCATATGCTATAGATAATTAAAAGACCATGGTTAATGAAATTAGTGGTGTGTTCCAAAGAACATACAGGTCACAGTATATTGTGGTTCCAACATATTATATCCCATGTGCCTGGAAATGTACTCTAACAAGATGCACAATTGCTAATATGTGATATCATAAAATCTATCGCGCTACATGGGATCAAGAACTTCCATATTTCTAGGGAGAAATTTGCATATATTTTTTTTGTCTTAGATATTTGGGAAATTTCATTCCAATTAATTGGCACAAGAAGTAAATGGAAAAAACACATATATACTCCTATTCCCACAACATTCCAATAAAAACATACCAATAACAATATCTGTGCCTTTAAGATTGTATCTCCTAGATCATTCAAATCTACAATGTTGTGGTAGTTGAAGAAGCTTCAGTTGATATTAGCAACCAAAGGTTCATATCATAACATGGAAATCAAGGAACAATGATTCTAGAGAGGCTTTAATCAATGTATCATGGTAAGCCCCCAATCGAATACAATGATTCATTAAAAGTTGACCTTTACTTTCCCTACTTCCCTCAAACACGAGGTAAATCAAATGAAATTAATTTAGTTACATATTTTTTTCTCATGTCTACAAAGAGATTAATGCTACTGTCAATAGCCTTTCCAAAGAAGGTGTACAACTTGAGGCTGGAGTATGGTCAATGCTAGAATCAAAGGATGGACAAGTAGTTGAACACATCAAATCAGTCTATTGATTATGCATCTCTTCAACTGAGAGTGTAGATATTTCCAAAGGTGTTTATCTTATGGAATCTTGTTTCCAACCTATTGTTGGCATTTATGTAGTGTTGAAAAAACTATAGTAGGGACTGTTTTCTTGAACAATTTCTATGTAATATATTGAGACACTTAGATGATTGGAAAATATTATTTTAGGTAGTCGTATGAGCTTTTAGAGAAGGACAGACTGTATATAGGATATCATACAAAATATTTTCTCTAAGACACCATAGTAATGGAGGTATGTTGTCTCTTGACTGTAACATTAACCAAACTGGTGATAGGGACACCAATGAAAAACCAATGGACACCAAAGAAGACACCCTGAAAACCAGTGGACATAGGATAGTCATACGTGGAAGAAAATGATTAGCCATAGGGACGACAAGGGCATGAGGGAATACACAGCCACTATCTAGTCACAAAAAGGCCACGAATCAAGTTTAGCAAACCCATACAAAGCCATGTATAAGAAACCTACAAACAAGAGTCAAACCCAACCTTATAATTAACCCAGGAAGAAGGTAACGAGGGCACGACCTCCTAAAAACATCAGCAAGAGAATCATGGCCCAATCCAAGATCAACAAGAAACCTAAATGTCAAGTCAAAGCAACAATAACCCTAGGTGTTAAGCAACACCAATCTCGTCAAAAATCAGTAGCAAAAATCTCTAAAGTAGACAAAGAATCAGAAAGGATTTTCTCTTTTCTAGATGCCACATAAAAATAGAGAAATGAAAGATAAATTTATAATATTGACAAGCCTTCTAGAAATGTCTCTTAGGTAACCCCTAAGTTTTAGCATAGTTACCAATAAAATAATATTGACAAGCTTTGTTGAGAACCCATTATTGTGGAAACTAGGATAATGAACCAAGATGTTGTTGCACAGATTGTTGTTTTGCTAAGAACCAAGATGTTGTTGCACCAATCACTTTTGTATATGCCTCCAAGCTCAATATCCTTTCTAGTTGAGCTTTGCATCGTTCTTCACTAGTTCCTTACAAGGGTCCATGGAAATATCAGTATTATGTTGTTGTCCGTGGACCTCCTGGTTCATCCTTCGGACGATGTGTATTGTTACTCAGGTACAACATAACAGTCAATCTCACCTGTGAAAGAAAAATAAATGAGACTTTTCATTTTGCATTGTTTCTTTATCTTTATGCATATATTCATTTCATTAAAAAATAGTATGTCTTACCAACTAGCCTGATCTTAGCAGCCAGTGTATTTCATTAACATGTATTTCCACCTTACTATGTATACTAATGCTTTATCAGATTTAACTAAAGCCATACTTTTGCATGTCTCTATGCAACACGTTTTTCAAAATCTTTTCACCTTGATGTCTATTAATGCTTTATAATATCTAACTGATACCATACTTTTGCATGCCCCTTTGCAACATGTTTATCAAAATCCAAAGCTGTGTAATAGAACTAAACAAAACTGCAATCTAAAGTCCAATTTAAGAAGTAGTTTCCATAAACCTATAAAATAGAAATATATAAGATTAATCAAGTCAACCTAATATACAGATGTGCATGATGCAGTTTTATTTGAAATCAAAGATTAATATGTGCAATTCAAATCTGTTACAAACTAAAATTGATGTATCCTGACAAATTTATACGAGTCCAGATGCCCTGTGAATTTACTTCCTCTTTCTTTGAGGTCGAGGTTTTAAGTGTATGTCACTTAAATTCCCATTTAAGATATAAATGTCTTTTAAATTCGAGTTTCCCATCAACGGATTGTATCGGTTAGCGCTGGTACAACCATTCAAAGAATATTTATATGTAGACTTGTAATGGAATTTTGACGGATATTAAACTAGCATATTCCGTAAGAGGTGTAATAATATGCCCATTGGTGGTTGTTAGAGGGTAAAAGAAGGTAGAATTTGAAAGATTAAATTGAAGTAGTGTATATAAATGTTTGTAAATGAGATGATCATTTTAACTTTTGTGAAATGATTAAAAGAATGTAGTGTTCCTAGTGTATAGGTAATGTCTTTTATTATTTATATGGGGATGTAACATTACTTATAACAATTAGATTTTTATATAAATATTATGAAAAAAAGACCTTGATAACTACTTCATTCAAACAACAATATATTGATAAATGGAACACTACAATTAATACCACACCAAAATGGAACAATGCAATTTCTCAATAGATAGAGAATACTCCAAATCACAATATATTACAAGTTTACTGAACATAACACTTTTACAAAATAACTAGGGATTTCCAATTAGTGTCACATTACAATTTGGAATGAGATGCCATAACCTATTTTAGATATGTCTTGTTGCTTTTAAAATAGAGAGCAATGCCAAATAATATTTACAACGAACATCACATCTTATTTTGACATGGCATGGTAGAACCTAATCTCATCAAGAAAAGACCCGAATGTGTTGTTTTATAACTTATGCATGAACAACTATAAAAAGGAAAAACATGTTTGATACGATTCAAAGTACAAAATGAATAATAATAATCATGTGTAGGATTCAACAGAAAAAGATGGTGTTGCAAACATATCGGGACAACATAGGTAGTTCAAGCACTTGAACATTGTCTCCTTGTCCTCTGAAATGGCACTAACCCTTTCTCTTTTCCAGAGTGTAAAGTTGTTTATGAATTCTCTGCTTTGAGAAATTGTTGCATCTGACTTGCAGATAGATGTTCATAGTTGATTGGAGCAACTAAAGAAGAAACACATAATGATCAGATCAAACACATCTGAAAAAAGACATGTCAAATGTGAATATAACAATCATGGTAGTTAAAAAGATTAACATATTAACCTGAAGGAATTGCAGTTTTTCTTTGATACATGTAGAGAAAGAAATCCTATCAGAATTGCAGTAAAACATCGAAAGAATAAATGCAACACAAAATGTTTTTTTTTGTTGGCTAATGGGAAGAACCCCCCTGAATAGCATGTTTTCCATTGGATAAGTTACCGCGAACTAGGGGCATCTAAGACGTCAAAATCACCCAGGGATCGTACCCGGCTTGGACCGCACCAACCGTTAACATGGTTGGATTTTTGGTATCCATGGGATTTGAACAGACAACATTTCCGCTTAGGGCGCGTCTTAACCATACCTTGCCACCAACTTTTCTACATCTCATGGATGCAATACAAAATGATTTAACATAACTTGTTCTTGGAATTAAATAATTTGATTTTAAAAAAAGAAGCAAGTAATTACTCTCATAATGAAAAAGTGAGTTAACATAAACCCGATTGGAGAGACATATCTATGTAGATATGAGATCAATATAGGCATGTTGTCGAATGCAGAAACATGCTCCCACAAACTAAATAAAAAATAAACTGCTATAACTGAACTGGAATAAACGTATGCATCTAAAAAATGTACAATGAACTAACAGATATTCTTTAGAGTTTAGAAACTAAATTTAATTTGGAAAATTACATTTATTGATAGCTTGGGTTTGCCAGCTTTTATTAGACCTTGTATATTTTTACCTATATTAGCTACTAAGCGATAGTAAATTATTTCATATCACCACCCATACCTATCATGTTGTGCATCAATTTTTTGAATTCCAACTTTGTTTTTCATTCCAAGAATTTATTACAATTCCTGATACAGAGGAAAAATAAAAATCGAGGATTATTCCACATGAATCCATGCAGAGGGATGTGTGTATTTGTTTTCCATGTTAATGAGTTTTTCTAGTATTAATTGCTGGAGAAAACACTATTGGAAATAACAATTATGAACAGTTTGCACAATTAAACTCTGAAATTGAAACTAAACATATAGCAATTAAAAGCAACAATAAATCCACTGTCAAATATCTCCAAGATAATTTATTTTTGTTTTAATATGATTAAATGGATTTTATAAATTACTGAATCAGAATTCAACGACTTAATTTAAGAATTTCAAGGATAAAATTTCCCAGAAATTGTTTGAGTTTATAAGATTGCATTGAGGAATAAGCATAGTTAGTAATTGCTATTACAGAATGTCATGGAGCACGTTGTAGAATGCACGTGTAGAATCTCATAGCTTTTGATGAAGTCAAAGATGGGATTGTAACTAAAATCATTATTTATTGATCACAGAAAAAGAATATAATGTAAGGCAAAAACATATTGGTACACAAGTAGATTTATATATGGAAATTAGAAGAAAAGATGTAGGTACATTAAATCCTCGAAAGAACCTTACAAGAATAGGAACCTTATAGTAAAGATGGAACTTCATTATTGTAGTCTAGATGGTGTTGAAAGAGATTTAAGGGATGTCTATACAACAAAATGAAAAGAAAGTCATTACTGCATTAAGAAAGTAGAGGATGAATTGAATTGGTGAAAGAATCATCCCCTGGTATTTATACCCCTATATAAGGCTACAAAACTTTGTTTGTAATTTGGTTGACAAAGGACACTGAATGTAGCGGAAACCACAATGGAAGATCAAGCCTGTGTAAAGAAATAATTCTTATGTTCCTTTCTCTAATGAACAAGATCCTAATGTGGGAAGTTATCCAGAATAGGAAGAAGCAAGGGCCTAGCAGATGTATAGTTTGTAAGAAGGACGAGGAAACAATAAGTTATTTGGTTAATGTTTTGTCCTTATTCAAGACATGTGTGGGATGAGATGGACATAGAGATTTGTCCTTATTAATCTCTCATGGTTTGAATCTACCAACTCAAGACTGACTGCATGGCTAATTAGAAGTGTCTAAATCACTATCGGAGTTCAAAAAGATAACTCCATATGTCCAATCCAGTCTCTCAATCAGTTACAATCAATCAAACCAGTCTAAATGCAGTGGTAGGTGAGAAGTAGGTGAGAACTGGCGTCTTCCCACATGCAACCATGAATAACTGGTACTAACTGAACTGGAGGATATCTATATGAATCTAACTAAAGCATAAATAAGATTGACTAGTCACCAATTTCCAACAACTCAAAGAGGTTGGTCTTGCCACTCCCAGAGGCTGCTAAAATGTAGGAATTGATCTAGGAGACACCTAAACTGATGCATGAAGGTGAAATCAGTTCCAGTTAGCCTCTATTGGTGTTCCTCACACTCTAGTGACTGGTACATGTGGCCCCATTAGGACAAGTGGACCCAATGGTACTAGTGGACACAATAATAACTAAATGACTCCTACGTTAGGAAAATATCTAACTGAATTATTGTGCCATTAGATATTCAGGCAATGAGTGCAATTAGATTCTTAATATTATATAGTGTAAAGGAATGAATAATACACATTGAACTAAGAAAATCTCACATGAAACAGATAAGAATTGCTCAGTATAATTATAGTATAAACTTCATTAATCCTAGCAGTAACTTGTTGAAGCAGTCGATGTAATCAAAGTAGTCGAAGTGCTAGACTTTGTCGAAGTTCGACAACATGCCAACTGTTGGTTGGATCATTCCTCCTTCCTTAAAAAACAATGATCTCCATTGTGTATTCATCCATGTGAGGAAACGTGTTGGCTGTTTCAGTAGCAGATTACCATTTTCCTTGTGCAAGGAGTTATCCAACTTTAACCACTTGAAACAAGGGAATGGAGTTCGTCCTTGTATGGCGTATGCATCATCCCACAATGTTGTTGCAAAGGAGAGGTTCCTAAACATCTGTAGGGATGTCTTCAAGTTCTGTTATCTGCAATTCGTTATGTTCCAACAATGGCGCATGGTATGGTCGAAGTAGATCTACATTAAAGATTGGATGCAGGCCAAGGGATGCAGGAATGTCAAGCTAAAAAGAATTTTATCCAATCTGTTTAAGGATATTGTATGGACCATATCACAAAGGTTTCATCTTTCTATATGGGCCAGTGAAGCATTCCTTATTTAGATGTAACTAGATCTGATCCCCAATTTGGAATGAATGAGGAATATGATGCTTATTGTGTCAGGTCTTAGATTTTGTATTAGATTGTTGAAACATTTTCTTTGCTTGCTTCTGGATTTTGTATATTTGATATATGAACTTTAATTCTTTCTCAACTTCTCGTCCTTCGAAGTCTGTGTCATTCGACTATGTCAAGGAACTGATTAAGTCGATAGGCTCTGAGGGAATCCATAACAAATCTCAAATGGACTCTTACCCATAGAACTGTGTTGAGCACGATTATAGTTTTGTTGTATGTA
Organism: Pseudotsuga menziesii; assembly: GCA_001517045.1. Classification (NCBI taxonomy): domain Eukaryota; kingdom Viridiplantae; phylum Streptophyta; class Pinopsida; order Pinales; family Pinaceae; genus Pseudotsuga; species Pseudotsuga menziesii. Next base: position 54,642 of record LPNX010185116.1, read on the forward strand.
TGGAAGGCTATCATCCCATGTTCAAGGATGCTTGTGGTTGTACATGCAAAGAAGTTGTACTACCAAGCGATTTACAACTTCTGTATGTCCGTCTATCTGTGGATGGAATGCTATCGATAAATAAAGTCTTGTGTCGATCTATTTCCAAAGAGTTTTCCAAAATTTGCTGACAAATCTAACATCTTTGTGAGAAATAATGGTCGTCAGGAGGCCATAATGTTTCCAAACATGTTCGAAGAAGAGCTGAGTAGTCTGTTGTGTTGCTGTAGTCTTCTTGCATGGTATGACTATAGCCATCTTGGAAAATATGTCGACTACTACTAAGATCATTCCATGCTGATGTTTGGTAGTAGGATATCCCGTCAAGTAGTCCATAGAAATAGATTCCCATGGTTGACTAGGAACTGGAAGGGGTGTGTACAGTCATTGTCCTCGATTCAATGACTTAGCAATGGCACAAACTACGCACGATCGAATGTACTTGTTGGCGTCAGATTTAAGTGAAGGAAAATAAAAATACTCTTGGAGGATAACAAGTGTTTTTGTGACTCCAAAATGTCTTGCAGTCTTGTTGTAGTGAAATGAGCTTCTGTCGGTGCTCACCAGTCGGTACACACAGTTTTCCAAGATTATATAAAAATGTGTCCTTTAGGAAGTAGTTGGTAGTAGACAACGTTTCAGACTAAAGTTTTCGATAAATGATGGAGAAGTTGTAGTCTACCAAATACAATTGTGGCCAAGTAGTGGTGTCATTGTTGGGAATATGGTTGTGATTGATGTCAAAAGATCTCAATAATGACAAAGGAATAAATAAGGTCATGATGGTAGAATGAACTCAGTGAAAGAAGTAATGACATGGCATGGATGATGATATGGAAGATATGATCACATGGAATGGCATAGATGATGATGTGGCGTGAATATGAATCATTGTTGCATTATGACATCACTCTAGAGAAATATGGTAAAATGGTGAAAATCAAGAAATTGACTAAGTATGGAATAATTAGTCAAAATTGGTTCAAGTAGACTTAAGAGAATTCCCGCCACAATTCATGGGTTAGAGTAAATGCCTGCAACACATGACCAGGCTGTAGTGTGTTCGTTTGTCTATCTAACCATGGTCTTAGTTCTCATTGAGAATATTTGAAGAAAAAGTTATGAATGGGGTTTCAAAATAAACTTGGAGGAAATTCCTGTAAATGACTAAGTGTTGGAAAACTGACTCAGGTAGCCTTGGGAAAATCCCCGTCACATCTCATAGGATGATGAAAAAATTATTTTAAGAGTTTGGAACTCTAGAGTGTTTGTTGGAGAATACAACCATGGTCCCATATTTCCCAAAAGGTTGTTGAGGAGAAAGATATTGATCTGCCAAAAGTAAGAAAAATGTTATTTTGTATATTCAGAAGGAAGGCAGAAAGCGGAAGGCGAAATGCGGAAGATGGGAAATCAAAGTCTAAAATAATATGGATTTCTACAACCCATAATATGCCAGTGGAATGCAAAAGGGAGAAAGCGGAAAGTGGAATGCGGAATGCGGAAGACGAGAAATCAAAGTATAAAGTAATATGGGTTTCCCCAACCCGAATTCCTCCAGCGAAATGCAGAAGGCGGAGAACCGCGAAAATACTTTGGGAAATGTCACAGTTCCGAACCCGAATTCCTCCAGTAGAATCCTGAAGGCAGAGAATCACAAAAATACTTTTGAAAATGTCACATTTTCGCAACCCGTAGTCTAGGAGATCGACGGTCAGGGAGAGCTTGAAGGAGATCAATGGTGCGGAACGGTTGAGGCAGAAAGCTAAGTGCGAAAAGAAATTTTGAGAAATGTCATAGTTAGGAAATCCGCATACCACATCCTATATTAGATCTACGGTTAGGAATAATCTTGATATAAAATCAACGGCTCAGGATGGCTGCAAAAATGGAGAATGGGGAAGGTCATGACAGGAATATTCATGAAGAGGCATGATCAATGAAATGGTGCAATGGTGACTAAGATGCATCCGCAGGAAGCGTGAAGGTATTTATTAATAGAATGATTGAAGGAAATAAGTCGTCTCTGTGATCATGAGTAACAGAGTCCAAAAGTGAATGCAATTCAATAACAGACTGATAAAATTCAGTCCAGGGTGGTAGGGCGACACTAGAGCAGGATACAAGTTTGGAAAGAGTGTTGTAGCATCCTTGTCTATTGTAGAAGGCAGAAACCCAAGGTTTTGTAGCATCCTTGTCATTTGTTGCAGGAAGAAACCTAGGGTGTTGTAACATCCTTATCTATTGTAGCAGGCAGAAACCCAGGGTGTTGTTGCATCCTTTCTGTAGCTGCAGATAAAGCAATTTTGTAGATTCATTTTTTTAATGAGTTTGAATTGGTGGTTTTCTCTTTGAGGTTTCCACGATAAATTTTATGTCTTAACATGTTTGATTCATTGTGTGTTTTGTTATTTAAAAAAAGGAAAAATACAATATTGATTCACCCCCCCTCTTAGTATTGTGGAATAATCCAGCAATTAGTATTAGAGCGAGTTCCTTCACCACAGTTTAACCACTGGAAGGAAGACCCTATTTAAAAACCACTATGTATCAATAAGAAGGATTAGCCACTAACAGACCTCCATTATTCATAGGAGAAAAATATGCATACTGGATTGTGAGAATGAAGTGCCATCTGATGTCCCTTGGATGGAAGGTTTGGGCAGCAACTGAAAAAAAATATAAAATAGGAGACCCAATACCTACAGACCCAGAGGAACTAGGCCAATATGAAGGTAATGCCAAATCCCTAAATGCAATCTTGAGTGGATTCATAAACTCTGTATTTGCAAAAGTTATGCAATGCAAAACGGCCAAACAAGCCTGGGATAAGTTAAAAATTATCTATGAAGGGGCATCTAAAGTCAAAGAATCCAAGCTTTAGACATATAAAGGGATGTTTGAGAGCCTTAAAATGAAAGAAGAAGAAAATATTGGGGAATACCTTCTAAGAGTATATGAGCTTGTCAATGTTATTAGAGGTCTTGGAGGAAAATTAAAAGAAAGAGGAGTGGTGAGCAAGGTACTAAGAACATATCCAATGAAGTATGACTCAAAAGTAACCACCCTAGAAGAACAAGATGATCTTGACCTTGTGACAATAGATGAACTACATGGAATCCTCACTGCATATGAGATGAGAACGAGACTAAAAGAATCCTCAAGAAAAGAAGTAGCATTTAAAGCCTCATCCAAAAACTAATCAGAGAACCTAGATGATGAGGAAGCTCTTTTTATTAAAAAAATTGATAAAGGTACTGGAAAATATAAAGGAAAGTTACCCCTAAAATTTTTTAACTGTGGAAGAATTGGACATTTTGCTTCAAAATGTACTTACCCTAAGCAAGATGATAGTGATGAGAGAGAAACCTCAAAGTTAAAAAAGGGTAAAACAAGAAACAAGATGAAGTCCTATGAGAAAAAGAAGATTGTTTACATCATGGAAGATAGTGAAGATGCAGATACAAGTGAAGATGAAGCAACTAAAATTCTATTCATGGGTCTAGATACTCAAGCTTCAAATAGTGACTCAGATGTGGAAGGAGAATTAGGCTTAAGAGATTAACTTGTTAGCGCTCTTGAAGAACTTGAGAAATGCAGAAAAAGGAAAAAATAGTCAAATCATGTCATTAGTGAGTTGGAAGCTTAACTACTATATGCCAAAAGAATTGAGGAAGACCTAAAATTGCAGCTCAAAAGAAGAAAACGGGAATATGAGAGACTTGAAGAAGAGAACATGCAACTCAAGAAAAAGCTTGATGAAGGATCTATCAAATCAAAGTTTGAGAACAAATCAAGGATTCTAGATGACATCCTGAATAGACAAATATCATCAAGTGATAGATCTGGATTGGATTTTAGCAAAGAAAAGAAGCATTGAAAAGTCCAATTAAAAGGGAAGAGAGCAAGAAGGTTTCCCTAAGATCTCAAGATAAAAATATAATTAATATGGTGTCTAAGAGACCAAATAGATATCAGTGGATCTTTTTGGGTAATTGTTACTCATGTAATAAGTTTGGTCATAAAGCCTTAAATTGCAGATCTTATGGGAAGGTTCGTGAATACAAGAAGAAGTCATCAAGTAACAAACCAAAGGGAAATCATAACCTTTTTACACTTCTTCAAAAATATGACATAGAGTGTTACAAATGTAATAACCATGGACATATGGCAAGAGATTGTAACCTGATGACTCCTACAAAGAAGACTATTTCAATTAAATCTCAAGACACCAAACCGAAGAAGTATTGGAGGGAAAAGGAAAAAAAGGAAAGTTCATTGATTGCTCTATGTGCAACAAAAAACCAAAACCAATGGCACTTGTGTTGGAGACATTTACCACCTTACAGACTCTTTTTGGTCAATTTGGCCTAGTTAAACCACTATCCTAAGTTTTATTGACTTAATTGACATCAGAGGAGCACTAGATGACATCAGCTAGATCACACCCATGCCTACCTTCAGTCAAGGAGGCTAACTTATCCTTCTCCTACATTCGGGGAGGCCAACTGGAGCACTTTGGGGTGATCTGAGTGTCATTAATGCCCCATATTGCTAACTGATGGTTACAATCAGTTAAATAGAGAAATGAAGGCACCTTCCTTCATTAAATTGATTATTTATTGATTATTTAATGAACTGGAGTCAACAGGGGCGCCTCCAACCACTTCTGATGTTCAGTTACACTTCAGTTAACCTCATCAAGGTTCATTGGAGTCATTGATGCACTACCACTTGTTGATTGGTTTGCTGTGACATGTGTCTGACCTACTTTCAGTTAGACTCAGTCATTTATTACACTTTGACTTCAGTTAGGGCTTAGTTGAGTCAATTAGGGTTTTTATCAGTGGTTAACTTGAGTGTTGATTGTGGCTTACATTCAGTTAAGCTAGACTCACTCATTCAATTCGAATGACCTCCTTGGGAATTCGAATTGCTTTGTCATTCATGCTTGCAGCATGATCTTGTATTGTATTACTCATTCTTTGTGTGAATATACAGAGCGGCTACTCATTTTGTAGCACAATTACACCATTTTCATTCCTTATTGTTATTAATATTTGATGAGACTTGTGTTTAGTCCCTAGATTACTATGACAGATTAATATGGTATTAGAGCTCACAGAGGGATGAAGCTCATATCTCTCTCAAAAAAGGTTTTTGACAGATCTTGCATGAAAATTAAGCAATAGCTCAAAAATCCAGCACTGCACCAGAAGCCAAGGATTACCACTTAATACCCCAAGTAAAGAACTTGTTGATCAAGCTTGCTTGATTGACTATGCTGGGTGTGATGAAAGCCTAAAATGTGTAGGCTGTTTGACCTTACATTGCCCCTTTTGTTGTGATTTTTAGGCTTTTAACAGGTGAAAGCATTCGCTCCAGCAGATTTAGATGGCTTCTTCCGTAGATATTTTGACTCCGTTCAATTTCCACTCATGGAAAGGAGACATGGAGATCCAACTACGTTCCAGAGGACTTTATAGGGTCACCATGGACACTGAAGAAGAGCCTAGTTTTGCAATAGACAAATCTAGATTCTTGAACAAGAAGGATGAAGCATTCGGATTCTTGTGCCTCTCTGTTTCCCAGGATCTTCTTTTCCATATTTCCGGATTGAAGAATCCAAAGGAAATTTGGGACAAATTGGAAACCCTGTTTGGAAAGCAGGATGATTTGAGAGTTTACCAGCTCAAAAATGAATTGATGTCTCTCCAGCCTCCCAATTTCGAGACCTTGAATGAATTTTTCACAAAGTTCAAGCACATTGTCTTACTATTGAAGCAATGCAAAGTGGAGAAGGAGGATGATTAGCTCATCCTCGCCATACTCTCCAAACTTGGAGCTGATTATTCAGTTTTTGTCTCTACATTCTGTGTAGGGAAGCTCACAACCCATGGATGGAAGATGCCTACACTCAATGCCTTCATTGAGTCCCTAACAAGTGAACATGATAAGCTTGTCCAGATGGGGATCATTAGATCCTCCCGTGATCAAGACCTCCATGTCTCAGGGCCCAAAGATCTGAAGGGTAAAGGAAAGTAACAGAAGAACCCAAAAACTAAATTCGAAGCTCCTAAGCCTAAAGTTGAAAACCAGCATCATGATGAGTCTTCCGACTCAAAGAAGAACAAAGGGAAAGGGCATCATGGAAAGGAAAAAGTCAAGTGTTCATACTGCAGGAAGGGATTCCACCCTGAACATGCCTGCATGAAGAAGAAGCTTGATGAAGCTACCTCTCTCCTTGAGAGAAATCACATCAATCTTCCAAAAATCTTTCAGAGGAGAGATCAACAAGATCGGGAACCACAGCATGAAAAAGGTCATGCCCTCATGGCAAGCACTTCGAAGTCCAAAGCACTCTTGATTTATTCTAGAGATTTGAACCACATGATGGCTGAAAGAGACTCCTTTTCATGCTTGGAGACCGAAAAATCCATCCCCATCCACATGGGAGATGGCTCCACCATCATTTCAGAAGGACAAGGTACGGTTGATCTTGAGAATGGCTATTTTTCAAATGTTTTGTATGTACCATCTCTGGCATCAAATATCCTTAGTGTCCATCAGATGACACATACATGAGTGAATAAGAGAGTATCTTTTAGTCTGAATGATGTTGAGATAATGGAACTTGCATCCAGGAAACTCATTGCTAAAGGCCTTGCAAACCATCATGCAAAAGCCTATGAGTTCTCCCACTTTGTGGTGGATGCAAAGCCCACCACACTGCTAACTCATGGAAATGAAGTTAGTATGCTATGGCATGAAAGGTTTGGCCATATAAATTTCTAATATTTGCAGAAATTAAAGAAAAACTCCATGGTTGAAGGCCTCCTGGTCATCAAGGAAACCACTGGAATTCGCAAGGGCTGTGTGGTTGGAAAACACCTTGAGCACAAGTACGATCGGGGGAAGGAAAACCGAGCTACATGCATATTGGGGCTGATACATTTTAATATCAGTGTTCCAATGCCTATCACATCGATGAATGGATCAAGGTATATTCTGACTTATATTGATGATTTTTCAAGGTACACATGGGTTTTCTTTCTCAAAAAGAAGTCTGAAGTATGTGAAAAATTCACTGAACTGAAGGCCTTGATCGAGAATGCCTCTGGGATTAAGATCAAGATCTTGAGATCTGATAATGGTAGGGAGTATGTCAGTAATGAGTTGCTACACATAGGCTCCCAAAGTGGTATTCAGTTCCAACGTTCAATTCCCTACACTCCCCAGCAGAACGGTGTAGCGAAAAGGAAGAATCAGTCTCTCAAGGAGATGATCACCTGTATGTTGGAATCAAAGAAGTTGGTTGCAAATTTGTGGGCTGAAGCCATGCATGCTATAGAATAAATTCAGAATAGAGTTCCACACTCATTCGTGAAAGGGAAGACCCCTTTCGAAGCATACTTCGGACACAAGCCGAATGTGTCGAACCTGCGGGTGTTTGGGTCCACTGCATGGGCCCGAATTCCACTTGATAAAAGAAGGGCTTTGCAACCGCAAAGAATAGAATGTCTATTTATTGGGTATCCTAATAAATCAAAAGGATTCAAGCTTCTAGATATCAAAACAAAGCATATCATCATCGAAAGGAGTGTCAAGCTTGATGAGCCTCTTCAGGAGGTGGAACTAGTGAAGGAGAAAACTGTTGAATTTCCTTCATATTCTACTGAATATTTGGATGATGAAATTGGGGGTGATGAACCTTAATTGGATCCTCTGATTTCTAATATCAGTGTGCATAAAAAATCAGATTCTAAATCAGAACCTGAAGTACAAAATCATCTTCCCACATGGGCCCGACAGACACTCTCCTCTGCAGGAGATAACATTGGAAATCCGGATGATCCAAGGAGAACCCGGTCTGATTTCCAAAGAGCAGGTATTGCGCTCTCTTGTCCTGATAATTTTCTGTCCAAAACTTGTTATTTGATGATTAGTTCAGAACCAAAATCCTACTACCATGCTCGAAAGGATCCGAGATGGAAAGTTGCCATGGATGAAGAGATGAATTCTCTTCAGAAAAACACTACTTGGGAGCTAGTTTCTCTTCCTCCGGGAAGGAAATTGGTTCAATGCAAGTGGGTGTTTTAGACCAAGGTTGCTGCTGATGGACGCACCTACAAATATAAGGCAAGGCTGGTGTAAAACTGTTTCTCTCATGTCCAAGGTGTGGACTACCATGAGACCTTTGCACTCCTCCACTGCACTATGCTGTGCTGTGAGCTATTGTTGCGTGCGTGAGAGGTATCTCCTCCATCGAACGTACGTGAGCTCTCCCTCTCTCAGTCCGTGTGAGCGCCTTCTACATGTGCTAGGGTTTGCACACTTGTTAACCCTAACATTTATTTATGGATGATCATGTGACCTATTCTATTTGGTATAAGACTGTTGCGTGGTATGAACGGAGGTAAACCTTTTTCTTTGTTGAAGACTGATATATGTTAAAGACTGGGACTGATATATCATACTGATATATGCGTTGAAGGCTGTAAGAAGTATTTTAAATATTGATGTTGTATGAGCCTGAGATTGTTGAGTATTCAAGACATGAAGGGTGCGATTTTGAATCAACCTGTATTGATGTGAAGACCGAGTTGTTGATAAAGACTGCTTGAAGAGTGTTGTGACTTCATCAAAGAGTCCACATTGTGCTACTACAAACAAGTCTAATGCAAGATATTTTGTTGATGTATTATTGTATTTGAAATATAATTTTCATGTAATAGCACTCTTGAATTAATCATATAGAGCTATTGATAAGCTGCAAAATTATTTGATAAGCTGCAAAATTATTTTGATAAGCTGCAAAATTATTTGTATAGGATGCAGAATCATATTGTAATTTGTAAAGGAGCAGGAATCTAAACCTGCATCCCATATATTTTTCTAAGCATTCTGTAAGTTACAGTTCCAGATTGAAGATGCACTATTCTGCATCTATTGTTGGTGATGTCATCACTGGCAAGGAAACATATCCAAAATGGTCTAGAAAGATCAAGAAATCAAGCGAGCCTGTTGAAGAATCCCTTGACTTTGTTCAGAAAACAAAAAATCGGTCCAAAGACCCTTCCAAGGGAGATTGCAGCAAGAGAGGCAAAGGAAGAAGAAACTTCAGAGGCAGAGGGGGCAAAAACAACTTTAGAAAAAGATCAGATTTGCAGTGCAAACATTGTGGAAAGACTCAACACACATCAGATCAGTGTTGGGCTTCGTGGGACTCCATCAAAGACAAGCAGAACCAAAAGAAAGATGATAATAAAAATCAAGATGCTAGTAAATCTTCTGATTCTGCTCATTGTATTGTTGCACATTGTAATCTTGGAATTAATGAAATGACTTCACTTTCATCTTACAAAGATTGTTGGCTGCTTGATACTGGTGCAATATCACACATGACATTTAGAAAAGACTGTTTTGAAGAACTTAATGAAACAATAGATGGCATAGTTTACTTTGCAGATAAGTCAAGTATTAAACCAAAGGGAATGGGCACCATTCGACTGAAGATGCCTGGATTCCCTGATTTCTTGTTGAAGAACGTTCTCTATCTTCCAGAGTTGCAAAGAAGCCTGCTGTCCTTGGTGGAGATTCGACACCGAGGCCATTCCATCCACATGTTTGATGGAATCGTTGAAATAAGAAAGTCCTCTGACAACCAAGTCATCATGACTGGATACGAAGATGGGAAGCTGCTGAAGCTAAAGGGTTCATTTGCAAGAGTTCATAACTATGCCTACCTCTCTCAGCATGGAGAAGGTAATTTGTCATCTAGTTCATTGTGGCATGCAAGATTTGGTCATCTAAATTATAACAGTCTTCGTTTGTTGAGAAATAATGGTGTATTTGGTTTTCCCACCATTCCCAAAGAGAAGAACAAATGTGATGCATGTATATTAGGGAAACATAGTAAGCTGCCATTCCATGAATCTAATTTCAGAGCAAGTAGGAAATTAGAATTAGTACATTCTGATTTATGTGGCCCAATGCCAACACCTTCAGCAAATGGGAATAAGTATTTTATGACATTTGTTGATGACTACTCAAGAATGTGCTGGATTTACTGTTTAAAGACAAAATCAGAAGCATTTCAAACATTCAAAGACTTTCATGCATTGATAGAAAAACAAGCACAATCAAAAATTGGTACACTTCGTATTGATAATGGGAAAGAATACACTTCAAATGCTTTTGAAAATTATCTGCGCCAACATGGAATTGCACATCAGACTACCGTTCCCTACAATCCTCAACAAAACGGTGTAGCAGAAAGAATGAATAGAACCATAATGAATATGGTTCGCTCAATGATGTTTTTCAAGAATGTAAAACTAATGTTTTGGGGTGATGCAGTAAAATGTGCAGCCTATTTGAGAAATAGAAGTCCCTCAAATGCTCTTGATAACAAGACTCCACATGAAATGTGGTTTGGCCATCTCCCTTCAATCAGGCATCTCAGAGTTTTTGGTTCCACCTATTATGCCTTGATTCCAAAGGAGCAAAGAAACAAGCTTGGTGCTCGAAGCAGAAAATGCATTTTCCTGGGGTACGAAGAATAATCCAAGGCATACCATCTATATGATGAGGTAAACAAGAACTTTGTTATTTCCAGAGATGTCATTTTTCTTGAAACTAATAAAAATGACCAGTCCATTGAGAGACAACTTGATCATTTGGAAAGTTATCCTCATCCAAAGACATATTCTGAAAATGAATATGAAATTCCAAACCTTGAAGGGGGGATTCCTATTATGGATCAACCTTTGGAATTTCCATATGAAGCACCAACTCCCCCGCATTAAGAATTTCCTGCTACTTCACTTGAACAAGAGGTTCAACTAGATGATGTGATTGAGAGAATTGAAAGACTCTCAATCAATGATGAAGCACCACCAGCTGATCAACCAGGACCATCACGGAAGATTCCTAAATGGGCCACAAAGACACTTGAAAGTGTCCATCCAGATGAAGTTGGAAAGACAGGAACAATAAGTTCGAAAAGACATGAAGATGGAGGAGGAGCAGATAATTCAGGTGATGACATGGATGTATCATTTGATTGTGAATTTAATTTATCTGCTAACTTTGAACCAACTTCCTTTGAAGAAGCTTCTACTCGAGTTGAGTGGAAAGAAGCTATGCAGAATGAGTATGATGCACTCATAAAGAATGGAACTTGGAAGCTGGTTGACCCTCTAGTTGGAACCAAACCAATTGGCTGCAAGTGGGTGTACAAGAACAAATATATATCAGATGGATCGCTTGACAAGCACAAAGCGAGGCTTGTAGCAAAAGGATATGCACAGAAGGAAGGAATTGACTATGAAGAAACATTTTCTCCTACAGCAAAATGGGCTACCAT
>LPNX010185116.1:66150-78604 GCA_001517045.1 Pseudotsuga menziesii
ATGGGACCAAGTATCGACAACTTGTAGGTAGTCTTATCTACCTTACAACAACTAGACCAGATATTTCTTATGTTGTTGGCATACTTTCAAGGTTCATGCATAAACCTTGTGAAGGACACTGATCAGCTGCAAAAAGAGTTCTAAGATACTTGAAGGGGACTCAAAGTACTCTAAAGTGGATGACTTCAAACTTATTGGGTACTCAGATTCAGATTTTGATGGCGATAAGGAGACAGGAGTATCAAATTCTGGATACACTATGAGTCTTGGATCAGCAGCTGTCTCATGGAGATCACGCAAACAGTCAGTTACGGCAGATTCAACAACAGAAGCAGAATATGTGGCTGCAACTGAAGCAACGAAAGAAATAGTATGGCTCAGGAAGATAGTTGAAGATTTGCAAGAAAAACAAGAGGACTCCACACCATTATTGATCGACAATACTTCTGCAATCAAGCTGGCTAAGAATCCTAGATTCCATGATCGAACCAAACACATCAACACAAAGTATCATTTGATTCGACATCATGTAGAGGCCAAGACAGTCCATCTTCGACATTGTTCCACAAATGATCAAATTGCAGACATCTTCACCAAAGCGCTTGGACGAGAAAAGTTTGAAATATTTAGAAACATGCTCGGACTTACGAACACCCCTTCGGATTAAGAGGGGGATTGTTAGAATATAATCCGTAGGGATTATATATTGTAAATAAATAAATAAATAATAGGAAGCTGAACAGTTACGTAGGAATATGGATAGGACGGTTAGAATCTCAACCACCGCCTGAAATGTATAAATATATGCATTGGCATTGGAATAATATGGAATCGGGAGTTATTACCTATCAAAAAGGAATTGAAAATACTTGGCTACCATGATGAACAGTCCTGGACGCATGTTTCCCAAAACGTTAGATGACATGCCTAGTAAATGGTATAAGAATTAAGAAGCACAAGGAGAAACATTTAATTGGAAGTCTCTTAAAGAAAATTTTATTAAATATTTTTCATTTACTCCAACCAATTATCGTCTTAAATAAGTTTTTCACAGGATTCAAAATTTTATCAAACCATCAAAAGAATCAGTCGATACAATCAAAACAACACATAATCACTGACTGATCTCATCCTGTAATAAAGTGATGACTGACCAAATAAGTAGGTCTCCCAACTTGCTTTGACTTAGAAAATGATAATGACCCAGGAAAAAAATTAGATGGAAGAAATATCACAATCCACCCAATCTAGGCGATCATGAAAGTATCTACCAAATCTAAGGAAGAATATGGAGAGCCCAAAGAAAAATACTTTCTGCCATATTTTACAAAGTTTAAAGAAGGAGAACAGCATATCGATGAATCAAAAGGACATGAATATATGGATACAAAAACTAAGATAAAGAATTCGACATCTCCATCGAAAATAGACCAAAGCTATCAAAAATAAAAAATAAAAATTGGTTAGAGAAGCAAACAACAAAGATAATGAATCTTCTTAAACAATATCAAGATGGGTTTTCTAGAGATTATAATGATCTAAAAGGATTATTTCAAGAAATGGGAGAAAATAAAATAGACATTATGCCTGATGCAAATCCTGTCAAGAAGAGACCGTATAAACTATCCCATAAATATAAACATATAGTTAAGAAAGAAATATAAAATACATTAGCCACACGAATAGTATTTCCATTCGACCATTCAGAATGGGACATCCCAATGGTCATCCAAATAAAGAAGAACGATCCTAAAAGGATTCATATTTGTGTTGATTTTAGAGGATTAAACAAGCGACCCGAACAGACCCCTTCCCTTCACCTTTCACGGATGAAATTATCAATGAAGTTGTAGGACATGAATGCTATTCTTTTATAGATGTATTTGCAGGCTATAATCAGTTTCACATAGCAAAAGAAGATCAACATAAGAATATATTTGTTTGTCAATTTGGGTCATTCACCTACAAAGTCATTCCTTTTATTTTAAAAAATGCACCAGCAATATTCTTTAGAATAATGATCAAACATTTTCAAGAGTACTTATACAAATTTATGGATATCAACTTCGATGACTAGACCATATATACCCTATTAAGAGATCATGTTAAATGGCTCATACTAATGTTCAAGAGATGTAGACAAATTCAACTATCACTAAATATCAAGAAGTGTATCTTTGCCACACCCATTGGAATACTTTTGGGTCGCATTGTCTACAAAGAAGGAATTAACATCGACTTGGAAAATATAAAAACCATGCTTGTCACCTCCCCACCCCTCGACTCGGCGGAGAGGGCGTGACTCACATGGTTGTTAGCTATCGACCCTAGGAAACTAAGCCCCATGAACATATATAATAAAAATGCATTGGAAATAAACATACACAGATGCATAAACATTCAATATACAGCGGAAGCATTCACATTTCATTCAACATGTTAACATGTTCATCATATTTATAAATCAAATACAAGTGCAAAGATTTAACATAAGAGATACTTATCTTTAACAGAAGCTTGTCCCGCAACCAACTATGTTGCTGCAACGTTCCACCCAACCATAGGCCAGTGTGCTCATAAATCTCTCAGCAACATTGCCACCCCTGAGTTGCATGATTCCACAAGGAATAAGGGGAAACTAGCAGCCTCACACGTAGCCAAGAATACACAACTCAGCCAAGCCAACATCATTGGGTTTATCAGGCCATCGGGGAGCTAGAAAAGTTAGCTTCTAAGCTAGTGGGCTCACTGAAGAGCTATGGACACATACACCATAACTAGCCTGACTTCTAAAACATCCACACACACCCAACACAAGGAAGCATCCCCTTCTTTGCTACATAGTCCATCGGGCTATTCCTTCCCTTCCAGTGCTATTCAGGGGGTGCAAATAAGAAATCCATCCCTCTAGCTTTGTCTGTGTGGCTCCTGCACACACTAGGTTTAACAAGCAGACTCAGATCCCATTTCCACTCCAAAAATAGTCCAAAGACCAACAACGGTATGCACACAGCAATTAACAGATCTGTAATTGAAGGAAAAACACCACAGAGACCAAAATTGGGTATGGCAATAAGGTAAACACAGCTCAGGCTGAGCAATCTCGACTTCTAGAGTCATTTATGGCCCTAACGTGGCCAAAACGACTCAAAAAAAAATCACCCCAAACCCCAAATTCGTGGGGTAAGACCACAGCTATCATTTAGTCTATGTAAGAGTAAGAATGTGACCCCTATCATGAAGGGAATTACACACAACAAAATTGAGAAGGAAGAACAGTCGTGAATGCCTACCTGCATGAGGAAAAAAAATGAGTGCTTGCGCGCATGTGGAATGAGGGATGATGGAATGATCGGATGGATGGTTCCCTTCCCGTGTGAGGAACTAAATGTGTTATTCCCTTGGGTATGCATGAGCGTGTGGGAAAGGACTGACAGTCCTGCCAATACTGATGCTTCCCATGTACACGTTTTCCCAGGGAAATAACTGCCTCCAACTAACTCTAGGGAATTAATTTGATGGCTGAATGAGACAAGGAAAGGTGAGTAAGACAAAACATGGTTGACAGCTAGATGGGCTCACCCTTTGACATTTGGATTTTCCCCAATGGCTCCCAAGGCTTAGACATACCCCCGCCTTATCCTTAGGAAATCATGTCCCCGTCTCATTATTGTTGCATTGACATAGTTGGTTGTGGGTTTTTAATTAATTGCAGACTTACATGATTATTTAAAAATCATAACGTGCGTGGCTAGCACAAAATACCATCAGCACCGATTTAATCGTCAAAACATAAAAACTATAATCCACGATGGGTCTTTTTTCCTTTATCTCCACACCACGATAATTATAATATATATACATCATATGCATTTAATGCAAATGGGGTCAAAATAGGGGTGTTACAATGCTCGACTTAAAACATCCTATGAACCCCAAGAAAGTCAAAATACTCCTAGGACATATAGGATATTATCGGAAATTTATTCAACATTATTCAAAATTGGCATTTCCTCTAGAGGAGATGTTTAAAATAAATGTTGAACTTGCATGGACACAAGAATGTGCATAATTGTCTACTATACTTAAATGCAAACTGGTCGAATCCCACATCCTCCTATTTCCAAATTGGTCTAACAAATTTTGTGTGCACATTGACACATTGGTTATTGTAGTCGGTGCATTCTTGACCCAACTAGGTGACAACGAGATCGACTATCTAAATGCTTATGCCAATCAGAAGTTAAATAAAACAGAACGTAACTACTCAACTACAAAACGAGAGGGATATGTATGATTTTTTATTTGCAAAAATATCATAATTATTTATTAGTTAAACCATTTTTCTTATTCAAAAATCATCATCATTTAGATTATTTAGTTAATAAGCCTCTACATCATGGAAGAATATGTCGATGGATTCTACTCTTCTAAGATTTTGAATTTGAGATAATAGTTCGATTGGTGAAGTCTAATTTTGGACCTAATCATTTTTCGTGTATAAAAGTAGGGGAAGACATTGTTGGAATAAATAAATAATTGTCTTATGCACACCCAATCAGATTCGAAGTCGTATCGAATGAACTAGCATATTATCATAATTCATGCAGGAAGGAAAAGCTCCATAAGGGACATCCGATAAAAAGAAGAAAATATTAGCTATGAAAGTTGTGCCATATACTTTTATCAAAGGATTCTTAAACAAATTAGGACTAGACAACATACTTCATTGGTGTGTGCTCGACCTTGAAAAATATTCCATCATCAACGAAGCACATTCAAGATCGATGGGAAGACACTTTCAAGCCAACCTAATTGTAAGAAATATATTACAATGTAGATTATGGCGACCAATGCTAAATAAAATTTGCAACACTTTCATCAGTAATGTGATAAGTGTCAGATAATGGACCAACCTCTCTAATGAAATCAAATGGAACTAATATCAGTTAATCCAAATCTCACATTTGAAATATGGGCCATCAACTTTGTTGATCCATTCTTGGTTCTAAGGCGATGAACAGGTGCTCTATAAATTATCACTCCAATTGAATACATCAACAATTGGGAAGAATTAGAACCTGTTGAAGCATGTACGAGTGAAGTAGCATCAAAGTTCATATATGAAAACATTATTACTAGATTTGGATGTCCCCTCACTCTAATCAATGAAAAATGAACACATTTTATTAATAAACCATATTAGTAATATTCAAGGATTTCATGATAGAACCTCATAAGAGTTCAACATACTATCCTCAGTCAAATAGTGTCATACAATCCTTCAACAAAACACTTTCTAAATTCCTAACAAAAATTTGTAACATCGAAAAGGATGGTTTGGGACAACAAAATTCCAACCATCCTATGGGATTATAGAACAACATACAAGAGATTGATGGGATAGATGCCATTCAAGTTAGTCTATGGACAAGAAATAGTCGTTCCTTTGCATTTCAAACAACAAGATATTATAATTTCAAAGGTATTACACTTGGACACCATTAAAGCTGATCAATATAGTTTATTTTTCCTACATAAACTAGAAGAGCATATATTAATGGTTATACATCACTAGAAAGTACAAAAACAACATCATAAAGCTTGGCATGATATAAATATCAAAAACAAGGTCGGAGACCTAGTTCCCTTGTATGATCAGAAAGATAAAAGGAAAACCAAGAAAGTTAGAGACCACATGGATGGGTCCTTATATAGTTGAAGAAATTAACCATAATGGATCAACCCAACTAAAAATCCTTCAGGGTAAAGTCTTCAAAAAATAAGTTAATGGAGCTTGACTTAAAAGATACAGTACAACATTTTTACTAATGGTCGTATCACCATTAGTCAACCATCGTTCCTCCAGGTTTCATTTTGTTAGTTAAAAATTGTAACTAATTTGTTTTAAAACAATTATTTAACTAACTTAGAGTAGATCAAATATAAAAATAAACTAACACATGGAAAGGGAACTAACACGTGGAATAGGGTAGGTGAAAAGAGCTTCAATACAATGAAAGTAGAATGTAGAATGGACAAAAAAAGTAGAGTGACAGAGTATGATCATGCAGCAACCTAGAAGCAGTCAACCCTCACCTAATCTTGATCAAAGGAAAATAGAAACTAGCAACATGGTGAACAATCCAACTAGTAGAAAAGATGAAAGTAGGAATATGAATATCACTCCCCACCAACCAAGGAGTGAGGAGTCCAATCGATAAGATAAGCACGAACAAGGTCATCTTAAAGATCACTTACTATTGAGTGAATTGAATAGATCACGAACCAAAAGTAGTACTAGATTTGGATGTCCCCTCACTCTAATCAATGAAAAATGAACACATTTTATTAATAAATCATATCAGTAATATTGAAGGAATTCGTGATAGAACCTCATAAGAGTTCAACATACTATCCTCGGTCAAACAGTGTCATACAATCATTTAACAAAACACTTTCTAAATTCCTAACAAAAATTTGTAACATTGAAAAGGATGGTTTGGGACAACAAAATTCCAACCATCCTATGGGATTATAGAACAACATACAAGAGATCGATGAGATAGATGCCATTCAAGTTAGTCTATGGACAAGAAGTAGTCGTTCCTTTGCATTTCAAACAACAAGATGTTATAATTTCAAAGGTATTTCACTTGGACACCATTAAAGATAATCAATATAGTTTATTTGTCCTACATAAACTAGAAGAGCATATATTAGTGGTTATACATCACTAGCAAGTACAAAAACAACATCATAAAGCTTGGCATGATATAAATATCAAAAACAAGGTCGGAGACCTAGTTCCCTTGTATGATCAGAAAGATAAAAGGAAAAACAAGAAAGTTAGAGACCACATGGATAGGTCCTTATATAGTTGAAGAAATTAACCATAATGGATCAACCCGACTAAAAATCCTTCAGGTTAAAGTCTTCAAAAAATAAGTTAACGGAGCTTGACTTAAAAGATACAGTACAACCTTTTTACTAATGGTCGAATCACCATTAGTCAATCGTCGTTCCTCTAGGTTTCATTTTGTTAGTTAAAAATTGTAACTAGTTTGTTTTAAAACAATTATTTAACTAACTTAGAGTAGATCAAATATAAAAGGAAACTAACACATGGAAAGGGAACTAACACGTGGAATATGGTAGGTGAAAAGAGCTTCAATACAATGAAAGTAGAATGGACAAAAAAAGTAGAGTGACAGAGTATAATCATGCAGCGACCTAGAAGCAGTCGACCCTCACCTAATCTTGATCAAAGGAAAACAATGAAAGTAGAATGGACAAAAAAAGTAGAGTGACAAAGTATGATCATGCAGTGACCTAGAAGCAGTCGACCCTCACCTAATCTTGATCAAAGGAAAATAGAAACTAGCAACATGGTGAACAATCCAACCAATAGAAAAGATGAAAGTAGGAATATGAATATCACTCCCCACCGGCCAAGGAGTGAGGAGTCCAATTGAGAAGATAAGCACAGACAAGGTCATCTTAAAGATCACTCACTATTGAGTGAATTGAATAGATCACGAACCAAAACTACAATGCAATTTTCATCAATTGTGTGAAGTAGTTGTCCCGCACAAGAATCACAATTACTATATTCACCTACTCATAATAAATACTCACCGATTTTCATGCCTATAAATACACCAAAGTTGGAATATTGTTGGAAAAATTTATGTTGTGATTTGGAGCGGGCACAATCCATTCTAAAATCCACCAATTCTCAACCATAAATGGCACCAACAGTTAGAAATGGAACCCAAAAAAATTGGAACATCAACTAAATCAAAGAAAACAAAAGAAAAGATAAAAGCACATCAAGAGGAATTAACCTTGACACCTTTGCAAGCTTGTCTGAACAAAATCATGAAAGAAAAGATGGATGAGAACAATTAGGAAAAGCAATGGACAAAACTCATATAATGGGGAGTAAGAGACAGGAAATGGATAGAGGAAGCCAACAGATTAGTTGTAGCAAAAATATGCCACTACTTGAATGCGTCCCATTTGGTCATCCATGGAAACCTCAAAGATTTAAAAGTAAAATAGTTTGTCATGATAAGATACCACAATGGGAAGATTTGGTTGGAGGAACCTATCAAAATAAATGATTTTATTATTTACCACATCATAGGTCTACCATAGGTCTACCAAGTAAAGGGAACATGTTCCTATATCGACTAAACTTCTTGAACTAGTCAAAGAATTTACAGGAGCTCCAACGTGAAATAATTTGAAGGGATAATCATCAATAAGGTCACATACCCCCTTATCAAGACAAAACTGGTAATAATTTATCTATGTCTCACCATCTTTGGTCATCCTTATGACATTAATTTGGAAATTTTGGAATCTATCAAAGTGCTCGCACATGAAGCAAAGATATTCAACTAGGCCAACCACCTGGCCTCAATAGTCAATACAAACTATTAAAATGCCAAGAAACCAGGAAAGCAATCTGGTTTCCATCATTTCTTATATGGATCACAATGACGAGAATACCCTTAGTTGGTGAGGTGGTATTCATTAACATGACACTGCCGACAAGAAACAACTTATGAATATTTGCACCTAATGGTGCCCCATCTAAACCGACAAGGCTCAAAATGATACTAGAAAAATGGTTTCAGGTGCTCAAAATAAAATGATATAGATGGAGATTACCTCAATTGATCCATCACAGTTTACCAATGTCTTCTCATATCCATCTCAACCTCAACCACACCAAGGTATGGTACCTGCAAGGAGCAGAAGGAGATGCACAATCGCTTGACTGTTACCCAAATTCCAAGAACTGTTCTTTGATTTATCTAGACAATCTAACAATGTCATTCCTATACCAGCATTCACCTCGAACGCCCAGTCAAAGACGCTCTTGTCACTAAGAGATGGAGAAAATAAATATCAGTATGAGACTGCACTATATGTTATAACATTCTTCCCATATGATGAACCTCTAGAACAACAACTGGCAATTGTTTTTTCCATCAATTAAGGGAAATAACCAGTCAGCAAGACATTGCAGAGTCAATTGAAGAAGAAGAAGAAGAACCTTTAATAAAAGAAGGGGTCAAGAACGACTTTGAGGAACCATGATTGGAAGAGAAACTCAACAAATTCATTGAGCATATATTCACATATCAAACAAATATTAAAGGGAAAACCACCTAACAACAGTCCAAGAAGAGAAAACTACTACTGATAAAGTCGATTGAGCAATACTTAATAGAGATTCAAGAAAATGGAAAGACCATTATCATTGAATTTTTCAAGGACAAAATCACCACCAAGTTACAAATGCAAAAACCCTTCTTAGAGAAATGAAGGACAACACCAAGAGATGCAACAAATGTAACCACTCTGCCCTTACCACCCCACAAAAAAAAGCTTCATTTAACACAAAATCCTAATGTAAAGGAACCAGTCGATGTATCTAAAAAAAACCCACTTATGTCCCTAACCCATTTAGAAGAAGAAACCCCTCCCCCTATAATTTCTCCTCTTCAAACCTTTACTATGAATCATGACATTATCAAACTTCTTAATACTTTATCAACTGCATTTCGTAAATTACAACACTTAACCACGGTCCGACTGGTCCATGAAAGAACAACTTCACCAAGCCAATTGTCCATTTTATCTCCACCCCCTCTACGGTATTCTAAATTTTCTCAAGGAAAAAATCACTACATATTCCATCAATTAAATCCATCCGCAAGCCTAAAACTTCATCTCCTGGAATAACCTTACCATATGTTACATTTCTTCTGTCTATAACCATTCCACCCACCATTCTAACCACCATTATGATTGTCACTATAGTATCTTTACAAAGTTTACCTCCACATAAATCAACCAAGTATTCATTCATGCATTCAATAGTCGAAACATTCATCCCCTCAACTGATATGTTACACACACACCCTCGATGACTTCTCAACATACTTCTTTAATATCGGTCACATTGGCGATCATATCCATGATCGTCTCGTCGATCCCCTTCTCGATCGCTAGTGTGACACCTATCCCATGTCCCAACCATCACTTCTACTCCCCCGACCTGTGTGATATCAATCCATCAAATTTGCTTGTTTGGACTACTAGAACATCAACCGTGACAACAACTGGCCCGACTCAATCCAAAACAACTACTCAACAAACGCCTTCGACCAACGGAGCAAGTTGAATGTAGAGTGAAAGAAAATTAGAAAAAGGAAGGCATAAGAAAAACAAATCAGAATAAAAAATCACAGTACCAATTTAGTAGATGACTAGGACTATAGTGTCCACTAGATTATTTGCAACTACAAAGGACTCAAATGAAGAATTAGATGAGTTCCTCAAGGTAATCAACAAAGAAAGGAATAAAATATGGAGTGATACTAATAAAAAGCTCAAAGTCTTGAAGTATGAGTATGAAGATACATGGAAAGCATGCACAATAGAAGTTGAGCAATTAATTGGCCCTCTAGTAGGACAACAATGAGAGTAATACCTCGATAGGTTTCTGAGTCTCATCGGGTTTGTCTTGACTTTCTCCTAGAAAATCCTCGACCAACATAATCAACGAGGAGATTATGAGACTGCTCTGATATTGATCAAACAATTCAAATATTTGAAGAATGGGATAATAAACTGATAGAATGCGAGATCTCTGCAACCAGGTTGCCCATGGTCTTAAACAACTGGTATGCCTACAATGTTAAATTTTGCATTGAACTACAAACCACACAGACTAATCTCTGGGATCTATATGTAAGAAAAAACACGACATACCCAGAGGCTAATAGAGTCTTAAACATACAAATCCTCATGGAACAACAACACACTTTAGAGCTACAAAAGAAGGAACATCAATGGTTGCATGTTTACAAGGCTAAATAGGGTGAAGGTAATCATCTTACTAATTACATATATAGGATAATGCTTGCAACAAAACTTCAACACCACAATCTCGAACCCAACCTCCGACAAATCGGGAACAGTCCACTGCTAGAAAAAAATTGCAACTATCAAAGCTAACTTCAGTTAGCAAAAACATACAAATAATTTTAATTGACTGGTAGGATTTTTAACAACGCCTTGTTGTCCCTGCTCCTACCATAGTCAAATCTTGCATCCAAGTCGCTACGCCTAGTGGAACGTCCACATCTCAACAACCATGAAAAAGAAATATTTGTCATTCTATATTTTTTGTAATTTTACATCTCCTTGGTCTCTTCGAAACTAAGAAAAGTTTTAGGGTGGGGGATATGTTGAAAGACCCTAGTCGACAAGACTAAGTTCTCCTAACCCACTACCCAATGGTCGACCTAATCTAGTTAAATTAGTTAAACTTACTATCATGCAATTAACATATGTAATTGTCTAATTGATTGTACATTGCATATATATTGTTAAACTAAGTTAATAACATAGATAATTATTCCCCATTAGACACTATAACTATCTTATATAATATAATACTTATGGTTAGTATGACCGCTACTTATTTTTCATTCCCTTTTATGCATACATATCCTCATATATATATGAGGCAATACTAGTAACTAAAAGAAATCCCTTTTATGTATACATATCCTCATATATATGAGACACTACTAGTAACTAAAAGAAATCCCGTAAATTACAACATAAAGCTTGAACCCAAAACATGCTTAAGCAATCTTATTGATATTTCTTTTCTACAAGGCATGGATCTACCCAAATAAAACATCGTTTTTCATCCCCTCTTAATAAAATAAGATCGAACCCACCTTGAAAAATCAAGTGCTCAATACATACACCCAACTAAAAATATAAGTCTCTCACAAATAAATAAATAAATCTATTTTTTAAGATGTTATTTTCTTTCTCGTTTAGTTCATTTTCATTGGCTACATCTTAATTCTAAACCATATAATTATTTTCAATATTTCTTACTTTGTTTTGCTTAAACCATTTACATGACTCTATAACCCCATGCCTCTTGACATAAAACTTAACTTTTCATAATAACAATAAAATAAATAAATTCATTTTATGATAATATTTGTTTTAAATAATTATTTGTATATATTTTATCATTTGATATTGACAAATGTTTATATTTTATAATTTAATGTAGATAAGGAAGGATCTTCTTTCTAGATTGCAGGAAGATTAGACAAATGTATTATCAATATATGACAGCGATTCCAAATTTGAAATAAATAATTATAAACTAGCACATCCACTTAACTTGTGGTCGGTGAACACCAATAAGCCACAAATTAAGTGTTGCGAACAAGTTATGTATTATGTGTTCTCTATACTTAGTTGTAATCACCCGTTGTTTATGCCTCAACTATTTGTTATCATCTGCCTTCTTCTAGTTAAACAAATTGCCTACCACGAACTTCTTGTTATCTATGCATTAGTTATGAGTTATCCATGCATTAACTACCAGTTATTATATATA
>LPNX010185116.1:79179-121371 GCA_001517045.1 Pseudotsuga menziesii
GCATAGGTGCTAGTCCACCCCAAATTCTAAACTAGCACACCCACATAGTTTATGGTTGGATCACGTCGATAGGGATCAAATGGTTGAGAGTTAGAAATGGAATGGAAAACAGTTTGGAATTTTTTCTGTTCCTCGTATTCTTCTAGTTAAACGGGTTCAACTCTTAGTTATCCATGCCTAGCTACATGTTATCACCGAAATTCTTCCTGTTATCCATTTATCAACTCTCAGTAATTTTTTATATTATTTTTTTGTTATCTCACATTCTTCTAATTATCTGCCATGAATTGTTGGTTATCCATGCATCACTACCAGTTATCTATTCATCAACTACCAGTTATGTGTGTGTGTGTGTGTGTGTGTATTTCAAATTTTGAATGACTGCCATAAAATCAATTTTGATAATACACTTGTCTCATTCTTATCTATAGATGAAAAGGCATAGGTCGTAGTCCACCCCAAATCTCAAATAAAAACTCATATCGACGTAAATATAAACACCTATCAATGTAAAATATATATATATATATATAACAATTTACATGTAATAACAAATAGCTGAGACATAGATAACGAACAGTTCATAACACTTAACCTGTAGCTTAACTACAAATTAAACCTATCAACATCATTGTCTCTAAAAAATTTCATTAAATATCTTAAACATAAATACAATGTTATTATATTTTATGAGGTGAGTTGTTAGATAAAACGTCATCGACTTCATCATTTTCCACTTTGCAACTACCTCCATTGGGTAGTGTATTAATGCCCAAAAGCATTATCATGGCTGGACATAAATTCTTTTGTACCGATTTGTAGTGTAAACACTAAAGCTTGCATCATGTGATTTTTCCGAATTTTGTGGTACATCTAAATGCTAGTGGTGAGTCTTGAACAAAACTATACCAATATTAATTATTTTAATGTATCATCTTTAATTTTACATCCCACTATCTTTTCATACTACGTTGTTTTTGCTTTTGTTTCACTAGTAATGAATTTTGTGATACAACTAAATGCTAGTGTTGAATCTTGGAGAAAACTTACCAAAATTAATTATTTTTATGTATCATCTCTAATTTTACATCCCACTATATTTTCATACTACGTTGTTTTTGCTTTTGTATCACCGGTAATGCTTCATATATTTATTCTAATTAATTGTAATTACACTTTAATATTTTTTATGTGAGAAAATATTTTCGATTAAATTCTATCCTAACATGTTTTTCTATTTATTATATAAATTTCTTTTGTTGTGGGAAACTAATTCAAAATATTATATATATAGTTATTTCATTTAAATAAGTAATCATCAAAATTAAAATAGATTTTGTTCTAGGTATATGTACGAGAACCTATAAGTGGATCGGTGGATGGTATAGTCCGCTATGTAAGTGGAAGAGATGGTGGAGGAGGAGATGATGGAGAAGGTAGAGGAGGTGGAGGACTCTCATTATATAAAGGTAAAGGTAAAGCCGATGAAGAAGATAGATGATCACTTCTCACAACTCATTTCTTATCCTTAGTGCTTATGCTTAGGACAAGGATACCAACAAAATGACACACCAATAATGTCATACAATAGGGAAGGCTCCCATATATCTACATAAGATCAAGTTCATGTGTGATGACTCTAGGTTACACTAGTGCCACTGCATAACTAGACATCAATGTACACAACCAATATGTATTTGGGTGATGGGGTCTATTATATGGTCTTTGTGGCATGTTAGGTCTACACCATTGAGGTAGCTAATCAACCTCCTTCATCTCTACATCAAGTTGGGAAGGAGGCCCATCACCAACATATGTGCCAATATCTACAAAATAGTATAGAATAGTAATTAGACAATTTAAATGACATCTTATAACCAATTACACGTGTGTTGGATAAGAACGAATATATGCAACTAAAATAATCAAAAGATAATTATAAATGTATGTCTCACATCTAGTGGCTTGACTACAATAAATTAAATACTAGGACATCATCTTTAGTTCATCCCTCTATACAAAAACTATATAGTATTGAGGATGTGATCATCTGCATTATGTAACAATGCCAAAACATTTCCCGCCACCGTTCTACACAGGTACTCGAGCTATCCCCTTTTGGGAAACATCTACCCCCACATGTGCATATGCACATCAGTCGTCACCCTAGGAGGATGGTAGCCAAATGTTACTAAGTTGCTAGAAACCCCTAAAAAAATAAAGTTAACAATTTTGAGACAAAGAGGAAGAGATATCTTCCCTTTAACACTCTACAATAGTGATCCAAGGAAACAAAAAATCGTCATAAAAAATGGTAGACCACTTGATCATATTGGGTCTCTGAAATAAACTATCTACACATTGTAACATTGAGAAAATAATGAACTACCCATCAGTGATATGGTGTGCTAACATGGTGAGGAAAAGGCTTAAGCACCTAACCTTGTGTGATAGAAATGCATGTAATCTCAAATGACCCCCGATAACCTAGAACTCACTAGGGTGAACAACATATGCATTGACGCATCTCTACACATATGCCAATTGATTCTTTCTTGCAACACCAAATAGTTGATCAAGAAAATGGAAAATCATCCCCATTTTGGGATAGCCTAATGATGAAATAAAATTCCTCCTATGTGGGTTGGTGCCACATACCAAGAGAAACCTTGAAGGAATGCCTACCATGATCCCAATGAGGAATCGTCTCTACCAGTAACTCAAAGTTCACCTTAAGGGAGTTAATCTCCTCTTAAAACTTGAGGAGCCCAACATCCAATAAAAGATGGCAAGTCCTAGTTGGAATTGGATGAGGAATCAAACCTTTCTCCCTCTTCTTATATGAATCAACCTACAATTATTACGGTTGTCTCTCATTCAGATAAAAAGCTCATCGTGAAATATATCCCCAAAATAAATAAATAATACTAAATTACTAGTAATATTCATTTAATATTGAATTTTTATTTTTTTTCAAAAAAAAGATGTATACTTGTCTGGTGAATTTTTATTTCATTAAAAGCGTCATTAACAGTGCATGATGGCTTTCAAGGGAGTAGTCTATTTGTTAGACGTTTTGGACTTTTCGGTGATTTTTAATCAAAATCCGCTAAAAAAAAATTCCAAAATCTAAATTTTGAAGTGCCCAAATCATTTTCTTGAATGCATAAATGGATTCAGCATCCTCAAATACCCCAAAGGCTACAAGATTGTGCAAATTTAACAACTATCTTATGCTTTTTCAAAATTAATCTAAAATTTCTACATTATTATGTGAAAAACAACCCAGGAAAAAAAAAACGGAAAAAGTTGAAAACATCTAACATTTAGACTAATGCGTTTTTAAGTGCACCACAAATGATGGAGATACTAACTTTAACATAATGCACCATAAAATGGTGTTCTTCTTTAAAAAATTCAAGCACCATCATGATGGATTTGTAAATCCATAAGTGCATTGGATAGTCCCTTTTTTTAACTATTACAAATATTGTGGTGTGTTTAATAATTGGCACACTGAAAATTTTAATAATCCTATCATGAAGGATCGCGTTGCTAAAACCTTCTTGGATCATGAAGCTTGGATATCATCGTCGCCCTTCCAGGCTGCCACCAGGAGGTAGATAGTGATTAATCTCATGGCATCAGACAAGGGGGGGGCAACAGGCCCCTCCCAATCACCTTCCAATGAACTAGGCATCGACCAAGTTGATCGCTCCATCTCTACAGACCCAGTTTCTATTCAAATCAAGACTGAAAAAGTTAGTATTCTAGCTGGAGAGAAGGGAATTCCAGCACAAGCGAAACATCTGATAACAAAATTGGAAATGGGGAGGCATAGCACCCAAACATGCATTTCTCGCACGGAAGATAGGCCTTGCCTCAATATCCCAGCTGATAGAATCAATCCTAGAGCTCAAAAAATGAAGGATCATGCTCTCATAGGAAAATTCATGGGATTTTGGCCAACTGAACAGGCCCTACGCAGATGGATGACAGCAAAATGGAAACCTAAAGCTCACTTTGATATGCAACTCGACTCAAAAGGGTTATTTACCATCATCTTCCACCACTTGGATGATAAATCCAAGGTAGAAGAAGGCGACCCTTACTTCTTCAACGCAGTGGGCCTTTATCTCAGAAACTGGATGGAACGATTCAACACAAAAAAGGAGTATTTCTCATGGGAACCTGTTTGGATCCAGATGTATTCCCTACCACAAGAATACTGGGATGAAGAAACCCTTAAATAAATTGGCAACACACTGGGAACCTATGTCAGATCTGCTGACCATACAAAAATGAATAACTACACTTCCTATGCCATGATCTGTGTCTACATGCATAATTCCAAATCCCTCCTAGACGCAATATGCTTAACACATGAAGATTTGAACTGGATCCAACTTCTTGATTACAAATATGTTCCCTTTTGATGTCGCAAATTCCATGAGCATGGACACTTGTTCAGAGATTTCCTGCTCAACAGAGATAACGTGGGAAATCAAAACAATGAAGAACAAGATGTTGAAGGGTTGAGGAAAATAGGGAAAAAAAGACGTAATAATCACAAAGCAGTGATGGAAAAATTTCAATAATATGTCCCTACCACTAGAAATAAATTTGCAGTCCTGGATAATCAACCATAAATCCCCACCGATGATGCGCTTGAACCCCCTTGCCTCAAGACCCTTCGCAACAGAATATATCGGTGAAGAGCAAGCCTGGACCAAGAAATAATACTACCACCCTCGTGCCTTTTGACAGTAGATTGGACCCTTTGATCAACCCTTCATCAATTCCTTTGGAGATGTCGACGGATGTCAGACTAAATGAATCCACTAATGAGAATATGAGAGAACCAGATTTAGGAGAGCTTGACCTGCTTGGAATATAGGATGCCTGCACTCAAAAATCCCTTGACTCCATTATTGCATGACAAATACAACTTCCATAGGAATCTCTTGTCAAAGAGAAATCCTCGAACAAACTTGGAGTCTACAAACCTCCGCAAAAGGAAAAACAAAAAACTCAAAAGGATAACAAAAAGGGAGGTCATAAAACAGATAGATCTACAACAGTTAAGCAGGATTGGCAATGTGTTGGTTGAATCAGGGTAGTATGCCCATCTAACAAAATTCTTCTCCACCTCCTCCCAAGTTAACCAGTGGAGATCATCTCAAGGAATGTCAAAGGTCTCAACAGATCCTCCAAGCACAGAATGTTAAAAAGGAAAATTCTACAGGACAAGCTCACTATCCTCTTTCTTCAAGAAACTAAGTGTTCTACTGATTCCCTTTCTACTCTTTTCACCAAAATATGGAAAGGGATTCATAGTATTTCAATAGATCCCAAAGGATCCTCTAGGGTATTTCTATCACCTGGAATCCACATCATGTCTCTCTTAGTAACTTTTCCTCAACTTCCCATTCTATCTCTGTTATCTTTCATATAGTTGGAACCAATACCAGAGGCCATCTCATAAATGTTTATGTGCCTCAATCCCCTAGTCTCAAGATCCAACTCCTTAATTACCTTGAGTGGTTTTCCCAGCAATCTCCTAAATCCCCCATTCTAATCAGAGGAGACTTCAA
The DNA here is from genome assembly GCA_001517045.1 of Pseudotsuga menziesii. Lineage (NCBI taxonomy): Eukaryota > Viridiplantae > Streptophyta > Pinopsida > Pinales > Pinaceae > Pseudotsuga > Pseudotsuga menziesii. The sequence goes on from LPNX010185116.1 coordinate 84,774, forward strand.
TATGATCCTCAATCTGGAGGAAAAGAAAGGAGGTCTGAGATCCCTCTCCATGGAATATCAGGCCTTCAATTCTATCATTGCCAACAAATCCGTTATCATCTGTATCCCATCCTTAGGCTTATTCACCTAGAAAAATAAAAAGGAGGGGTTCATCATATTTCCAAATGACTGGACCGCTTTCATGTCACGAATAATATCCTTGCTGCTAGTGGGCTCCTGGAATCTCTCATTCTTCCTACTGCTAGTTCTGACCATTGGCTTATATCCCTCTCCTAGCATAGCCTAGGTACATCCCTTTATTGACCTTTACGCTTTGTAAAGTTTCAGCTAACCCATGCTTCCTTCAATGATACTATGAAATTTTGGTGGACCAAAATGCATGTGAAAGGAAGATCCAAAATGTCCATTATGCATCAAAAGCTTCGGATTCTCTGGACAAACCTTTGCAAATGGAACCATAGTACTTTCAACAACATCTTCAAGGACAAAGAGGCTATTCAAAATGAGTTGGAAACCATGCACCTGAACATCATGAATAATGGGTATATGGACGAACAAAAGTCAAAGAAAAAGAACGTTTAGATCGACTTAACAAACACTGTGAATGGGAAGAAACTTTGTGCAAACAGAAGTCCAAAGTAGATTGGATTAAAGAGGGTGAAAGAAATACTATTTTCTTTCATAGATCCATGATCCAATACAAAATGAACATTATTATTTTCAAACTCAAAACCGAGGAAGGCACCATCCTGGAGGAGCATGCAGATCTAGAAAAAGAGCTTTCTAGTTTTTACAAAACAATGCTAACTGAACCAGTTTCATTAAGAGATGAGGTCATTAACCAGGTTATAAGACATATCCCATCCTTAATCACTACGGAGCACAGTTCCTCTCTCATGAAACTGATCTCCATGCAGGAAGTGGAAATTGCGGTGAACCAGATGGCGACAGACAAAGCTCTAGGCCCTAATGGTTTTACCATCAATTTCTTTCATCATTGTTGGGATTTGCTAAAAACTAAAGTTATGTATCTGGTGGAATAATCAAGATAGAATCAATGGGTTCTCCCTTGCCTCAACGTCACTTACCTCGCTCTCATTCCAAAGGAATCTGGAGTCGATCACCCTGGTAAGTTCTGACCCATCTCTCTCTGCAATGTTACTTACAAAATCATCTCCAAAGTTGTCGCCAATCGTCTGAAACCCCTTCTTCCTTTACTTGTTTATCTGATAAATCTAGCTATGTGGAGGGAAGACAAATCCTATATGGCATCATCATATCCCACGAAATCACCCACTCCTTAAAACAATCCAAAACACCTGGCGTTCTCTTAAAGCTTGATCTCTCTAAATATTTTGACAAAATGAGTTGGGATTTCATTGAGAAAACACTCCTAGATTCCATGTTTTGTCGAAATTGGACCATATGTGTTATCTCTTTAGTATCCTCTGCCTTTTATTCCATAATTTTCAATGGCATGCCCTCCTCCACTTTCTAGCCCTCCCATGGGCTTAGACAAGGTGATCATATTTCTCCCTTTCTCTTTGAGTCTAATGGAAGAAGGTATGGGAAGAATGCTTAACAATGTTATCTCTTCCTGCTCCTTACGAGAATTTTCTCTCCATGGATCTCCCCCCACTGTCTACCAGATGTTTGTGGATGACAACCTACTTTTTGATCACCCCTCTGTCTAGGAAGCACGTACTTTTAAATCCATATTGGATATATTTTCTAAGGCTTATGGTACCTCCATTAACTTGAAAAAAACACATATCTTCTTTTACAATACCAGCATCACAAACCAATGCAATATTTCCAAAATTCTCAATTTTTTCGTGGCCATTATGCCCTCGAAATACTTAGGAGCCCCTCTCTCTGATTCTGCGGTCAAGCACTCCTCGTGGAAATAACTTCTTGACAAATTGGAAGCCTGCATTACCTCCTATACCTTTCGATCCCTTAATATTGCTAGTCATTTAGTTCTTCTCAAAGTTGTCATGTAATTCATGCCCCTCTATCTCTTCTTAGACCTTGCTACTGCAAAATGGGTACTCAAACACATAAAAAAACATCAGAGAAATTTTCTTTGGGGTTGTTATAAGTTCATGAACAGGTGGGCCCTAGTAAGTTGGAAGCATTTTTTTCTTCCAAAGCAATAGGGGGGCCTTGTGATCAAGGACCCTGAGCTTAATAATCTTGCACTCTCTGCAAAACTATGGTGGAAATGGATTTCTCAAAATAACACCCCCTGGGCTCAACTTTGGAATTGCAAATAGAGTAGATACTGCACCNAGCTTATGGAAGATCCGGGATGGGAGCAACACACTCTTTTGGCATGATTTTTGGGGGAAACTACCAAGCTTCAGAAACAATTAGATCCAGGAAGAAATCCAAGTTTTATTACAAACAAATCATACCACACTTGTGAGATATCATTGGGAAAAAGAGGTCACTTCTACTTTTCGACAATGGAAGAATCCTAGCAATTGGCGACACCATCTAGAGTTTGAACACTTGGAAACTATTTGGAAGGACATTCAATGAAGAAGGATCTGAAACAAGCATGGACCTGATATCACTAGATGGGGTTATGGAACCATTGGTACCTTCACAGTCAAAGAGGATTAGTCTTTATTAACAACAAAACAAAAGGAACTTCCCCTCTTAAACTGGCAAAAAACCTAGAATCTCAATTTTTGGCCTGAGGTTTCCACGTTCTTATGGTTGTTATCTCACAAGCCTATTATCACTTGAGGCAATCTTTTAAAACAGGTCTTTCAAGGGACTTCCTGTTGGGTTCTCTGCAACACTCATTATGAATCCATCAATCATCTTCTGGACTCATGTACCTTTGTTAGCTTATTGTGGGACAAAGCAACAGAGAACAACTGAAGATCTAGAAGAGTAAAAGGTAACATCACTGAGACTCTTCAGCAATAGGATGACAACCACTTTCAAAGATAGATTCTCAATCTTCTTTGGGAACTTATACTTGGATTCATCACTTGGAACATATGGAATGAAAGAAACCTTCTCATTTTTGTTGGAAAACGAAATACCCCTAAGGACATCTGGCACATTATCAACAACAACCTTCATGACTCTCTCTCCTCCAGACGTTGGAGTAACAAAGACTTCTCCATCTCTCCCCCTGAGCAGCGACTATTGGATAACTGGAATTTACATCTCACCCCTCCTAATGTGGCAACCAGGACGCCGAGAGTCAACATTAAAAGTCCTAACACTTGGTCTCCCCCTCCTGACGATGTCTATAAACTCAACTTCGACGGTGCATCCAAAGGAAATCCTGGAACTGTTGGGTTCTAGGATTCATTAGAAATAATGCTACTGAATTGGATGGTCTCATTGAAGGTATTGGAATAGCCATTAAAAAGGAACTATTCCCTATGGTGGCTGAAGGGGATTCACAAATAATACTCTCGATGACTGCCAAAATCATGCATGGATCTCAGACTAATAAGCTCTCACTCAACTGGATATTGGAGAATGGTCTCACCCGTATAGCTACCCATATCTTTCAAAATAGTGTTATCTCCTTCCACCATGTGAAATGTACAACCAAATATCTTCCTGATTATCTAGCTAATTAAGGAGTCCTCAGTAACTCATCCTTTATGGAAGGAGGGATAAGAAGTATCAATAACACTTCTCTAGTCCACAGATGTCAAGATCTTGCATCCAAGGATTTCTCAAACCCGGATGACGATTCCACACGTCCAGTTGACGGCATTGAAATCCTTGAGCTACGTGAAGACATCATGGCACCCTGCATGCATGGCCCTTGTTACCCCTCCCAAGTAACAGTCATTGCACATTCATGGCAAGGAGGTCATCATTCTAGCTGGTACAGAAGGAAGCACTCTGCAGTTAATATCACTATCTGGAGATGGGCTTTCGGTCACGTCGAGGGATGGTCGATCCATTTCTCCATTATGTCGAGCATCAGAAGGGTCATCGTTTCTTTAAATATCCTTCAATGGCCTATGTTCTTACTCGTGTTTCTGACTGACTTAAGGCTCTTGAGAGGGAAGTACCTTGGCTCATTATTTTGTTCTTGTGTGTAGTTTTCAACAACTCCTCCCAACTAGGCTCTGGTCTGCCCTTCTGGTTTTATAAAAATCCTATATTTTACTTACAACAACATCTTATACCTCTAGCTCAAGGTAATTTCAGAGTCTCTTCCCAACTTGATTCTAGTTTGTCCACCTAGTTTTCTTAGCAGCCAAGTTTTCATCTACACCAATAGTCGATACAGAGGTCGCGGGTTAGTAAAGGCTCTAATGATATGTTGCAACATAGTATTACCATGTCTTGTCAATGTGGTACCCCTCATTGTGGTAGTAGGGGTCGCAGTCGAACACAACGCAACACGAGTTTGAGGCTGGAAGATGGGTATGATAAAGGTGTTTCTATGCATGTATGAACACTGATAGATGAATGGGAAGACCGTTTGGTCATAGAGCATTTGGACAGAGGAATTGGGGGTGGACATTTCAACCATTACTGGCTTATCAAGAATATTATGGGATCTTTTATGGAAGAAATGGTCGGCAATTGGAATTACACTCGCAGTTCAGTTCTCCTTGTGAAGACTAAGCTGATTGAACTAGATACTCAACTCAATAAGTTGGATGCAACTTCATCTTGGAAACGCCTTGCAATGGGTCTCTATACGATAGGAAATGTTGAAGGAGGAAGTGGTAGTGTTACGGGGGCACCAACAACATATTTGGATAGGAGCTCGATTCCGACAATGACCACCACCACGACTGCACCATTTCATGTGCCCTGCACCATCACACTGTTGAGCAACAAGCACGTCCGATATATTGAGGTATCGATTCGTAAATCCTCTCCTCTTCCTATTAAGCAGCCGAAAAATACAAATGATTAATATTTTCAAGGAGGTTGCCCCATCATAGAGGAAAATTATTCCCCTTAGCTTGTTGTTGTTCAAGAACCTGAAGACGGCTTGGCCCACCTATGTTCTACCTGTTATGTTCAGTTTCTTTGTTTTTCAGTTTACTTTTAAAATATTGTATAATTTGTCTATGAAACATATCAGTTTTAGTTTAGAGTCCAGTGCTTGGCCCCCATCATCTAAATGGGTTTGTGTGCCATATTTTTTGAAAGACATGCTAATAGTATCAACTGGTTGGGGTGGTGGATTTCAGACTACCCCAAAACTATGTCAGGGATGTATTTTTGGATGTAATATTTTTGTTTCGATAGTTTAATACAATGCATACTTACAATATATATATATATATTGGCACACTGTAACATATTAGTTGTGGAAACAAAGGAATGAAGAAGATGGATAATTTTATAGTACCAAATAATTGGGAGGTCATAAAGAATACTTAGCAATGACTCTAGGTTCCATTGGCGCAACTCCATACATGATGACTAAGTCACACCAGTGCCACTCCATAGCTAGCCATCATTGTACACAACTAATTTGTGATCTAATGATAGAATCTACAATTTGGTCTTTGTAGCATGCTACTTATACACCCTTAAGGTGTTTAATAGGCCTCCTACATCACTACCTCAAGCTAAAGAACAATCCCATCATCAACGTATATCAATATATGCAAAATAATAGACAACAATAATTAGATATTTTAAACAAAAAATTATAATAAATTACATGTTAATTAAATCAAAGAAAATCACATAACTAACATATTCAAAAGATAATGATAATATTACATCTCATGTATGGTGGCTATATTATAGTAAATTTGACATTATGACATCCTTTCCAATCCATCCTTACATATGAAATTGCTTCAGATTAAGGATGTGATTGTCACTAGTACATAACAAATCCAAAACATCTACATTGTTTGTCCTACGCAGGTACTCTAAATAGCTCCTTTGGGGTAACATCTACCCCCACATGTGCATATGTACATCAATCATTAGTTTAGGGGGATAACTATCAAATGTCGATTGGGTAACCAAAAATATTTCAAAAAATAAACTAAACAACTTTGATGCAAAGGGGAAGATATTTCTCCCCTCCAACATGCTACGATGGTGATCCATGACAATAGAAAATTGTCATTAAAAAATGGTAGAGCACCTAATCATCACAATACTCTAGTATATACTATTTACATAGTGCAACTTGGGAAACTAAGGAGTTTCCCATCAATGGTAGTGTGTGCTAACATGGTGATGAAAATTCTCAATCACCTAACTTCTTGTGATCGAAAATAATTTAATCTCAACTAGCCCTCAGTAACCTATAACTCATTGAGGCAAACAATGTTAGTACTAACATGTCTCTGCACATGTGCCATTGGATTGTCTCTTACAACATTAAGTGGTAGATCAAGGGAATGGGTAAAATCGTCACCCCCTGTTACCGAGAATATTTCAATCAGTGCGGACATAGTTTGTTCCCCTAGCCTGTATGGTGCAAGTCTAAAACAAAAGGACACATCAATGTATCCTCTCTCTAGATGACCAATCTACTTGAATGCCAAGCTATGTTTACCTTGAGTGTGGAAGTCTTTCATTGTTGTATATATCCTCGTGCGATATACTATACACACAAAGAACACAAAAACCAAGACAAGAAATGAGAGCAACAAGATAACTCAATGATGTATACTAATGATCAAGGAAACTAGTAATAAACAATCAATATTAACATAAATCATTTATGGGAAAGGGAAACACTTTTGTATTAAAGATGAGAAAAGAAATCTACAACCAAAACCTTGATGTTGAAGCTTTGCTTTTACAAGACTTTTGACTCACTCACACACACTACCAACTTTGCAACATCTCACTCGCACCTACTCTCTCTTTTCCTCCTATACCAGACTTGAATCCAACGGCATAAGGATGCTCTCTTGGTCTCCCCATCACATGGTCCATGTACCTTGATTTTATAGGCCAAAGGAAGCCCAAATGGGTCAATATATTTTTGGAGGAAGGTAGGGAATGATCCCTAGGGGTTAGGAGGTTGAGTGCTAGCTCTCCCAAGTAGTTAGGATCATCCTCCACGAGAAATTTCACCTAGAAGCTTCTCAAATCTTCTCGTTTTTTCCTTCTTGGGACTGTTTATGCTTCTTATGAGAGGGATAAGTGAACCGACGCTCTTTGTGGTCATGTAACAGGCGCCACCGGTGCCTTGTGTCAGTGGACAAGAGGCGTCAGGCCTTACTGACGCCCTGTGCTAGGAAGCAAGGTGCGTCAGACTTCCTAGGAGTGAGCAACAAGGCCCCAAAAGAGGTTTTGGACAAGGACTTCAAGGGATTGGAGCATTAAGACATTTTTTGGGTGTAACAGCCCCCCCCCCCCCCCGACCCCTCTCCTCTTATATATCCAATGGATGAAATATATATCCTTGTTAATGGGTTCGTACCACATATCGAGACCAACCTTAAATGCATATTTTCCATGATCCTAACAATCAATCAAATGTGTTAATAACTAAGTGTTTGCACTAATGGATTTAAACTCCTCATAAAGCTTGAGGAAGCCAACATCTAACAAAATTGTGTGAGTCTCGACTAAAATCAGATGAGGAATCAAATCCTTCTCCCTCTTGCTAACCTCTAATACACAATTGGAGTTATATGGGTCAACCAACATCTACTATGATTGTCCCTAATTCAAATACAAATCTCATCATGAAATATATCCCTAAAATAAATAATTTATAGTATATTACTACTTGTAATATTATTCAATATCAATGGGGTGGCAAGGATTTTTTTTTTTTTGGGGGGGGGGGGGGTCATTGGCCCTGGTGGAAAAGAATAATTCATTTTTTCTTGGGGATGGGGGGTCACTACCAACAATTATGTTGAAGTGTAATCCTTATTCCTAGGATTATAATATGTTAAAAATCTTGGATTGCAATAGATAAAGATCTTCAGAGACTCCCTTCATGTCATTGGGAAAGCGAGAAAGCAAGTTGAGAAGCAAGTCACGATTTATAGTATGATATATAGTAAATTTCTTGCATATCAGGAGGAATAATAATAGCTTCATAGATAAGATTGCAAATGAGGAAATCAAGCTCAACAAACGAGTGATGGTATGTAACAATGGTCCTTTGAAGTGTTGATGGATGCCATGAATATTGCAGGATAGCATGATTTTAGATTGACAAAAAAAATGTTTTTACTAAGTACTAAAGCCACTCAATGTGTGGCCTCCAAATGGAGTTTAAGTAGGTCATGCATCTAGTAAAATGAGATGACATCTCATCACATTCATTTCAAGCAAGTGAAATCCCTCCTCCATGTGTGCATTTAACCTTGCAATTTTGTATCCATACTCGTGGACAAGTCTAGTGTTATGTCTCACTTCTCCGGTTTTATCTATATATGTGGGAAAGATCTCAATGATGTGGAGTGGGACATGTGCACCCCTGTTGAGAAAGACGGATCTTTTGCAAACCGGTCTAGGCCTTTCTATTTCATGGGCGTCATATGTAGGGTCTATGTGGTTGGATTTGTGTTGGTCAAATAGGGAAATTTGTAGATAATCGTTGATCCTATTTGGCTTGGAGGGAAGTAGGTTATGCTACTTGCCACCCCTCACCCTAGTAGATTGCTTTGCTAATTTTGGGTTTGGGTGCAAGGCTTTCCTCTAGAAGGGGACTGGGACCAAAATGGCCAAACCCTCAAATGGTGGCTCGAATGTGGGTATATATCTAAGTTTAATTAGAGATATCAAGTGGATTTTGAGGAGGTTGAAGTATCAAGTGGAGGGAATGGAGTAGTCCAATGATCATATTAATGCCCATATAGAAATATAGGATAAAAAGCATGACAGGTTTGAGACCAAAGTTGAAAAACATGGAGAAAATATTGATAAACTAGTTAGTGAAATTGAGTTGCATTTTAACCTAATTTAGACTTCAACCAATGGAACCAATCTTGTGTTGAGCATTTCACTATCTCAAAAGGACCTTGGAAAAGAAACAATTCAATAAACCACTTTGGTAAGATATGAAGGTTGGGGACAAGTTTAGGGTGAACACTCCATGGAGGAAGGCCATCATAGCCCTGTCTTTACATGATTATGTTATGTTCTTATATCTTTCTGATGCATCACTATAACAGGGCACTACGTTAGGAAATATAATTATGGCAGCTCTTTGGAAACTCTATTTACATAATGAACTTATATGGTTGATGGAAATTTTGAAGAATCTATCGAATTTTAGAAATAAATTTTGTATTAAATTTTTTTGTAAATCTTGTGTTGCTTATATTTACCCTCAAACATTTTATTAGAAAATATGTTACCCCTTTAATATAATATATATATTAATTGAATAGTTTTTTAGGTTAGGGAAATCAGTAACACGTCGAGATTACCTAGGCGAGGCCTAGGTTCAAAGCCGTCGGATGCCACTATAAACCCTAGGTATATCCAACAGCCCGCAAGCCAGATATACCAGAAACTTGTGACTCAACAAGGGTCGAGGCGTCCCGGACTCCAATCCTGTCCAGGGGCGGTAGTCTATCCAGGAGCATCTACCCTTCGAGCCTTATCACAGCGGGCCATGTCTCGGTGGGATTTGATCCCTGGTGGGCTGGATGAAAACCACCTCCCCCGTATGGAATCCCATGTCATTGACATATTGATTGAATAGTTATGTGGTGTAGCCTTTTTAAAATAAGGACACCATCGACACTTCGTCATAGTTTTTAAGTACACTATAAACGATGGTGATACTAACTTTAACATAATGCACCATAAAATTGTATTCTCCTTCTTTCTTTCATTCATTTTTTTTTTAATTCATGCGTTATCATAATGCATCTTTACATCCACAAAGGCATGAGAAAGCATGGGATTGTTTTTTTAAACAATTATAAATATTGTTGTGTTTAATAGACATTGGTGCATTGTGATACATTACACCTTAAAAGCATGCGACAATGCTTTTATAGGAGCATTGACACGGTGCGTCCTTGCATATATTAACACATTGATGAGCATGGGAAAACCTCATAAAAGTACTTATTATAAGTGTTTTTGGTGCACATAATATGAGTAGGCGCATAGTATAACATCGGTGCTTTTATATGAGCATTTTAAGGGTGTGACATTACATAAAAACGTTCTTGACCAATTTTAAATTTATGTAATGATATTTTTTTGTGCACTTAATTATGTTGATAGATGTTTTTCTCTGAGGTCTATTTTGAGAAAAAAATAGACCTTATTGGTTGAAGGGAGGTCGTCTCTCCAACCAATGTTTAATTTACGCGTGTCCTCCATATGCCTAACCATCAAACATCTGCCACGTTAGGGTTTGATACTTACGTTGTCAGCGATTTTTTGTGGAGTGCACTTTGGTCGTCCCTACAACCACTCCTTGGTCGCCACGTGTCTGTCAATTCGATGAAATTCTTTGTTGAGGGTGTTTTCGACTGCCACGGTTCGTCTTTCGTGTTCAGGAAGTTTCCTTTCATTGTGTGCGTATGTGTTGCATCATGCATGGAAACTGTTCTTTTTGCGTATGTGTTGCAATTTTCGAAGCCATTCAGAGCTCCTCCATTCATATTTACCATCACCATTTTTAGGGAGCAGAAGCATTTGAAAGTCACCTGCGCGACGGCAGAGACATCGAGGAACGGAAGGTGACCTCAACGAAGTCTCAAATATTATTGGCCTGCTGTATGAAGTGAAATTATTGGGAAATTATGGAAGATTGACTAACAACTCAAAATCAGAAAACAATCCTCGAAGACTCGGTGACAATACCTCATCAACCTCTCAAATGAATGGTTCTTAAGGTCAAGTCTATTTATATTTTGTTGAAGAACAAAATATACAGCGTTGCGGTAAATAATCCGGTCCCTACAGTTGAGTTGGGGGATCCCATGTATTCAAAAAATAAGTTGACCCTGGCCAAGACAAATTTCACAACAATACCGAAAACATTGCTATCAGACTCCTAAATATCTACCAGGTAATAGCTTCTACGCTCTTCATCTGGCTTTTTACCTCACCATTCTCCTGCTCTCCTTTCCCTTCCTTATCCTCAAAATTAAAGTCAGGGAATTTGATAAAAAAGAATGGCGCTAAAATTGATACGCATTTACCAGCGCCATGATATTCTATTGTTGATGTAAGCTCTGCATTATTTTTCTTCGCTACTCTCAGCATTGAGACTCCAACAGCACCCTAACCGCTCTTTTTCTTCCTGATTCCCTCTGTGGCTCACATCACAACTAAAATCCATCCTAACTTGAAATAAAATGAGCCTCGCCAGGTGCCTCTAAAACACCAGTCTCATGGATAACCTGGCCATAGATACTTTGGAACTTGAAGCCCTCTGTCTCTCTATCCAAGCAATGTTTGCCATGACGAGAATGATAAGCCATCTTTAATTTGAAATTTGTTCCAAACCACGACGAGAATGATACAATGGAATCAAGAGGTGAACGGTAACACGTGACGTTGTATTGATCAATTTATCTACTTGTTTGGGTGAGGCTGGACAGAGTTTTTCTTGGGAGGGGAGTCTGTCCAATGCAAATGCACACCCTTGGATGAGAAATCCGACGGTGTGCATATACTAGACAAACTCCGTTTAGGTGAACAAATAAATCCCAAAATCACTACACCTTCTCTGACTGACCCGAGTCATCCCAAAATCACTACACCTCGCTTTGCATTTCCTTCCCTACGTAAATTGGATTTGGCATTAAAGGTTATTATTAATACTTTGGATTGTTGCTTACTAAATACCACAATACGAGGAACTATATAGGGGTAGTAATGACCGGAAACCTTCCTTTTCCGCTAGATAGGAGCGCAAATATCGAAACATCATTATAGATGATCGACGAAGTCAATAAATGGATCATTGAATATAGCCATGCTGTCAAGAAGCAAATCATTGCATATAGCCACGATGTCTTAATACTAATTGTTTTTGTGATTCAATGAATAAATTATGATTTTTAATAATAATTTTTTTATTAAATATGTTATTAATAATAAAAAACAATTTATAAGTTTTGTTAATAGAAGTTATTGATGGTTATTTTCATTCTCAGTTTGAATAGTGAATTGTGATGAAATTTGTGTCAACCAGTTTGAAGTTGTGAGTTGAGATTTGATTGCAAATAAATTATGATTTTTAATAATAATTTTTATTATTAATTAATAAAAATTTATAAGTTAGTTGGAGCGGGTGTAGCTTATTGCCATCCATTGATATAAAGTTACTTGTTTTAAATGGAGGTCACGAGATCAAATCCTAACTGGGTTTTCATGTTCCTAAAAATTATAAGTTTTTGTTAATCAAAATTAATGATGATTATTTTCGTTTTAAGGTTGAGTAGTGAGTTATTTTCGTTATAAGTTTATCTCAATAAGTTTGAAGTTGTGAATTGGGATCCTTTACTCAAATTGCTATTCAAATTCTTAACCATGAAACTTTTTTCTTCCCAAACTTGTATTTCTCTTTTTTTTTTACACTAGAATATTCATAATCACATATTATTAGTTTTCATAAATGTTATTAATAAAAATAAATAAACAAATTCCAACTTGTGTATTCTTAGACTTTGTGAACCATTTTGTATTATATACAACACTTAAATCATTTCCCTTCTAAAACAATATACCAATATATCAAATTTAATATATTTAATTTTTACAATATTATTAAATGAAAATAAATAAAAACACAAAATACAAACAAATTTATCCTAATTCTCTTAATTAATTTGCTACATTAAATAGAACTTTCCACATACATTTATCGTAGTCCTCTTAGTTATTCCCTCCATATAGATTGGTATCCCTACACATAATTGTTTGATAAACTATAGGCTCAACATTATTAATAAATAACTATTATCATAAAATATCAAAATAGTTATTAACTTAGTTATGAATTATACACACAACATATTGTTAGTAAGTTTTAATGAACTTTAATAGTCATTATCATATTAATTATTAACATACAAATAACATATGAATATGGATTTAGGTATAAGCTTTATTTATTTCATTATTTAGTTATATCAAGGATGATGATAATTATTGGATCGCTCTGCAACTTGATGCGAGGTTGGGGGTTTGGGTACCAAGGCGGAAGGTTCTTCGGAGTACAAGCAAGAAGGAGGTGCCTTAGAAAGGCGGCTAAGGATGGTTCCTACTCGTCCTCGTGGGAGGAATGCATCCTCGGAGGAGGGACCTGCGATCCCCTCTGTGATCTCGAGAATGGAAATCAAAAAAGGAAAAGGAATAGTCAGCCCATCTGACATGCTCAGAGATGCGGAAGGCTCTAGTGGAATCAATAAGGAGAGAACAAATCATCAGGGGACAAGAAGGACAAGGCAATGTGTTATCAACCCAAATGGCACTTCTTCGTCCGAGTGCCGACATTTCCTATATTGGCACACAAAAGGACATTTATGGATTGAAGGTTGCCTAAAACACTATAGATGGGCATGTTATGAAATACATTCACTATCCATCCAGCTTGCCATTTTTACATTTTCATATGTCAATTGTTGTACGCGACTTTTCCTACAACATGTCGTGTACTGTACGCGAGTATTTGTCATTGCAACCCGCATACAGATCTGTACGCGGGTTTCCCTTATAGCAACTCACGTGTCATGCGTAGGTTGCCAATATCAATACTCGCATACGCCTTCCTTTGACATTAAAAATAATAAATCACGATTAATTGAGATTTGTTAAGCCCTAAACAATAACTATCTTAACTGTCTCAACCTCCTCAACCTTCGAAATTGCCTTATTTCACTAAGTATAAATAAAGGCCTTGTGGAGGGCATTAATCAATCATACTTGGAGAGCAAAGTTATGCTGGTGGTATGTATTCAGAAGTCTTTGGAGTAGCTGAACTCGGAATCCTTTGGTTGGAGAGGATTCCTTGTTTCAGGCGTCGGGTTGTAACCTTAACTCATTCACTATTGTTAATAAAGAGAATCCTTATTCCAAATGTGTGTTGAATATCTTTCATGTATCATGGTTTGATGAATATTTATGATTAAGCACTCTATATACTATTTATCTAACTTGTCATATATACATGTATAAGTTTGCACTTGGAGGATTTTCCCTTTACAAGTGAAGGAGAAACATCCCTGAAAGCTTTGGAGGAGAAGTAGAGCGGGAGAAGACAAAGCTTGGATCAACCGTCGTGAATCAGGTGAGTCCATCCTATCTTCCTATTTATTTTCTGTACTTTAAAGCTGATTGCCTACAATTTTTAAGAGTACGTTGGTAACCCCAGACCTTCGGTTTTAAGGTGTTTATTCCTGAACAATAGAACTTGCGACTCCGCTAGGGAGCCCAGACTGCTGTAGGTTATTTCTGTTACCCTTGACCAGTCTTTGCCTTGATTTTGTGTGTGGTATCTTGTCCTGGTTCATGCTTACCATAGTGTTTGAAGGCCTTGTGGATTTTGCTTCTTTTTGAGAAAACTTTGTACCTATACGTGGGTTTCTCTTATACATAGTCGCGTACAGAGGCCTGCGTACATGAGTTTCTCTCTAGGACAGTCGCGTATAGTACGCGAGTTTCCCTTATACACAGTCGCGTACAAGCCTTGAAATAGGGATTTTTGGGCTAGGGTTTGCTTGTCCCTGTCCTTTTATGATTCTTGTTTGTTAGTTGGTCTTCCTTATAAGCACTGTGTTGTTAGTTTGATGACCTTGTTGGCCACACCTTGTGCTTTCCTGTAAATCCCTTTAATTTCTTTTGTTTGGATTGTCTTCTATTTGCATTTTGAAGTAGGTCTGCTTGTTTGGGTTATAGGTTGAAGTGTTTTTGTCCGAATCAGTGATCAAGGTTCTGGGCAATGTTTTTCCCAGTCTATCTTTAGATAGTGATTGGTTTGCCACTTACCTTTGTGTGTTTTCAGTGATTTCTTGTCATTGTACCCACCCAAGCTAGGGTTCCAAGTCTTCCCTTGTTGGTTGATATTTGGTCTTATTAATCTGCTTACATCAATTTGCTTGCTTTGTACAATTGATTTGATCCAATTATACTCAGGTTTAGTGCATTTTAGGTGCATAGTAGTGTTTGAGCATTTTAAGAAGTGAAAAGAAAATATTTTCAAGCTTATTGCATTTGTTTTGTGCATAAGTAGTTTTATTTTCAGTTTTAAAATATAATCTCAAAACTACAAAAATATAGTCTTAGTTTCTCTTTATCGTTGCAGTTGTTCATCAATTTATATTTACAAAAGAAAAAGAAGTTTGCTTTAGTAGTGGTAATTTGCTTTGAAAAAAAAAATACACCTTTGCTTTTTGTTTCTTATCGAGTCAAAAACACCATAGTTCATCACTCCACTTCCTTCTGGGTAAGAAATAGCCCTTAAAATGAACGCAATAATTAAAATTTACTAGTAATTTTTATTTTCTAGGGCCATCCACCTACTAGCTTAGGATAGACTTGTGGGATAGGAAGTGTAAACTTCCCATAAGTTTTAAAATTCAGACGTAGTGGGCTATTCAATAGGTAAATCCTTGTCTTTATCAATTGTATCTAGGAAGCTCCTCTCAAAAGGGAGTCAAGCACGAGGCTGCGTGGAGGCATTGGACTGAGGAGATAACCCTTCAATTGCTTATCAAAACGTAAATCAGGAATTTTACGCATCTGGGGATTCTTTCCTAGACAGAGTTTCGAGCTCAACTACCCTACCAATGCGTACGAGTCAGGCTTGCGACTGTCCCCCCAAACTATTGGTATAGCTAAGGTAGCCTTTAGTCTCTTGACATATAGGGTTCATACCTAGGTAAACCAGAAGGCTATTTCTGGTTCACCTTGGATGGGCTTGGAAGGTAACCCTTGTTGAAAGTGTAGGTGGGCGGTGGGTGATTCCTCCGCTTATGCCTAAGAACCACTTCAAGGACGCCAAGTAACCATTCTTCAAATTTCTTCGGGAAAGCATATCTTTCACCCTTGTTGACTGTTTGAGGCTTTAGGAAATTTTGTAGTGTTTGCTCTGTGGTTTTGTCTGTGTTTAGTTGGCCTTAGGGTTTGATTTGTTAAATTTTCAATCATGGAGGACCAACCTATAAGAAGGTCAAGAAGGTTGCAAAGCCTTCCTCCTCTCATCACATTGGAACCTCCACCTCCACGCCAAAGGCGGAGATTGGACACGAACGGTTCATTTGAACTGGTAGGAGTAAGTGAAGTTCCAGGTGAACCATAACTTATAGCTAACTGTATTGATTTTTATTCAGTTGAGATAGAAGACTTGCAGAATGATGAGTTTGCAAGGAATTTTAACACACCCTTGACTGACTTAAACAATCCTGTGCTCGTCCAGGTTAGACCTTTTGATTCACCTGTTTTAGGTGTCCCTGTGGGTAGGATTATGTCTACTGCGGGAGAAATTTCTTTTGTTTTCACCTCAGCCATTCCGGATGAAGGGGTACTACCTCCCCCGGTAAGTGCCCCTAGATCTAGTATACCTTCTACGCCTTTGACTCCAACGAGCTGGGTGGTCCAACCGTAGGTTCACTCAAGCCTAGCAGATGCTTCTGGTGACATGGTTACTGGGATTCCTAGTATACCTACTGTTCCTTCCTCCTTCACATACACTACCCAGAGTGGTCCGGTAGGATCCTTGGCTTTCATCCAAGGATTTCCTTGGAATGGGGGACACATTCCCCCATCCACTCTGTACATAGGCCCATCACCTTCTTATGTAGGAGTGCAGTTTGGAAACAATACTTTTTATGGGCAAAGTTTTCAAACTCTAGTATCGGCCCCTTTTACTAGCTCTCCCTTTTCGTTGTTTAGCGGAGGGATACCTGCTCCTGTTTTTCAGACCCTAGTTTCGATTGGGACAGCCCGAACCTCTTATACTGCACCTCCCACTCACAACCCTGTGGCTTACGGATGGAATCCGTTTCAAACTAATCCATCCACTTTGCAACCGTTGGCAAGGGGCAACCCCACCTTTACTTATGGGAATTCGGGGGCAGGTCCCTCTAATCCCTAGACTGGCACTTTCAGTGCCCTGGTTCAACCCAAGCTTCCATTCCTGGAAACGTTAAACTTGCCAGACTTGTCTAAGTTGATGAATGACCCGGTGAGGCATGACCCCTCGTGGCCACCTGTTCCCACCAAATTGCCATCGAACATCCCTAAATTCGAGGGCAAAGTTGGTGAAGATCGTGGGGCTCATGCCACCACATTTCATTTATGGTGTTCTTCGAATTCACTAAATGAAGATTCAGTTAGGTTGAGGCTGTTCCAAAGAACCTTAACAAGTACCGCGGCAAAATGGTACATTGAGTTTCCTTATGCTACTTTCAGTTGTTTTTGGGACTTGGCTAGTGCATTCCTTAGCCACTTTCAGCTTCCAGTCTGATATGATTTCGGAACGGACTTGTTATCTACCTTTAGGCAGAACAAGGCTACCCACATCTTGGATCATATCCAAGAGTGGAGGAGGCGAAAGAGCCTTATAAAATCCACTATTCCTCCTGAGTTCTTACTAGAGTGGTTCCTTAAATCCCTGTTTCCCTACATATCTAAGGATGTATCCACCTCAAGAGCGATGAATGAAGAAGAAGCCATTCTCAGGGCCCAACAATTGGATTTGATTTATTCATAATCTGGGATATTGTATGAAATTATCCCTAAGGCACCGAGGCCTACCCACGATGTGGAGAAGCCTAAGCATGGGCCCCATTCCGATGGTGTGGTTGGGTCCGTAAACTCTCCCACCATAGAGTCTTTGGCTAAACAACTTCATTAGTTGTCCGTCAAGCATTCTACGGTGGAGGCAGCAAAGGCTGCCCCCTCCCCCCAGAGTGCAAATGTTTTTGCACAGACCTCTCAGAAGGGCAATCAACAGCTTGGTGGTAAGAAAAAGAGAGGAAAGAAAGGAGAGGGAAACAAAAACAAGCAGAAACCCATGAATAGTGCTGACGGGGGAAAGAAAGAAAAGAAGAAGGTTAAATTCTTGTGTAAGTTGTGCCACGAGGATCACCTCACTCACCTTTGTCCCCTTATGGAACAAGCCCAGAAGCTGCTTAAAGCTCAACAACCGGCTATCCTGAAGGATCCTTTTCCCCAAGGGCAGAACTCTGCTTCAGCTTCTAATGTAGCAGGGGGCACTCCAAACGCCCCTAACCCAAACTATATCAACATGGTTCGATCTTCGACTTTGTTATAGACTAGGAATAAAAACTATGAGAAAGAGACTTCTGAGAACGGTAAGGCTAAAGGTGAAACTTCTAACCCTCTCACGATCAAGAAGCCTGCTGAAACTATGCTGAAGATGCCGAAAGGTGTCTTCAAGAAGACCTTGCATAACCCTAATGCTAGGGCTGCTTCAAACTACTCCGTGGTTGAATATATAGCCCAAACCCTGTGTGTAATGTCAGCTTTAGAGGTGTTACTGAGTTTTCATGCCCAGCAGGATGCTCTCTTAGCAGCTTTAGGCAGCATGGACTCGTCGAGTCTCATGGCGAAATTTCATTTGTCAGATGTTAAAATTCACCTACCTTACCATGTAGCCTTATCAATAGATGTCATCCATGGTGGAAAGAGGATTGGAAGGGCAGTCGTTGATGAGGGTGCTTCTACATGCGTTATGTCCTTGTCCTATTGGAAAGCTCTCGGATCCCCAGAGCTCGTCCCATCAAACACTCTACTTACAACTTTCGATGGAAGGTCATTCCGTCCGCATGGTATCCTACCGGCTTTTGAAATTAAGCTGGCAGGGAAAGCAGTGTCTGTTGAAGTGGAAGTGATTGATACACCTTTGGACTATAATTTGCTTATGGGAAGAAGCTGGACTTATGCCATGTTCGCTATTGCGTCGGCCGTCTTTCGAGTAGTGGTTTTTCCACATGAAGGAAAGTTGGTTACTGTTGACCAACTTGATTTTACTCGAAAAGGTCGTTTAGAGTCTAATGAGGCAACTGTGCCATTGGTCGATCAGGTAAAACCTGTTGCACAGAGATTGGGGGCTGGAATGTACACATCATTGATGGGCACATTTGATCCTCCAGCCCCGATTAACTATATTGGTTCTACTAGTGTGGGGAAGTCCATAGCCACTGTTGTTGATAGGACTGATCCTTGAGTTCTCCCTTCCCCCCATGAACCGGAAGTGCCCTTATCGACAGTGGAACTAGCTTACCAAGCTATCACTCAAACCACTGTTGATCCCATTCCAGACCCTCTCACAGTCTCGGAGGACCTAGAAGAAGTCTATTTTCCCGCGTGGGCGGAAAATTCTTTGCACTCTACGGACTGTTTAGATATGGTTTTACCTCATGATGAAGCCATTCTGGAAGCCATGAGTGGATGTGGTAAGATCTGTGAAGATATTCACCATTGATCCTATTTTCTTCCAGAGCTAAGCAGAATAGAAAATCAATAGTTTCATATGATACTGTCAGATGATGTTGATACACCCATCAATCCCTTACCCAAGGAAGGAATGTTTGCCGAGGGGAATATGGCAAACATTTTCGCTACTATCCTTGTCAACATCTCTGTAAATCCTGATGTCGTGGAAAACATATATATAGGTGCAAACTGCTCTCCTAAGGAGATTGCTATCTATACTGCCTTGTTTAAGGAATTTTGCGATGTCTTTTCTTGGTCATATGAGGAGATGCCAGGAATTGATCCATCGATTGTTGAACATGAGATCTGAACATATCCTGATGCCAAACCTGTTCGGCAAAAGTTAAGACCTGTTAACCCGCGTAAAGCGGCGGCTGTGAAGGCTGAAGTTGAAAAACTGTTGAAGGCTGGTTTTATTTATCCCATAGCTCTAACAGAATGGTTATTCAACCCTGTTCCTGTTGATAAGAAGCAAGGGACCATATGCGTCTGTACTGACTTTAGAGATTTGAATAAAGCCTGTCCTAAGGACAACTATCCCACGCCATTTATAGACCATATTATAGATGCTTTTGTGGGAAGTGAAGAGTTCTCGTTTATGGATGGTTTCTCCGGATACAATCAAATTCAAATAAAACCGGAAGACCAACATAAAACTACTTTCATTTGTCCTTGGGGTTCTTTCGCGTACAAAAAAATTCCCTTTGGATTGAAAAATGCTGGGGCAACCTTTCAATGGGTTATGAACTTTGCCTTCCATGATATCAAATCCATTGTCGAACCTTACCTTGATGATCTGCCTGCACATTCTCATAAGAGGATTCAACATCGAGATCACTTACGGTTGATATTTGAGAGATTCAGATACTATAAGATCCGCTTGAATCCCCACAAGTGTGTGTTCTGTGTCGAGTTAGGAAGATTGCTCGAGTTCATTGTCTCTAATAGAGGCATCCAGGTGGATCCATTAAAAGTAGAGGCCATTGTAAATCTGCCTCCTCCTCGTTCTATTAGGAAACTTCAAAGCCTACAAGGAAAGTCTAATTTTCTTCGACGTTGTATCGTTAACTATGCCAAGATTACCAAGGGTTTCATGCACCTGCTTAATAGGACACCCCATTTGTATGGGATGAAATTGCACAACTTGCTTTCGAGGCATTGAAAAAAGCTTTGTTGTTGGCACCTTTACTGCGTCCGCTAGATTACTCTATGGATTTTATATTGTATCTAGCCGCGTCCGAGTCGACCATTGGGGTAGTATTAGTCCAGGAGGACTATAAGCTCGTAGAACATGTTGTTTACTATATTAGTCGTGCTTTGGCCAAACCTAAACTCAAGTACTCCCACGTTGAGAAATTAGCCTTAGCAGCTGTCTATGCTGTTCAGAGGTTACATCACTACATTTTACTGAGGACCACAACAGTAGTGGCGAATGTGAATCCCTTTCAATATGTTTTGTCCCGACGGATTGTTGGGGGAAAATTAAACAAATGGACAGTCATTCTCCAAGAGTTTGACTTGGATTTTCAATCTGCTAAGTCTAAAAAGTCCTTAGTTTTTGCTGAGCTTATAGCAGAATTTCCTACTGAAGAAAATGTAGCCATTGAAGATGACTCATTCCCAGATGAGCATATCTTCTTGATATCCACCTCTGATCCTTGTTACGGGGATATTATTATATATCTCCAGACTTTGAAGTATCTTCCAGCTTCCTCATGGGAGGAACGACGTAAATTACGCCTTCATGCTAAGAACTGCCTCATCATAGGAGATACATTATATCGAAGAGGGGTATATTCCATTTTGCATCAATGTCTTACCCATGAGGAAGCAGAGATTGTCCTGAATGATTCACATAGTGGAGCGTGTGGGGGTCATTTATCCGGGTTAGCAACGGCCCAGAAGATACTACATGCCGGTTATTTCTGGCCCACAATCTTAAAAGATTGTGTGGAAGTGGTGAAGCGTTGTCATCCTTGTCAGCTTTACACTAGGAAAATGCGGTCACATCCTGCCCCGTTGTTTCCCGTTGTCTCGGTAGGCCCCTTCATGAAATGGGGGATTGATTACGTGACATGCAACCCAGCCTCAGCTGGGGAGCATAGATATATTATTGTCGCTGTTGACTATTTTACGAAATGGGCAGAGGCAATGCCTACTTTTAAAGCCGACAGGGAAACAACAACTTTCTTCGTATTCAATCAAATTATAGCACGGTTTGGTATACCCAAAGTGATTGTCACTGACCATGGCAGTCATTTTCAAAATAGCATGATGACGAAACTGACCACTATGCTTGGATTCAGACAAGAACATTCATCTTCATACTATCCGTAAGAAAACGGTCAGGTTGAGGCTGTAAACAAGACTTTGAAGACCATCCTCAAATGTACAATTGATGCATCCCATTCTAACTGGCACATCATGCTCTACCCTGCTCTTTGGGCGTACCGAACTAATGTAAAAACTGCTACGGGTTTCTCCCCCTTCCAACTCATTCATGGAGTGGAAGCCGTTACCCCGGTTGAATGTGAAATCTCGTCTTAGAAAATATCTATTCATGTGTTACCCGATATGACAGAGCTTGAAGAACGTCTGGTACATTTAGAACACCTTGATGAGCAGCATAGAGATGCACTGACTGCCAATCAAGCTCACAAGAATAGGGTCAAAAAGCAATATGATAAGTCGGTCAAACCTCGGATTTTCTCTGAGCGGGAACTTGTTTTGCTTTGGGAGCAAGACAAAGAACCCTTGGGGGCAGGAAAATTCAAGGCCATGTGGTTAGGGCCTTATGTCGTGTCGAAGGTCTTAACGAAGGGCGCATATGAGTTAATTGATTTTGATGAGAACAAGCTGCCTGAGCCTAGAAATGGGCTCTACCTAAAAAAGTACTATGGTTAGGCTTAGCGCTTTTTCTTGTATTTTATTGTATGTATTTTTATGTACATTAGTTTGTTAGTTTTTTTTTTTATACCATCTGCTGGTTATTGCAGATTTCTTCTGAGAGGTATCTAGGTTTCGCTGATGGTGCTAGTTGCCACACTTGTAATCTAGCTTCAGCAGCATGGGTCATTTACTCTCCCTCAGGACAGCTAGTTGCCACAGGAGGCACTTGCTTAGGTCCTGCTTCTAATAATGTTGCTAAATATAGGGCTGTAATTGAGCTTCTATGGCATGCTTTGTCATGTGGTATCACCCAGCTAGAAGTCCGCCTGGACTCTCAACTGGTGGTTTCCCAGCTCAATCGAGCTTATCAGGTGTGAAACCCTATTCTATTACGTCAGTTCATGCAAGTTAGGTTATTGGAAAGAAATTTTGAATTTATTATGTTCAATCACATCCCAAGAAATTAGAATTCATTAACTGATGCATATGCTAATTACATTTTAGATTGGCATCTAACACACATTTCATAAAAATATACAGCATGCACATAAAAAACACTTGTAAATAAACCGACAACAATATATATATGTGTGTGTGTGTGTGTGTGTGTGTGTGTGTATCTGTCTATAGATAGGTCGAGTCTGATCCTCAGATCCAGTCATAACTGTATAATATACAAAATGTGGATCGTAGTCCATCAAAATGTCCTAGATCTAAGCAGGACCACCCTGGTCACTTGGACCACCTTGGTCCCCATGGTCTCTCCATACTCTGGCTTCCTCAGCCTCTTCGGCTTCGATAGCCTCCATAGCATCTATGTACACAAGAACTGCTCTGGCCACCTGCCTCAAAAGGTGTAACCAGACAGGTGGAACTCCAACCACAAGCTCCTGCATGACGGTCGGGATATGCTCTATCCACAAAGTGGGAACTCTCTGGTTAATCCTGGCCAGCTTCCCCTCCAGAACCCTAATAAGCCCCGGGTCTTCGCCTAAGACAAGATGAACAAACATACGTGGATGCCCCTCAAGGCGGACTGGTTCAATATCTACATTTTGGCATGTTTATAGGATTAGGACTTTTATACATATGTATATATCTATCATTTAAAATTTATAAAAAAATTTAAAATTTTGAAAATTAAAAAATTACCTAGCTCTCCCCATGCTCCTCCTAGAGGGAGGACAAGGTCTGGATCACCTCGAAAATCCATTCCGGCATACGTAAACTGCTCTAGTGTCGGTAGCTGTCGCTCCCACCAGAAGTAGAAGTCATCAACGTACACACTCTGCACTGAGCCTCCTCCTCCTTGACAAAGGAATATGTCTTCCCATCTGCTCATCCTAGGCTGATGTGGAGATCGGATTGGTAGGGGTATGGTAGGGCTAAACCCTGGTAATCTCTCTCGAAGAAGGGAACCAATATGCTAGAATACCCGAAATTCTTCCGCCTTCCTCTCTTGCAATCAAAGAATTGTTTTCTCATGATTGGGACAACTCCTGAACACTAAACATACATGGCACCCTGCGTACAATCCACCGCCAACCTCATTTGGTTCCATGTAGCTAGATGTAATGAAGAGGACCCCGCAATCCTCACTATGGTGCTGGTCAGTACCTGTAGTGTAAGATCACGGATATGTGCAATAGGGATGCAGCTCCCTCTCTTCTAGGTGCCAGGTGTGTAGTACACATCAATGTAGTTCTGGACACTTAAAGGATCACCGCCCCTGCTGGTGCCCTCTAAGTTGACCAGTGCTCCTCGTTGTGACAGGCCGGCAATAAAATATATGTCCTCGGAAGTAATTTCCAAAGTTTCACCCTGTAGGTCAAACATCCCTAAATCATGGTCCTAGTAGTTTATCATGAACTCTAGCAAACAGACATTGGCCCACATTGGTGATGTGCAAAAGAATTTTAATAACCCACTCATTTGTAAAGCATGTACGGTGGGCGGACTTTGGAGCGCTTCCTGGTCCATATCCTCATGCTCCCGTTCCCTCCATTCCAACACCATCTTCACACCTAGAAAAACAATCATCATGAATCATCAATATCATATAAAATTTCAAAAAATTTGCCTCAATTTAGCTTTTTATCCTTCACGTAGTACACGCGACTGTCTAGTTAGACATGTCGCGTACTATACGCGACTATCCCTAAGGGCAACCCACGTACAGAACATGTGTACACGAGTTTCAACATGGTGAACCCGCGTACACAGCGTGACATGCTTTAGGATGCTTTAAAATATGAAATTGGTACTCAAAATTGAAAATTGTTAGGATCAAATTAAAGAGCTCGGGGTGTAGGCTTACCTGCAACTTGTGGAATCGGATTTTGTCCACTGGATTGTCCACACCGATTGAATGAAGGTAGAGGTAAAAACTTGTCTTTTATGGCTAAAAATCAAAATGGTGAGTTTTGTTTCAATTTTTGAACTATTTATAGAAATTATATTTCTAAAAGTGGTTTTTTTTCCTATAGTTCGAAATATATTTAACTAATACCATATCTCTTTTTGCCTTGTAACAAGTTTTTCATCATTACAAAGTGTTTTTTGCTCCTATAGGGTAGTTTTTGACATTTCCAATGCATTTTTGCATCTATACTTAATCTATGTTAAACTTAGCAATTAACATTTTTCCACGGACTATGGTATTTTAAACCATTAGTTCCCTGTCTTTACCATTGTTCTTCCATGGATAGGACCTTCCTTTCATGAGTATCCTCATTTGAAACCTATGTTGTTTTTTGATACTCATGCTGCAGTTGTTTCAGGTACAGGGGTATCCTCTTAGCTATTTTTCACGCCAAATAGAGCCTCTTTTGGGTCTCTTTTAACAAGCTATCCCTTTATAGGACTCCTCGCCCTTATGGAGTTTCTTTAGGCCCAGGTCTGACTCCTTAAAAACAGACTTGACTACTGAGTTAACTTGTATGTTCAAGCTCATTAAGAATAGGTGAATGGGAATCCACATTGGTGGTAGGTTATCTCTTTCTTGGACCATGCGGAATAATACGAGAAAGGATCCCTCCCTTTTCTACTGAATTGAGAAGAGTATTCTCAGGCATAGGTTTATCACTTTTCCGGACCTGAGGGACTAAATTTACGGAAAAGGAACTCCCGGTATGAGCTTAGTTTTCTCTTTTTCGTGCTCTAGACCTAAACATGAAAAAGATTTCGAGTGTACTTTGTGTCTTTGTCATGCTCATTAAACACTAAAGAACAAAGCAACGAGTTTATTGTTGTAAGCCCCATTTCTCATACTCAAATGGATCTTTCCCAGTGATCTTGCTTTCCTTCACACTCGTAAAACTCAAGCTATTTATGTTGTTCTTGAAGGAGCGTTGGGTAGGTGGTAATTTAACCTTTGTTGGACCTACTTGACTAAGTACGAAAAAGGTTCACCTTTTATTCTATGGAAGTTAAGAGAGTTCTTCTGTGGTATGTTTTATACTTTTCCGGCCTCAGGAGACTAAATTGGACAAAAAAGGACCCCCCTGGAGTCTTCTTTGGAGTTTTTAGACTCTCTAAATGTGAAAACACCAGTTGAGCATGTACTAGTTCGGGCTCATTAAATCCACGAATCAGTGACACTATCAAGCATTATTTTCTCTTCTCTTCAAGCTTGTTAAAAAATAAAGAGAGATTCGAGTTGACTTTCCTGGACTCGTTAAAATTTAACAGGGAAGGTAAGGAAGAAGTTTTCTCTTATTTTCAGTTAGTGGTAGCATGTCATCCTTGAACATAGCACTCTCTATTTTTTTCGATACCCATGTCTCAGTGTTCACTTTCAGTTCAGCTATTACTTCGAGTTTATTACTCCTCCTCTTGTCTGTTATACCTGGGGAATCTGATCATGTCTCATACATGACAGATAAGTCTAGTTGTTCTATCTATAAAGTTAAAAGCTGCCTTCGGTCATCTCTGTGTCATGTCACTGTTCAAAGACTCAACTCAATGTCTAATTTCTATCCTAATCCCATCATTGTTATATCTGTTATCTCTTGTGTCTCCCTTCCTTTGCCCAGTTCCTAGTCACTCTTGTGATCCGTTGGAGGATCTATTGCCTTCCTTATCATAGTATGGTTCCACTTCAGTACTTTTTGACGATGAAGACCTAGAGTTTTGACGATAGTACCTCAGGATTCACTTCCATCATTGGTGAATTCCTTTGCTTCAGTTGTCGATTATCACCTATTGATTGACAAACTGTTGAATCCGTTCCATGTTTGACTTCAACCTACATTTATTCACATGGCTTGGATTGTACTAGTTCTTTGGGATTGCTTATGAAGACCTTAGTTCCTCATCTATGGACTAAGTTGCGCAATATTATGTTCCATTTATGTATACAGCTTCCATATCTTTGAAGACTCATCATTATTGTATATTGTGGCTTCGATCCACCTTTGTAATATACGTGGCCTTGCGCCCGTATCATATGATGTACTCAAATATTGTAAAGGAGCTAGTGTTCCAGTATATTGAACATAGCATCCTCAGATATGACTTTGTATGACATTATTATGTATTTGTTTCAGGTACTACCTCTGCTCCACTGTATTTTTGAGTTCTCCAAAGATAAAGATTATAATGTATTTCGGCCATCGCTTCCCTCTGACCTCACACATTAGGGGGCATATGTTATCAACCCAAATGGCACGTCTTCATCCGAGTGCCGACATTTCCTATGTTGGCGCACAAAAGGACATTTATGGATTGAAGGTTGCCTAAAACACTATAGATGGGCATGTTATGAAATACATTCACTATCCATCCAGCTTGCCATTTTTACCTTTTCATATGTCAATTGTTGTACGCGACTTTGACTATAAGCAACCCGCGTACATACGCGACTTTTCCTACAGCATGTCGCGTACCCTACGCTAGTATTTGTCATTGCAACCCGCGTATAGATCTGTACGCGGGTTTCCTTTATAGAAACTCACGTGTCATATGCGGGTTTCCAGTATCAATACTCGCGTACGCCTTCCTTTGACATTAAAAATAATAAATTGCGATTAATTGAGATTTGTTAAGCTCTAAACAATAAATATCTTAACTGTCTCAACCTCCTCAACCTTCGAAACTGCCTTATTTTACTATGTATAAATAAAGGCCTTGGGGAGGGCACTAATCAGTCATACTTGGAGAGCAAAGTTATGCTGGTGGTATCTATTCAGAAGTCTTTGGAGCAGCAGAACTCAGAATCCTTTGGTTGCAGAGGAGTCCTTGTTAATAAAGAGAATCCTTATTCCAAATGTGTGTTGAATATCTTTCATGTATCATGGTTTGATGAATATTTATGATTAAGCACTCTATATACTATTTATCTAACCTGTCATATATACATGTATAAGTTTTCACTTGGAGGATTTTCTCTTTACAGGTGAAGGAGAAACATCCCTGAAAGCTTTGGAGGAGAAGCAGAGCGGGAGAAGACAAAGCTTGGATCAACCGTCGTGAATCGGGTGAGTCCATCCTATCTTCCTATTTCCTTTCTGTTCTTTAAAGTTGATTTCCTGCAAGTTTTAAGAGTACATTGGTAACCTCAGACCTTCGGTTATAAGGTGTTTATTCCTAAATAACACAATGTGTCCCGAAATCCAAGACAGTCCCAAAGTTGTAGATCAATTCAGAAAGAGTCAGAGAGGACATTCAATACCTGAAAGAACGCGCTCTCATAGGTAAATTTGTGGGGATTTGGCCCATAGAAAATACCCTGGTTTGGTGGATAAACACCATGTGGAAATCCCAAGGCCATTATGACCTTCAGCTAGGAGCTAAAGGGTTCTTCAAGATTATCTTCTTTAATGAAGAAGACCGAACAAGAATTTTTTAGAATGGCCCCTACTTCTATAATTCGGTGGGCCTCTTTCTCAAACCTTGGAAAGAGAGATTCAATATGGAAAAGGAAAATCTCACGATAGCTCCAGTATGGATAATGATGTACTCACTTCATACGGAATACTGGAAGGAAGAAATCCTGATGGATATAGGGAACACGGTAGGGAATTTTATCAAAGTTTCAAAGCAAACTCGACAAAGAAAATACATATCGTATGCCAGAATATGTATTTACCTAGACATATCCAAGGATCTACTAGATGGAATTGAGATAACATGGGAAGATGAAGAATAGTTCCAGGCAATAGACTACGAACAGATCTTGTTCAGATGTAGAAGATGTCATGAGAATGGACATCTCTTTCGAGATTTCCTAGGAAATAAAAGACTAGGAAGGAAGAAAGATCAGGAAAACCAAGATGTTGATGGATTCACTAAAACCCAAAACAGGAAACGGCAAGCAAGAAAGACATCGGGACCAAAGATCAACAAAAGAGTGCAAATCCAGAATAGGTATGAGATCCTCCAAGAAGATAAGGCAATTAGCAAAGAAACCCAGCAAATAGAGCAAAGCAAGGTAAGCACTAAAGAAGATCACCATAGTGAACAGATTTAAGTTAAACAGGAGAAGGAGACAGAGATATCCCAAACTAAGCAACAAGAAAATACCAAATCCTCTTCAGATCTACTTCTCCAGAAACAGTAGGAGACAGTCAAGAAAGACTCAGAGATATCGGAACTCGCATCGAAAGACATGGATATAGGATATCTAGATCTGGCAGGATTGGAGGTGGCCTGCTCTGACAAGACTCCAACCCAGATTCCCCCACAGCAAGTCTCCCTACTAGAGAAGGTGATAATTCAAGCTAAAAACATGAATTCCCTAGGAGTTGTAGTTGAATTCCTCAAAGACACGGATGGAAAGAAGAAACTAAAAAAAGAAAAGTGGGGAAGGCCAAGCAATGTGCAAAGAATTAAAGCTATAGGAGAACAACATGTGGCTTCAGGGTTGTATCCAACTATAGATGTAACCTTTCTCCATCCAATCTAACCTAGTCTTGATACGGATTACATCATGGAACATTAGAGGCTGTAGTAGCGCTCTAAAATTCATCTTCTCAGAAGAAGGATTGAAAAAGAAAAATCTAGGATAGTCTTTCTGCAAGAAACAAAATGCTTGAGTGAAGAACTATCAAGTATAGCCCAAAAAATTTGGAAGGGATGTGAATCAGTTGCGATAGATGCCAAAGGGGCAGCGGGAGGGCTAGGCATATTATGCAATCCACGAGAGGTTAACCTCTCAGGATTCCTAGCAACACCTTTTACTCTCTCTATAGACTTTCATGTTTTAGGTACCAGAATAAAAGGATTTTTTACCAATGTCTATCGGCCCCCGAGGGAAGAGAAAAATTTGTCCTTTCTGGAATCGCTCCATGAAATCAAAGAAATTGTTGAAGACAAATCATGGATCCTAGGTGGATATTTCAACCTGATCAGGAACCTAGAAGAGAAAAAAAGTGGTATACGGAACTTAAACCCTTCCAGTGCTCATTTCAATGATTTAATTGAGAACCTAAATTTGATAGATGTTAGAAATTCTAATGGTATATTCACATGGAACAACAAACAAGCTCGAGACAGAGGGATAGCTTGTCGGCTTGATCGCTTTCTAATCTCAAAATCTTTCATGATGGCTGGAGGAGAATTAAGAGCGGTGGTTCTACTAGCGGCAGGATCAGATCATTGGCCCATCAGTTTGGAATGGGATAATGTAGGGATAAATCCTCGTAGACCATTCATATTTGAAAATTTTTTGCTCCTCCAAATGGATTTCCATGAGAAACTCAAGGAATGGTGGGAAGGCTTTCCACCCATTAGAGGCACCCGAATGTATCAATTCCAACAGAAACTTAAACTCTTGAAAACTAACATTAAAAAATGGAACAAGGAATCCTTTGGCAATATTTTTCAAGATAAATAGGATTTAGAGTGTAAGATGAAGCTGAACTAGGCTCAAGGGATGAGTATAGGATTTTCAGAGGAGCTAAGGATCCAAGAAAAGGGCTTGTTACAGGAATTCAAACAAAGAGAACAATAGGAGGAAGTCTATTGGAGCTAGAAGGCGAGGGTCAAATGGCTCCAAGAAGGGGAATGCAACACTAGATTTTTTCACAAAGCGTCCATCCAACAAAAACAGGGGAATCATTTGGATAGATTGAAGATGGAGGAAAAGAATATAGCTGAAACGAAAGAAGAATTAGAAACCACTTTGAATTCTTATTTTTCTAAGCTTCTGCAGGAACCGAAAGAAGACAGAGAGGAAGCTCAGAGAGAAGTGTTTCGACATATCCCCAAGCTTATCATAGATGAACACAATCACATCATGGGCAAAGACATTGAAATTATGGAAGTGGATATGGTTGTCAAGAAAATGGAAAAAGACAAAGCTCCAAGGCCGGATGGGTTCACTACGAATTTTTTCATGCTTGTTGGGACTGGTTAAAGGAGGAAATATGGGCCTTGGTGGAAGACTCTAGGAAGACAGGGAATATCCTAAGAGATCTTAACTCTACATTCCTAACCGTCATTCCCAAAGAAAATGGTACAGAGGATCCCAAGAAACTAAGACCGATTTCTCTGTGCAATGTCATCTACAAAATCATCCTTAAGGTTATAGCAAATCGTCTAAGGCCCCTACTTTCTCTCATCATCTCACCGGATCAGGCTAGTTTCATGGAAGGAGGCAGATCTTGGATGGCATTATTTTATTCCATGAAACAATTCATTCTCTCAAAACAACGAATATTCTAGGTATGCTCCTAAAACTGGATCTCTCGAAAGCTTATGACAAATTGAACTGGAATTTCTTGGCAAGAATTCTCAGAGATTTTGGCTTCTCAGAAGATTGGACAAAATGTGTAATGAATATGGTCTCCTCGGCCTTTTTCTCAATATTGATCAATGGCTCCCCTTTGACCCCCTTCAACGCCACCAGAGGATTAAGGCAGGGGGGCCCCCTCTCTCCCTTCCTTTTTATCATAGCGGCTGAAGGTTTAGGAAGGTTACTAAAAAACAGAAGAGTTGAGAACAAGATTCGAGGCCTAGCTCTAACGGCAGGGATGGACCCCCAGACCCATCAACAGGAGGTCTCCTCGGACTTTTTCTCAATATTGATCAATGGCTCCCCTTCGACCCCCTTCAACGCCACCAGAGGATTAAGGCAGGGGGACCCCCTCTCTCCCTTCCTTTTTATCATAGTGGCTGAAGGTTTAGGAAGGTTTCTAAAAAATAGAAGAGTTGAGAACAAGATTCGAGGCCTAGCTCTAACGGCAGGGATGGACCCCCAGACCCATCAACAGTTCGTGGATGATAATATGCTTATGGGATCGTCATCGGTCCAGGAGGCCAGGGGCATCAAAGATAGCTTGAACACATTCTTGGAAGCAAGTGGTCTAGAAATAAACAAGCAAAAAGTCTCAGACATACTTCTTTAATACCCCGAGAATTACCAAAAGAAATATCCTCAAAATCTTGGAGTTTTCGAAAGGAAGACTTCCTTCAAAATATCTGGGAGCACCGCTGGAAGAATAAACTATTAGACAAATCTCATGGAAGAAGTTGCTGGATAAAATCAAACAGAAACTCAACCTCTGGACCTTTAGAACCCTCAATTTCCCGAGTAGACTCATCCTGGTGAAATCGGTTCTTCAGGTAATGCCCTTATATCTATTCTCGATGCTAGCAGCCCCGAAATCTATTATCAAACAACTAAAAAATATTTAGAGGAATTTCCTATGGGGAGGATCAGAAGGACATAGGAAATGGCCTTTGGTGGATTGGCAAACCATTTGTACTCCTAAAGCAGTCGGGGGCCTGGTACTTTGAGACCCACTAAACAGTAATAAGGTGATGAGTGCCAAAATATGGTGGAGGTGGATAAATTACGAGGAGGAACCATGGGCCAAAATGTGACACCTAAAATATGCTCCTCTCTGGCCTAAGCAATCGCTGGTGTGTTTTGGAGAAAACTTACCAGGGTCTAGTATATGGAAAGAGGCATAGGAAAACAGAGGATTGATACAGAAACATAGCTTCTGGGAAGTAAGGGATGGCAAAACTGCATGTTTTTCGAAGGACGCATGGAACCCAAAACCGGTGCTAACATGCGGTGACGCCTCCCTTGCTCTAAGCGCCTTTCTTTAGCACCATTCTCGGAGCACGGTGGTAGAATTATGGGATCCTAGAGATAATGACTGGCTCTTCAGGACTTGGAAAGACTACAAATGGTGGCAATCTCAGGTTCCAAGGGAAGATATAGAAGAATTCATGACAGAGCTTAACTCCAGAAGAATCCCAAGAATGACAGACACACAAACTTAGGTGGGGATACTCCAACATAGGAAATTTCAACCCCAAAGAAGCCCTAGGTCTGATAACAGGGACTCAAAATATTGAACCCAAAGCCAAATGGGGGAAAATATGGAAAGGCGGATGGTGGCCAAAGGTCACGATTTTTTGTTGGCTCGTGCTCAAACAACGCATCCTAACATGGGATAACCTTCAGACCAGGGGCATAATTGGACCCTCTAGGTGTTGTATGTGCGAGAAGAGCAATGAAACTATCAACCATCTCCTGCATGAATGTAAGGTGGCGGACTCAATCTAGGAAAAAGGAGCATCAATTTAAAAAAAAAACACAGACACAAAGGAAGGTCGAATATCGCATTTGCAGAATGGCCCATGAAGGTATTCAAAAATAAAATTGTTAATAGATTGTGGGAGCTTCTCCCTAGTTTCACAGTATGGGAAATATGGAAAACTCGCAACAGTCAAATATTTGAAAACAAAACTCAGAAACAAGGGGAAATCAGGAACACTATAGAAGCACACCCAAAAGAAACGATCACCCTACACCAATGGACACA
This sequence comes from Pseudotsuga menziesii, assembly GCA_001517045.1. NCBI lineage: Eukaryota > Viridiplantae > Streptophyta > Pinopsida > Pinales > Pinaceae > Pseudotsuga > Pseudotsuga menziesii. Next base: position 117,818 of record LPNX010185116.1, read on the forward strand.
GGAAGAGTTCACCGTGGAAGCAAATGAAAGAATCATTTTGTATGAATTGGGGATTGTAGAATCACCTGTCAACAAGGCACTAACCGGAATGGCCCCAACCTCTGTTAACAGTGCAAAAACTTGGACTAGGCTACCAGCTGGATCCTTCAAATTCTATTTCTACGAAGCGGCCAAAGGAAACCCAGGCCCTGAAGGTTTTGGAGGAGCAATCAAGAACTCAGAAGGATATATCCTCAGCTTGCTATGGGGATCAATTGGCAACAACACAAACAATATGGTTGAGCTAGAAGGACTAATTAATGGCATATCATGGGCGCTGCAAACGGGGAAGAATCCATTGGTGGTGGAAGGTGATTCACAGATAATAATAAACATGGCTCGATGGCTCCAAAATGGGGCATCTACATCATAGGTTTTAAAGAACTGGCGATGGGAAGGACGGTTGGTTGCCCTCAGAAGGATCCTAGCAGGACATCCAGCCATTCTGCACTCGCATGTGAGGAGATCAGGCAACAAGGTGGAGGATGCTCTGGCAAATGAAGGAGTGGAAAGCCGATGCTCGTTCCATGCAGAAGAGCTCGATGATAGGGGAAATAGATAAGTAATATGGAAACCTTGCATGAAGTTGGTGGAGGATGACAGGGAAGGTAGTTATACAATGCACAACTGTCAGACACACCGCAACCCACAGCAGGTGGAGGACAGTTGGCACCCCAACTCAACCATAAATAAAACATCTGTCATATCGTTATTATGTAACGAGGCCTCAAGTGTCGTGGTGGCAGAAGAGGAAATCCGCGAGATTTCCTGATCGCCAGGTGGGTTCGGGGTCCCACATACCTAAACACGTAGTGATGGTACGTAGCACGTGGTGGCAACTGAAGGATCGTCAGCCTGCAGGTGAGCCTATTAACCATCGAAGTTGCACCTCACTTTGCAGGATTAACACGATGGCCAATCCGTGCAAGGAGAAGGAGAGGAGCCGAACCTGTGAGCTTGTGGGTACAGATCTCACACTATCTATTGTAAGAACGGGGAATTTCACATATCTTCATATCAACTGGAATTTAATGACGTAGAAGGTGACGAATCTCCCGCACTGCATGAAATATCTGGTGCAGCACGCTGAAGAGAAGAGAATGATGGAGGTTAAGGAAAAAAGCACGCGCAGATTCAATGCACCAATTCAGCAGAGGGAAGGATGGTGGCCTATAAATTTACCCAGTCATAAATGCAGGGTCTCACTCACAGTGGTGGTTATGTTCCTTCTGGACTCTAGTCACAGGTTAGATGATGGTATAATGCCTCGCAACTGGAGAATTCGGAACCGTCAAAGGGGAGATGGCAGAGGGGAAGTTAACAGCGGGGAAATTCCAAGCCCGAGAAATGATCTACCAACCATAGAGGAAGATTCATCCCTAAGGCCCTTTAATTGGGGTGACCAGTATATGGCAGAGACTCCCTCGGCAATTGAGGCTTTCATCGCCATTAAGGAGTTAGATCTCCTCAAGGAGTATGAGACCCTTATGGGTAGACCCCTGACGATCAACCCTTTCTGGATTGCGCTTATTCTTCTAGCCTGAGATATTCAAGCCAAGGTTCAGACTGCTCAAGGAATACCGGAGGCTCTGGACCTCATCCAGAGGGGGCAGCAGGAAAGCTTAGCTGGGTTTTGGCTTCTTGATCAACTTGTAAGTGAGATTCAAGATAGTCCGGGGGCTAACTCCTCCACCCTGGTGAATACTCCTGTCAATTCACCTGTCAATGAGGGCGCCAGTAATCTTCATTCGCAGCAAGAGGAGCGCCACCCGGGAGCGCCATCCAGGTAGATGATTATCATATATTTTGTTTTGTGCTATTTATGCTTTGCTACACTGTGAGTAGGGGTGAAGTGTTACATTGTGATTTTTTGGGGAATGAAATTATGTTCTATGTTGTTCGATGCACATCGACAGAGCCATGTCTAATGCTTTGGATGGTATCTTATGCAGTTTAACTACCGGCTGTAAAAAGGGTAGTTCTATTTTTGAGGCTCGGTGCCTTAGGAGGGCCTAGGTTCTTGTTTTATCTATAGGTCTTCAGATTGCTCCATTATAATGAGTACCCCATTAGCAATAGATAATATGGTATGGTAGGAGCCATTTCTTTGGGCTCTTGGTATGTAATAGACTTGTAGGAATTCCTGCTACTTTTTAGATCTTCAAGGACGACCTTTATGAGCCCTGCATGTTTCCAGACTGGTTCTGTCTAGTTCATCTAGCAAACCAGGCCTGTCTGTATATCATTTTTGTATCACCATTTTGTACTATAATATAATTTCTCATGCTTACTGATTAAAAAAAAGGATGATGATAATTATTGACTTGAAAATAATTATAATTTATAGAACTTTTTATGGTCAATAAGTTTTAAGCATTTCTATATCACCATAATTCTGTTGACTTAAAAAGTTAAGAAGTTTGTATTGTAGCAACTATTTTGAAATTATCATCTCTCCATAGGAAACCACCAATTCCTTTAGCAATGATTGCACCTATCTCTTTAGAAAAAAGATCACTCCAATGCACCCATAAACGAGGTCTTGCAAATGGGCTTTGTAGAAGAGAGAATTCATTACATTCTCCCATTGATGAGATGCCACATCATAGAGAATTTAGTCATATTGCGGGCTCTAAATATTGTGAACATTGACAAAAAATTTAGGTTCTTTCAAACAAAATATGGCCAAAATACACATTCTAAAGTACATTGCAAAAATATTACAATCTAATGAATGATTGTTTGATTTCCAAAATGATGATAATATTTTGGTTGTTTCATTTCTATAATGATGATAATTTATCATTTTTATTGATTAGAATGAGTTTACTTTAAATTAAATATTGTTGGATACAAATAACTCAAGGGACTTCATGGGTTTCCATGTTAAATATTTACATGAAAATCTATCATTTTCAATTTGGAGGGAATTTTCCTTTAGAAGTGGGATTTTTTAAGTGATTAAGTAGAATATGGAGATTATTTTATTTAGATATATAACTCATAGAAATTGTCATTCAAATAAATTTAGAGATGTAATAAGTTGCAAAGTTCCATAGACACATTATGAAGGAAGGCTAATTTTAAGAGCTCCATCACAAATTATATGCATCACCCATATTTTATGGATAATAGTGAGAGATTATTTGCTTACTAATATTATTTATCCATAACAAAATAATCCATTCATCGAGGACATTGAGAAATTACTAGGGTGGCTACCTAATTGTGAACAATCATTGGGAAGCTATTTTTCTTAGAGTACAATTCCATTAAAAAATCAATCTGAATTCCCAAGGAATTGTAAAGATGATTATTTTATAGTTAGAGAAATTGTAGGACGAGGAAACATGTAAGCACCCCCAACACCCCCCTCTCTCCATACATGTAACCACCCCTTACACCCCTCTCTCTCTCCCCCCTACTCCGCTTACCCCTAACCCCCCCTCTCTATCGCTATCTCACCTAATACCCCTCCCCCTACCACATACCAACCCCCCATATCTCTCTCCCTC
>LPNX010185116.1:121679-149187 GCA_001517045.1 Pseudotsuga menziesii
TCCCTCTATGAGATTGTTGTAAAATGACATTCAAGGTTACTTCTGAGATTTAATAAATAATTAAGAAGATGTCGTTAAGTTTCTTAAGCTAAGTGACACTATAATGATATGTGTCTTAATATTGACTAGATAGGATGGAAAATTAAAAGATGGGAAATAAGGGTCCAACAATGGAAAGATTGAAGACACGTAACAAAGAACTCATAGACACAAGGATGAGGAAGAATTTGAGCTTCTTTACAGAAGTCAACAAAATACTTCCAAAGAATAGGAATACACATCCATTTTGTAATATTTTCTTAAACAAACAAATGTCATTTCTTGTTAGTACAACAAAAGAGTAAAAATAAACAAATCTATTTCGTAGTAACCCATATGCAAAAAAACTCAACTATGTATTAAGCACTATGATACATAGTCTACTTGACTCTTTTCAATGACAAATTCAAGTATCTTCGAAAAATTATATATTGAAATTGAGGATTAACTAACATTTGCTAAGTTTTAAAAGTAGACCTAACAATTTATAGCAACAACTAAGATCATGACATTTCTACCTTTATTATAGTGCATTATATTCTTTATAATATTAATCCACAAGACTCATATGCCCCTCTTACAACATAATATATTTTTTTTATTAGGTTCAAAATGATGATTATGTTAATATATGTAAAAACATAATACAATGATAAAGTATAAGTAAAAATAATATCATTTCTCCCTAAAGGACAATAAGAATGCCCCTAAGTTTGATGGAACCCTTCAATCAAAATATCTAATGATAGGAAAGCACCAATGGATTAGTGGGTAGATCACTTACCTAAATTTTACTACAATGATAAGATTGATAGATAGATAGACTCATTTTCTTAAAAAAACAATGAGATTAGAGATATAAAGGATGAATAGTTCTAGCAAGAATTAAATCAATTTTATTTTCCCTTTTTCAACCAATTCACCCTCCAACAACAACCTATCGGCGTATTGTTGCACCTTTTTGGGGCAATTGCTAGTATGTATAAGTAGTTTTTTTTACAAATTGAGTGGGTATAATGATTACAAACATGTGTTATCTCCGTGAAGGTCATAGGTCCAATTCCAAAAGGGGCTAGGCTATATACATGTTTGAGTAAGTTGTTATTTACAAATATTTATGTGAGGCTACAAAGGCTTGAAACCTAATTCTCATTTACAGATTCAAGAATGGGACAATCTATATTTTCCAAAAAAAACCTATTTGCCCAAAAATTTGTCTTATGTAGAAATAAATGCATAAGCACGTCATTGATTGCTGCAGATGCAAAATCACTACCATGGTGTTTTGATAAAAGCATCATAAAGATGTGATAATACATCTTAAAGGACAGCATAGAGTGTGAGAAATTTTCATAACACTATTATGAATCCCTTTGATGAACTAGCAATGTAAAAACAATGCCATTCACAAAGCAACCTATAAAAGCACCAATCTTTAATGAGAGTCTAACACATGGGTTACACTAGCGAAAATTTCAAAAATGTTGAAAAAATAAAATTAAAGCTTAATTAAATTGTATTCATTCAAAATTACAAGATAACAGTTTACTTGGTCTCTTCTCTATTGATAAGGCATGGTTGTTGCAGAGAAATAAAATGAGAAATTGGCTAATAATTAGAAAATTCCAAAACAAACACTAATTGACTGTGGCAATGAAGGAATCAAGAAGTTAAACATTCTAATAACATCAAATAATGAGAAGGTCATAAGGAATATTCGGCACTAGTCAAGTCCCTGGGATAGTTGCCTTTATGATGTACTTGATATGTGGGACTACTCGATGTCCCTACTACGTCAAGCACACTATGTCTACACAATCCACTTTATATTGGGTACCGACCTCCAAACTCGGAAAAGAACTTGGATATTTACCGAAGATATGCATTCCAAAGGAAAAAGAAATTATAAATCATGAAAAATAATAAACACTTTTACATTTCCACTATTATATAAACTTCTTGTTTTATAAAATTATTATTTATAACAATTACATCGTTTTTGTATACTCCATCACAAGGCATGCTTACCATGATCCCAATGATGAATCAACTCTGCCAATAACTCAATTTTCCCCTTAAGGGAGTAGCCTCCTCATAAAACTTGAGGAGGCCAACATCCAACAAAATTTAGCAAGTCTAAGTTATAATTAGACGATGAATCAAAGGGCCTCTCCCTAGACTCCCATACATGATCAAAGTTATATAGGTAAACGTAGGATTGTTATGGTTGTCCCTAACTCATATATAATTATCTTAATGAAATATGTCACTAAAATAAACGATCTATTCTAAATTACTACTTGTAATATTCAATACTTGTGCAATGCACCTTTTTTAAAACAAATGCATCATCAATGGTGTATTATAGGTTTTAAGCACATTGCAAATGTTAGCAATACTAACTTTACACACAATAGAATGTTGTTCTTCTACAAAAAAATTTAAGCGCCATCATGGTGGGTCCATACATCCATAAGCGCACCAAAATGCATAGGCAATTTTTAGAAAACTAATATAAATATTGTGGTGTGTGTTGGCTTGGTGGTCAACACCTCCTTTAGAATTGCGACATGGTTAACAATGTCCCATAGATCTGTTAACTCTGGCATTTGTATTGAAAACTAATAGGTTGGCCTTTTGGTTTAACGACAAACATGGTTCGACACTTGGTATCATAGCCAAAAATTCGTAGGTTCTAGTCCACTGGTTGTTGTTAAGTAACTCAATTAATGTTGAGGAGAAGATTATTAACTTAATTTTTAGCACCTGGGTTTCACAACTTCCTATAAATCCATTAACTCTAACGATTGTATTGGAAACGAACAAGTCAATCTTTTGATTTAACAACCAACATGGACCAACAATGTGTTTAATAAGTATTGCCCCATTGTAACATTAGATATAAAGAGGGAATATACTCCGGAATATAAAGAAGAAATATACTCCGAGAAATCTTGACAAATTTAACCATCAATATTTTTAGTGCACTTAAATTTGGATAAGCACTACCGAGGTGCTTTGATCAGGAACACCAAAACAATGTGTAGTACATCTCAAAGAACATTATAGAGTGCACGAAATTTCCTTAAAATTACTATGAATCCCTTTGCTGTGCTAACGGTGTAATAAACATCATTTTAGAGCACCCCATAAAAACATTACTATGCGATTTGAGCCAAACGCACGGGCTTTTTTATTATTATAAATAAATCAATTAAAGCTTAATTTTAAATTTTAATTCATTCACATATCTAGTCCCTTATGCCAAGTTATATATGAAGGAATATATGGTTGTCGTGTAGAAGAAAAAAAATTATTATTTGGAAAATCCTAAAACAAATGCAAATTAGCCATGGAAATGGCGGAATAAAAAGGTTGGACAATCCTATAGTACTGGATAATGAGGAGTTCATAAGGAATGTTGAGCAATGACTTTAAGTCTTATTAGTGTCACTTCATCTATGATAACTCTAGTTCACATTAGCGCCATTATAATGAATAATGATAATATTACCTCTCGTGTCTATTGGTTCAACTATAGTCGATTGGATGTTGGAACATCATTGTCAATCTATCCTTAAAACAAAAATGTTTAATATTGAGGATGTGGTCGTCCTCGCTACATATCAAAGCCAAAACATTAATATGCATTGGCTTATACAAGTACTTTAGATGGAACCTTTTGGGAAACAACTACCATAACATGTGGATAGGCACATTAGCCATCCACCTAGGAGGTTAGCAATCAAATGTTGGTCGAGACACCAGAAACCTCTCAAAAAATGAAGTAACCAACTTTGAGGCAAAGGGAAAGTATGTCTCCCTCTAACACATTTATGATAGATAGTGATCTAGAGAAATACAAAATTGTCATAAAATAATGGTAGGCTACCTAATCATTCTTAGCCTCTAAAATAGATTATCTACACAATGAAAAATTAAGTAGCTAATTGGCTTTCGATTAGTGGTATGGTGTGTTAATATTGTGATGAAAGGCCCCAACACCTAACTTCATGTGATAAAAAAGCATGTAATCTCAATTGAGCCTTAATAGCCTAGAACTCATTGGCGCAAACAATGTTTGCACTAGCATATCTCTACACATAAGCTGCACATATATACCAAATGACTTTGCCCTACACCATTAATGGTAAATCAAAGAAATTGAGAAAATTCTCCCTACTCTTAAATAACCTGGTAATGAAATAAACATAATCTTTTATGGGTTAGTACAACATACCCAACCAACCGTAAAGACTTACCTACCATGATCCTAAATATGAATCAACTTCCTCAATAACTCATTGTCCCTGTAAAGGAGTTAACCTCCTCATAAAAATCCCTCTCCCTCTATGTGGATTCTCAAACACAATCATAATTATATGGGTCAACTTGCACCATAACATTACATATATTGTCATGCACCATATGGGCTGGTGTGTTTGTTAGATATTGTCATGCACCATAGTATGATGCACTTTAAAAAGCATGTCGCGATGCTTTTATACGAGCAATGTCTCAATGCGTCGCTCCATATATAAATGCATCGTTAACGAATTAATGAGTGTGGTAAATCTTGAGTCCCAGGGGGACAATGTTCTGGTTAGTCCAGAATTTTGAAATCTTTGTAATAGAGCAGACCCATGTTCAATTCCTGCTAGGCCTTGACAGGACTTGTAATCTCGTTTCTCGTGTTGACTTGATAGGTGGACCAGCCCTATATATGAAACCCCACCTCACAAAATGTGAAAAAAAATATCTTGATAAAAGTACGTATAAATACTTTTGGTGTGCATAATATTAATGGCACACAATACAATGTGTGCTTTTACATGAGTGCCTTGAGGGTGTGGCATTTCATACAAATGTGCATGGGAAAAGCATGGGAAATATTGACAAATTTATCAATTTTTTTGTGCACTTAATTTGTATATGCACATCATCAATTAATGCAAGGTAAAAGAACCACCACAGTGCTTCCACAAGAGCATAGAAACATGCCAGAATACATCTCAAAGTGCAAGAAAATTCATAACATTATTATGAAGCCCTATGATGTGCTAACAATGTAAAAATAAATATTGTTCATGGAGCGACCTAGTATTGATTTTTTTTTTTTTACTAAAAAAAAACATGTAATTTACTATTTATAAGAGAATCAAAATTACATATAGACTTTATTATCTCTTTTTGGTAAAAAATCGCTAAAAAATCGAAATAAACTTACATCATAGAGGCTAATAGAAGAGCCAAAAACAAAGTCCAACCCACAAAAAACCACCAAGACAAAGGAAAAACTAATAGTCTATCTTCCTTCTAAGACATCCATCTTCAAAAAAGGAGCCTTCTGATCAAAGAATCAAAACCATGAGTGCTTTAAGCAAAAGGACATAACCCATCCCCTATCATAACCCCATCAAGGAATTCAGAAAACTGAATAAATTCATTATCCCGATCAAAAGTTTGGATTAGAGTCTGCTTCATAATTGAAGGACCTGGAAATGTGTTGAAAGGATATAGTCTGAAAACAAACTTTAAGTCTCTCAATTCTTCTCAGCTAGTTGTAGAAGTTTAAAGACTGCAAAGATTTTAAACCATTCGCCCAGTCAACCACAACCCTTGAGTCAGCGAAAACTTGGAGTTGATAAAGTTCTCTTTTGTTGGAAAACCACAATAAACCTCAAAGAATAAGAAGCTCAACAAAAGTGTTAGTGTCAGCACCCACCCCATCCTTAAACTAATGTGATGATTTTCACTAAGCCTTAAAACCATGCCTGCTCCACATTGCCCATTCTGTTGAGACCCAACAAAGTAACCAATAATTGAATCGGCTACAAAAGAAGGACTGAAAAGAATATGTTTTCCTTTGGAAATTCCAACCTTCTTCCAATTTTGGAAACGATGAAGGAAATAGAAGGAAAAGCATCCTGAAAGACACTTATATTCCTCGACTTCCAAACTTCCCAGAAAACTAAGAAAGGAAACTCCTTGATCTTTTCTTTACTGCTAAACCAACCCCTCAAATTGTCTTCCAAACTTCCCAGGTTCCACTCAAAATGAACAAAGAGAAAACCACCAAGTTCTGACCAAACAACCTTGAAAAAAGTGAAGTGATAGAAGAGATGATCAACCGACTAGGCATCGGATCTGCAATGATGACAAAACCCGAACCAACAAAACCTCAACGAATTAAGTTCTCCCACACCAGAATTTTCTTATTCAAAAGAAGTCAGCTAAAGCATTTTACCTTCAGAGGCATATACCTTTTCCAAAAACACTGATACAACCATCTAGGAGCAGGGAAACCTTTTTTATGCACTAAAACCTCATAAGCGATCTTCATCGTAATAGTGCCAGAAAGCATATTAGGTTCCCAAACTAAGACATCTTCACAATCTTCTAGAAGAATTCCATCTTGAGAAAGAGAACTAGTAAAGTGTCTCCACTAATCAATCAAATAGGTCGGCAAATTTAAGTCCTTCGGAGAAAGCCAGACCTTAACAGACTTTTCATAAATATTTCTAATCCGTGAAAGAACCAGGATTTTTCTTATTTGTAGCTCGAAAATAAGCTGTCTGGAGAGAAATCCTCGATCACGAACCCCTGCAATGGGATCAATGCCTAAGAAAATCTGAAACCCTCTCCCAACTTTCCAGCTCATATGCTCTTTAATAACCAGTAAAGATTTAATAAAACCTTTCCATAAGAAAGAGGATTTTGAAATCTTCAAACCCGACTCTCTGATCCATCAAGTCAATGACCAGTACTTGATGTATTTAACTTTGATAACTTTGTTCCATAAACCGGGTGAGAACAAGGATCTCCACAAACTCTTCGCATAGAGAGAAGCATTAAAAATATTTAGATTTTTTTAAGCCACATCCCCCTTTGAATTTGGGCGAAGTTATGCTTTCCCAAGAAGATAAGTGGAATTTTGAAACATCTGACCCCCCAGACCATAAGAAGTTTAAAAAAATCCTTAATTGTGTAATGATAGAAGAAGGGAGGATGAATAAAGAGAACCAATATATTGAAATACTCTTTAAAACTGAAGTGGTTAAGACCAATCGACCCCCAATCGAAAGCCACCTGTACGCCCAACAATTGATTCTTTTATTAAGCTTCTTTAGCAACCAATGCCAATCTTTGACCGTATAAGCATTGGGATTAAGGAAAAAAACAAGATATAGCAATCCCTTGTTAAGTCTAGACAGGGAGCAAGGGAAGATTAAGAGAATCTGATTACACAAAATCTCATCGACACGGGAGGTAACAAATTGAAATTTTTGAATACTCAATAACATTCCAGAGGCCAAACAAAATAGTCAAAATCATCCTTATATTGCAACCATTCCAACATTGATCCACTTCCACTTCCAAATATAATGACGTCGTCAATGAAGAGTAAATGAGTAATATTGAGCAAAGGAGAGAGCTTGAAACCTTTAATCTTCTTTTTTTTTTCTTTTTTCCCCAAGCAATCTACTTAAAACTTCAATAACAAGCAGAAAGAGAAGTGGAGATAAAGGACAACCCTGTCTAAGACCTCTGGATATTTTGAAAAAAAATGAGGGAGAACCATTAATCAATGTAACAAAATTAGCTGAAGAGATGCACCCCAAAATCCAACTCATAACCTCATACAGAAGACCAATTTGCAGCAGAATGAACCTCAAAAAGGTCCAATCCACTATGTCGAAGGATTTGACCATATCAACTTTCAGAACAAAAGAATTCAAATGCCTCTGCTTAATAGAATACAGACGTTCTTGAACAATACCAATAGCCTCTGAAATTTGCCAATTGGGCAAAAAATCATATTGCTCTTCGAAGATACTTCTGCCTAAAACTGAATTCATTCTAACAACAACAACTTTAGTTATGATTTTGTACATAGTGTTTCAAAGGGAGATAGGCCTAAATTCATTAAGAGAAATAGGTTTATATTTTTTGGGGATGAGGACCAAGAAAGTAGAGTTTAGAGAGTGGGGCAGCTTCCCCAACCTTTGAGATTTATTAACAACCAAGGTGATCTCCTCTCCCAAGAGCTCGAAAAAGTGCAGATAAAATTCGGTCGGCCAACAATCTGGGTCGGCCCTGACTTTTTTCTCTAGCAAAATTGGACAATATAAGCTTAAATTCTTCCATGGTAACTTCATCTCCCACTTTTATACCTTCCTCTTCAGTGAAAAAGCGAGGGAAATTCCTCAGTATTTTCATCTACTTGTCCATATTTTTCCTACACTCTTTCCTATAGATGTACTGAAAAAAATTCACTACTTCCTCCTTAATAGAACCCTTATCATTAAGCATGACTCCATTCTGATTCGAAATTTCCCAAATGGAATTATAGATCCGCCTCTAATTTGCAAATTTGTGAAAGAATTTATTGTTATTGTCCCCCACTTCCAACCACACCGCACGACTTATAAATTTCCAAGTATGCTCAATTTGGAGAAGGATATTTTCTTTCTCAGCATGTAGGAAATTCAATCTATTCTTTCTGGAAGATGAAAAAAACCATCATCTACAATATCCTCTAAATAATCGATTTCTGCTTCAATTGACTCCAAAACCTCAAGAGACTCCTTCTTTTTATATTCCCGTCAATTGACCTCCCCTCTGAGCATATACAACTTCTGAACAAAACCTAACATAGGAGGGAGATTCATCGATGTAGAGTAATGTTTCCATTTTTCTTTTATCAGAGAGCAAAAATAAACATCCTCTAACCAAACCCTGTTAAATTTGAAAGGAAAGAATGACATAGATTTCACAAAATCTATTTCTAGAACGATTGCTCTATGATCGGAAACCGTGGTAGAAACAAAAAGAAGATATATACCTTCCAAAGGAGTCACAAAGAATCTTATACAAAAAGAATCTATATAATCTTTTGGTTATGCCAACATCCCCAAATCTCCCATTACTCCAAGTAGGATTAAGGATCTGAGGCTCGATATCAATCAAGATGGCATGATCAAAGAAGGAATTGAAAAAAACATGCAGTCGATCTTTAAGCCTCCCATCTCCCCAAATCTCCGACTCAGATAAGGTTAAATTGAGGTCCCCGCCCAAAATGAGACTAGGGTGATCAAGCAGACCAGTATCTCTGAAATTCTCCCAAAAATCCTACTTTTGGTGATATGGACCATAAATATTTACAATCCTAACGGGGCTATCCAACCCCAGAAAATTTCCTTCCACAAAGAGAACTGCCTCTGAGACAAAAGAATTAAAACAAGAAACTGACGGATCCCAGGATATCTATAGACCTCTAGAGAGACTAACCGATTCCAGAGCACATCATTTCAATTTGGTTTGATTCTTAAGAAAGATTCACAGGTCACTAGTGCATCCAACTTTGTTTCCTAAAGAAAAACCACATAAGGGTTAACCTTGTATAAAAGCCTCTTTAAAGCATTTTTTTAAGGTGATCTGCTAAACCCTCTGATGTTGAAAGTGAGTAATTTCATTAGGGAACCTTTTCGAGGGGTGACTCTACTCTAAGAGCCCCAACTTCATAAAAAGGAGTAGAAACATCTGGTTCTCCTAAACCTCTCTGAAAGAGATAAGGCACCTTTGGATTAAAGAAACTTTTTTCAATGTCTTCTTTTAGCTTATGTATTCCTTTCCTTCTTCTTGACTGATTTCTAATAGTGGCATTCATGTTTATGATGGAGGATATCGGAAGGGTTGTTGTATCATCATCAATCACGACTAAAAAGTTAGGAATCGACTTAATGGTAATAGAATCCTGAAGGGAGGGAAAATACATAGGATGGAAAGATAAGCCTTCAACATTTAAAGGAGCAAAAGTAATGTTAATCTCGACTCTATTTCTTCAAACTTCACCATTCACAGCATGATTCTTGACACCCAAAACACTAGAAGACACAATCTTCTCAGAATCAAAATCACTAGGAGTCCTTGTCATAGTGGAATCCAAAACTAATTCTTTATTAGTGTTTTCCTTTAAAACCATTTCCCTTACACTAGCCCTCTTCTCCTATGAAACAGTGATCGCGGAGCAAGCCAACACCTTTTTCTCCCTTGGATTAGTCTCTTCCAATGAATAACTCATAGGAAGAGATAAAAAAAAATTGGTCTTCATCCACCGCTGAAGACCTAGCCTCAAAAGCCACTTCTTTGACAGCCAAAGAACTAGAACTAAACTCTGGAGATAAAAATTTGGAGAGAACGGGAAGTTGGATACAAAACTTACCTAAAATATCCAACGTCGAAGAATTATCCAGTGGAATCAAAAATTTTATCCTGACTTCCAAGACATTAGGTTCTTCTTTGGAAAACAAGGGGTCCTCAGCAACAACAGAACCAAAGCGAGGGTTTGGGAAGAAAGCACTGAGATGGTCAGGTTCACGGTGGTTATGAAATCTAAATGACACTTTCCAATAATCCAACTTATGATTAAAACTCCCCCCTTCCCAAATCACCTCCAATTCAGCCGGAAGGCCTTCAGAAACATGAACTTCTACAAGCATTTGAGGAATTCGCCTATCATTTTCTATCAAAGAATCATCTTCAATAAGAATAAAGTGACCAATAGCTTTATCTGTCTGTTTCTGGGAATTTTTCACCTCCTACAAACAGGAGTTGTTCCTCTAGTATGAATTGTTCAGATCTAGAACAAATGGTACACGACAAGATTGGAAGACATTCCCTAGAATGGATGGAGATCTGGAATCAAGTCTCTTTGATGTGATAGTATAGTTTTTTCTTGTAAAGATGATCCTTCATGGATGTACCCGCATAATCACAAGAAAAAACAATAAACAAGATCAAATAGAACCAGAATATAATCCACTATTCTATATTGATGACTAAGGAATTCAATAATAAAACATACGATGATGACACAATATATTTTATGGGAAAGGAACCAATTTTGCATTAGATAATAGAGAAGAATTTTACAACCTATACCTTAGTGTTGATGTACTCCTTCACAAAGACAACATCTCGTCCCCAATAGCTCGAACTTGCTCCCTTAAGCTCACTCTTCTGATTTAGGCCAGAATATCAAAGCAACAACATAACTTTACTCTCCTCCCAACCATGGAAAATGAGCCTGCTTTTATAGGCTTGGGATGGATAGAGATGGTTGAGAAATTTGTGGATGAGGTGGAAGGGATATCCCAAAAGGATGGATCTCGAGTCCAGGTAGCTCTAGGAGGTAGGTATGTGTTGGAGACATTTACCATCATACACACTCTTTTGGTCAAATTGGCCTAGTTAAACCACTATCCTAAGTATAATTGACATTAATTGACATCAGTGGAGCATTAATTGCCATCATCTAGTCACACCCACGCCTACCTATAGTCAAGGAGGCTAACTTAGCCTTCTCCTATAGTCAAGGAGGCTAACTGGAGCACTCTGGGGGTGATCTGAGTGACATTAATGCACCTAATTGCTAACTGGTGGTTACAATCAATCCAACCAGTTAGTTAAGGTGCCTCGAGTCATTAAATATATTATTTAATGATTATTTATTATTATTTAATGATTTGGAGTCAACAAGGCGCCTCCACCAACTTCTGATGGTCAGTTTAGCTTTAGTTAACCTCATCGGGGTTCATTGAACTCATGGAGCACTAGCACTTGATGGTTGGCTTGCTATGACATGTGTTTGATCTCCTTCAGTTGAGATTCAGTCATTTATTGCACTCTGACTTCAGTTAGGGTTTGGTGAGTCAATTAGGATTTTGGTCAAGTGGTTAATTGAGTGTGAACCAATGGTTGAGACTTAGTTAAGCTAGACTCACTCACTGAATTCAAATTGTCTCCTTAGGTATTTGAATTCTTCATGGAGTTAAGAAATTGCTTAACATTGGTATTGTAACCATTCATTGTTAATTATATATACAGAGAGGAAACCAATTCTGTTCCCGATTAACACCAATTCATGAGTATTTGTTGATTATTCTTTCATGAGATTGATTCTTAGTTCCTAGATCATGTGCAAGAATTAATATGGTATCAGAGCATACGGCGGGATGAAGATCAATCTCTCAAAAACAAGATTTTTGACAGATTTATCCATGAAAAGTGAGCAATAGCTCAAAATTCCAGCACTGCACCAGAAGCCAAGGCTTACCACTCAATATCCCAAGTAAAGAACTTGTTGATCAAGCTTGCTTGATTGACTATGCTAGGTGTGATGAAAGCCTAGAATGTGCAGGCTGTCCGACCTTATTTTTCCTTTTCTGTTTTGATTTTCAGGTTTCTACAGGTGAAGCATCCGCTACAGCATATCCAGATGGCCTCCTCAGTACCTCTCTTGACTCCATACAATTTCCACACATGGAAAAATAAAATGCAGGTTCAATTGCGCTCCAAAGGACTCCATAGAGTCACCATGGACATTGAAGTTGAGCCTGGATCCGCCATAGAAAAATCAAGATTCTTGAACAATAAGGATGAATCCTTTGGTTTCTTGTGCCTCTCTATTTTCGATGACCTTCTCTTCCATCTTACGGATCTGAAGACACCGAAAGAAATATGGGACAAATTGGACTCTCTATACGGAAAGCATGATGACTTGAGAGTTTACCAACTCAAAAATGAACTCATGTCTCTCCAACCTTCCAATTTCAAGACTCTGAATGATTTCTTTACAAAGTTCAAGCATACTATTTTCCTCTTGAAGCAATGCAAAGTGGTGAAGGAGGATGATCAGCTCATCCTTGCCATCCTCTCCAAACTTAGGGCTGATTATTCAGTTTTTGTTTCTACATTCTGTGCGGGGAAGCTCACAACCCCTGGATGGAAGATGCCTACACTCAATGCCTTCATTGAGTCCCTAACTAATGAACATGACAAGCTTGTCCAGATGGGGATCATCCGATATTCCCGTGATCAAGCCCTCCATGTCTCGGGGCCCAAAGATGTGAAGGGTAAAGGAAAGCAACAGAAAAATCAGAAAACTAAATTTGATGCTCCTAAGCCTAGAGTTGAAAATCAGCAGCATGATGAATCTTCCGGCTCAAGGAAGAACAAAGGAAAAGGGCACAATGGGAAAGAAAAAGTCAGGTGTTCTTACTGTGGGAATGGTTTTCACCCTGAACATGCCTGCATGAAGAAAAATCTTGTTGAATCAACCTCTCTCCTTGAGAGGAATCACATCAATCTTCCAGAGAGATTTCAAAGGAGAGATCACCAAGATTAGGAACCAAAACATGAGAAAGGTCATGCCCTCGTGGCAAGCACTTCTAAGTCCAAAGCACTGCTGATTGATAGTGGAGATTTGAATCACATGATGGCTAAAAAAGACTCATTTTCATCCTTGGATACTGGCAAATCCATCCCCATCCACATGGGAGATGACTCCACCATAATTTCTGAAGGACAAGGTACTATAGATCTAGAAAATGGTTTTTTTTCTAATGTTTTGTATGTACCGTCTCTAGCAGCAAATCTCCTTAGTGTCTATCAGATGACACATACAGGAATACCTAAGAGAGTCTCTTTCAGCCCAAATGATGTTGAGATAACAAAAATTGCATTCGGGAAACTCATTGCAAAAGGCCTTGCAAATCATCATGCAAAAGCCTATGAGTTCTCTCACTTTGTTACGGATGCAAAGCCCACCGCTCTGCTAACTCATGGAAATGAGGTTAGTAGGTTGTGGCATGAGAGGTTTGGCCATCTTAATTTGAAATATTTGTAGCAATTACAGAAAAAATCCATGGTTGAAGGCCTCCCGGTCATCAAGGCAACCACGAGAGTCTGCAAGGGTTGTGTGATTGGAAAACACCCTGAGCACAAGTTCGATCAGGGGAAGGCAAACCGAGCTACAAGCATATTGGGGCTGATACATTCTGATATCAGTGGTCCAATGCCTGTCACATCCATGAATGGATCAAGGTACCTCCTTACTTTTATTGATGATTTTTCAAGGTATACATGGGTTTTCTTTCTCAAAAAGAAATCAGAAGTATGTGAAAAAATTTCTGAATTGAAGGCCTTGATCGAAAATGCCTCTGGGCTTAAGATCAAGATATTGAGATATGATAATGGAGGGGAGTATTTCATCAATGATTTTTTGTACATTTTCTCCCAAAGTGGTATTCAGGTCCAACATTCAATTCCCTACACTCCCCAGCAGAACGGGGTAGCGGAAAGGAAGAACCGGTCTCTCAAAGAGATGACCACCTGTATGTTGGAGTCAAAGAAGCTTGCTGCAAATTTGTGGGCTAAAGCCATGCATGCTGCAGCATAAATTCAAAATAGGGTGCCACATTCATCTATGAAAGGAAATACTCCTTTCGAAGCATACTTCGGACACAAGCCAGATGTGTCGAACCTACGGGTGTTTGGGTCCACTACATGGGCCCGAATTTCGCTTGATAAAAGAAGGACTTTGAAACCGCAGAGCATAGAATGTTTGTTTATTGGGTAGCCTGCTGAATCTAAAGGATTCAAGCTACTAGATATCAATACCAAACAGATCATCATCGAGAGAAGTGTCAAGTTCGATGAGCCTCTTCAGGATGTGGAACTAGTGAAGGAGAAAACTGCTGAATTTCCTTCCTATTCCATTGAATATTTGGATGATGAAATTGGGGGTGATGACCCTGATTTGGATCCTCTGATTTCTGGTATCAGTGTGCAGCAATCATCAGATATTGAATCAGAACCTGAAGTGCAAAATCATCTTCCTACATGGGCCCAACAGACACTCTCCTCCACAGGAGACAACATTGGAAACCCGGATGATCTAAGGAGAACCCGGTCTGATTTCCAAAGAGAAGGTATTGCGCTCTCTTGTTCTGATAATTTGCTATCCGAAACTTGCTATTTGATGATTAGTTCAGATCCAAAATCCTACTACCATGCTCGGAATGATCCGAGATGGCAAGTTGCCATGGATGAAGAGATGAATTCTCTTCAGAAAAACACTACTTGGGAGCTAGTTTCCCTTCCTCCGGGAATGAAATTGGTTCAATGCAAGTGGGTGTTTCAGAAAAAGGTTGCTACTGATGGAAGCACCTAAAAATATAAGGCAAGGCTGGTAGAAAAAGGTTTCTCTCAGGTCCAAGGAGTGGACTACCATGAGACCTTTGCATCGGTTGCAAAAATGGACTCCATCCGCCTTGTTTTGGCTATTTCTGCATCCAAGCACTGGGAGGTGCATCACATGGATGTTAAGTCAACCTTTCTACATGGAGATATTCATGAGGAGATATACATGAAGCATCCTGAGGGCTACATCACTGATCCATCTTTGGTTTGCAAGCTAAAGAAGTCACTATATGGGTTAAAACAGGCCCCAAGAGAGTGGTATTCCAAGATGGATGCCTTCCTTCTCTCGCAAAACTTTCAGAGATGTAGATCAGATCCAAATGTGTATTTACAGCAGAATGATGGTCATCTAATTATCATTGTTTTATGTGTTGATGACTTACTGATCACAGGTAGCACAATTGCCTCCATTTCAGCCATCAAAACAACTCTCCAACTCGAGCAAACTTCTAATGGGATTATGGTCACTCAGTCCAAATACATTTCAGACCTATTAGTCAAGTTTAACATGGATGAATTTAGGCCTGCACCATTCCCTTTCCTTTCAAGGATCAGCCTTGAAGAAGGAAAACACACACCTCCCATGGACTGCACTATCTATCGACAACTGATTGGTAGCTTGTTGTACTTGACACATTCTAGGCCTGATATTTGTTATGCCATGAATGCTGTATCAAGATACATGCATCAGCCTCATGATATTCATTGGAAGGCAGCCAAGAGGATCCTCCAGTACATTCAGGGAATCAGGACCTACGACATTCACTATGCTGCAGACTCCGAGCTAGAGCTGGTTGGATACACAGATTCCGATTGGGCGAGTGATTCTATTGATCGGAAGTCAAATTCCAGATATGTATTCATTTTTGGTGGTGGACCTATGTGCTGGTCAAGCAAAAAGCAAGCTGCCATAGCACTATCTTCAGCAGAGGCCGAGTATCGAGGAGCGGTGAATGCTTGCATCCAAGCAGTTTGGTTGCAAGGCATTCTTTCAGAGTTTGATCTTGGTAGTACTTTGTACACTGTCCTCTTTTGTGACAACCAGAGTGCTATTAAGATATCCATGGATCCAGTTACCAGGTAGAGCACCAAGCCTGTAGAGATTCACATGCACTACATCAGGGAGCTAGTGCATGACAGGACCACCATTCTGCAATATTGCCCGACTGATGAGCAGATTGCAGACATCTTCACCAAGAGATTTTCAAAAAAGAAGTTCACTTACCTCTGTTCACTATTGGGGGTGAGTTCATCAGGGTGATCCAGACTACTTTCAGGGTTCATCTTTAGGGGGGGGTTTTCCCACTGGGTTTTCCCTCTTTTCCTCACTTAGTTTGTTTTGAGCATTGTTTCAGTTTCAGCATTATACAGGGTGACCTATGGACTTAGTTGCCAGCGCCCTAGCATTTTATGCATATATGTTTTCTAACTCTTCCTGAGTATAGCTTAAGGGGGGGTGTTGGAGACATTTACCATCATACACACTCTTTTGGTCAAATTGGCCTAGTTAAACCACTATCCTAAGTATAATTGACATTAATTGACATCAGTGGAGCATTAATTGCCATCATCCAGTCACACCCATGCCTACCTATAGTCAAGGAGGCTAACTTAGCCTTCTCCTACAGTCAAGGAGGCTAACTGGAGCACTCCGGGGGTGATCTGAGTGGCATTAATGCACCTAATTACTAACTGGTGGTTACAATCAGTCCAACCAGTCAGTTAAGGTGCCTCGAGTCATTAAATATATTATTTAATGATTATTTATTATTATTTAATGATCTGGAGTCAACAAGGCGCCTCCACCAACTTCTGATGGTCAGTTTAGCTTCAGTTAACCTCATCGGGGTTCATTGAACTCATGGAGCACTAGCACTTGATGGTTGGCTTGCTATGACATGTGTTTGATCTCCTTCAGTTGAGATTCAGTCATTTATTGCACTCTGACTTCAGTTAGGGTTTGGTGAGTCAATTAGGGTTTTGGTCAAGTGGTTAACTGAGTGTGAACCAATGGTTGAGAGTCAATTAAGCTGGACTCACTCACTGAATTTGAATTGTCTCCTTAGGTATTCAAATTCTTCATGGAGTTAAGAAATTGCTTAACATTGGTATTGTAACCATTCATTGTTAATTAAATATACAAAGAGGAAACCAATTCCAGTCCCGATTAAAACCAATTCATGAGTATTTGTTGATTATTCTTTCATGAGATTGATTCTTAGTTCCTAGATCATGTGCAAGAATTAATAGGCTGAGGTTTCCATGAAGCCTCTTTTCGAGAAGTTTCGTGAAGACTTCTCTTTTTCACCTTTTACCAAGGGCAGCGCTTCTCCTCCACTATAACAGAGCAGTGCTAGGGTAGAACTGCTCATTGTATACAGGCTATAAGTGGTGGCATCTCTTACTATCAAGAGACAGAATGCATTACTTGAACTTTATGAAGGAGGTAACGCACCTTGCTAACTAGTAAAAGGTGGTGCTCAACTTATTCTTGTAAAACTATAAGCAATGAGGAAAAAAATAGTATTTCACTTCATATTTTGGGATTTGAGGGCTAATCTGATGTTTGGGATCCCTGCACATGGTGGTGACGATATTTATGTTAACAGAATTCCCCCAAAAGCATGAGGCTAGAGGGATACGATAGGTGATAGATTTGAAAGAGAAAGTTATCACTTCAAGGCAAGAATCAGCTTGATCAAATATCATCAACCAGGCATCTATAATAAATCAATACTTTTGACTCATTAGCAAATATCTCTTCATCATGGTTGTAGAACAATACAACGAAGATCCATGAGAGAGATTAACAAACATGGCTACTAGAATACAACGTAGATCCATGTGATAAAGGAGTCAAACTTGGACATAGATACCAGATATACAATGTAGATCTATGTCATACAGATGCAAATTTGAGCATAGCCACGACCATACAAATGTGGATCCATGCTAGTACTTCATACAATATACTCCATCCCAACCTGGGGAGAAAGCTGTGAGTGATTTTCAACAGATACCCAGTTTCTTCATCTCGTCTTCCACAAAGTATGATTCTATCCATGTGATTACAATGATCTGAAGCCGAACATGGCAGAAACCACTTGATTACCAGCCAATGATGTGAACCATTAACAAGCGCGAGGGAGATCACCATTGATATTAATGATTCCCAAGGTACCCTAGTACAATCTACTAAGTGTGAATAGATGATTTGATGTCGAACACTCAGTTGAATCTCTCGATCAAAGGTCAATGATGTGAACCCATGTCGAGAGCGAGAGAATCTGTCATTGAGGCATGCATATATCAAGGTACTAAACTTGTTTCTAAAACTGATTCCCGGATGATGAGCTGATGTCGACAGGAATAGTCTCGTCGAAAGAGGGCCATAATGAATCCCACATCGACAACACTAAACTCAGAACAAAGTTCTGGAATGTTGTAGATAATGTAACCACCATATTGACTCAAAAGTACAGACACAAATTTTGTTTTAACTGCAGAGGTAAACTTCTAACTTCTCTTTGAACATCGGGCGACACGACAAAAGACTTGGCAGCATTGACTCGACGAGCTTAAACACAATATGACAATGAACAATGCATTCTTTGAAAGACTCAAAGGAGTGACATGACTCATGAAAGTGGATCGACTCCAAGACAAGCTGATTTACCCAATTGACTGAATGAAATGCAGACAAGTGTCATGTTCAAAGGTGACAAACAACTACCATTTTATTTGCAAAATGAATTGATTCCCTTACCTTAATTTCCCCGTCATGATTGATGAGTGCCTCTTTTTCATTTTTACGAGTTCAAAGAGGGTAACAAGCACTCATTGTAGCTCGTCCGAAGACAAGTCCATTCTCATACATTTTACAAACCTGAGAAAGGAGGGGTTCGTTCCCAAAAAAGGGTCTCTTGGTGTTTAATTTAACGAGTCCAATGAAATTTAACTCGGTATAGTTCACATTTAGAGAGTCTGAACAAAGATGAAAGAAGACTCCAAAGGGTCCTTTTTCGTATGATTTAGTCTCTAGGATCCAAAAAAGTACAAAATAATACCAAAGAGAACTCTTCTAGTCATGATTGGCTAGAGTGTTCCTTTCTCGTAAATAGTCCATCCGAACCGAAAAAGAGATAAACTACAGTCGGAGAGACGACTCTTTAAATAATTTAATGAGTGTGAAGAAGACAAGTGCACTCAACAATATTTTTGTATTTAGGG
Source organism: Pseudotsuga menziesii (assembly GCA_001517045.1). Taxonomy (NCBI): domain Eukaryota; kingdom Viridiplantae; phylum Streptophyta; class Pinopsida; order Pinales; family Pinaceae; genus Pseudotsuga; species Pseudotsuga menziesii. Next base: position 140,994 of record LPNX010185116.1, read on the forward strand.
AGCCCGAAAAGAGTTTAAAGGAGACTCCATTAGGTCTCTTTTCATGATAAAAAAAATCTACGAGCCTGAAAAGAATCGAAAAAAAACTCAAAACTTTGATACTGGGTTTCAGGAGCGTGATCAAAGTATCGAAATGAATGCTCAAGGACTTTTTCCATTTTTCGAAGTACGAAAAAGTCAATAACGAACTTCCCCATAGACATTATTGTGTATTCCTGCCCATGCAAGACTTAAAGACGACCATTAGTTTGAGAAAATGACTTTTATGACATGTATTAAAGGGTATTTTTATAAAACAATGATTTTAAAACATAAAAAAACCTTAAAATATGTTATAAAAGCTAAGTAAAATAGTAAAACCAACTTATTTACTATTTACCAAACCTTGGAGAGCATTTTGGGAGATTTGGAGCCAAAACTTCAGCTGGAGATTATGGGAGCATCCACCGTCCATTTTTCGCACCGTTGAATTCGGGCAAAAGCTAAAACCATCCTCTTCCTTTTCATGGTTTCCAATTGTTAATTTTTATGGATTTTTGGGCTCAGAGGTCGAACCTAAAATAGAAAAAGCGGGCACCGCGCTTGGCCTTTACGGGAAAGGCGGTGCTCGACATAAACCACGCTTTTTCAGTTCAACACAGGCGATGGCACTGCTATGTCTTAACTGGGCAGAGGCGGTGTCGGCCATGAGCTTCGAAAAACATATGGCCTGGGCAAAATAAAATTTTGTAAGCAATTTTGATGGTTGGAAATGCTTCTAAACGGCTTTTTAATTGTTTTTGGCAGGTTCATTCGATCAAAAAATGGTTATTTAGAAAGAAAGACAACATGACGACGGTGATGCCCTTACCACAAGAAATGTGGTTTGTGTGGCTTCCCTACAGGGTTGTGGCCTCATGAAGTTCTTCCGGACCCCTATCATGGCTTCGCATCCCCGCTTACTGGAATATAATCTACAGATGTGGAACCCATAGCAGCAACATTTTGAGGTGGGACCTCATGTTTTGACTATAGAGGTGGAATAAATGTACTTCTTGACAAGGATGTCCAGACTAGGGGCCCCTATTTCTTTAACTGGTTCCTGAGGAGGGGATGTGACTACTCAAGAATTGATTGATCAGCATTGTCTGCTTGGCATGAAAAATATCAGGTAAGAAGATTCCCATTAGGGCTATGGTGGATATGCCACTTCGCACTGTTTTTTTTATTATGCAGGGGCTAGATAAAAGCCAAGGGCCTCATTAGGCGTTCCGAGCACATATGTTGTATTCCCTAGAAGCTATGGCACCTACGATTTTTAACTGGTCAGAAGCACTTCTTCCTGTTTTCAAGGACCAACTGACAAAATGTCGGCAAGGGGAACTAAAGCAGTTTGGGTATGGGTCCTTTTTAGCCTACTTCTTCTTCGAGAGGGTACCCCTCATGAGGCTCCAGGTGATCTTCACTGAGCTAAGGGCTAGAGACCCACACATGCCGAGGTGGGTAGAGATCATGGCTCGTACAGGAGGTGGCATGGCCAAGGTGAAATTAGAGGTCGCTTTCTTCTGTTGGCTGTGTGACCGGATCCTCATGATAGAGGATTATGCATATGCAGGGACTGATTTCAGAGGCGATCCTGATCTACCATTACCACTTGGTGCTCAATGGGGAGATATTGGTAAGAAGCAAAAACCCTAAAATGTTGATCATGTTTTTATCTTTTTGTATTTTATGTTTTTTACGGGTAGTAACAAGACCTAAAATTTTACATACAGATGTTGGTGGTGCACGGCGTGGGGGATCCTCCCCAATGGATAGATGAGTTGGAGCTCAATTTTTTCACATAGGTGATGACCATCTTACTGAGCTAGATGAGAACTTGGAGAAGCTAACTCTTGACATCCCTGATGCAGCGATAGATGACCTCCCCATTAGGTATCAGAGACACACTGCATGAGTGCCAGGTCGCTTCAGCCGACTGCTTCGCAGGGTAGCACAGGCCATCATGTGCTATCATGAGCATCATGAGATGGTGTACTGCATGATGTACTAATGAAAGCTGACTAGATTCAGGGTTTTTGTATGATTTTGTATTTCCTGAAAGCCACAGTGCTTCAGATGAGGTCTTGTGACCACATTTTTTGTACAAAACACTTTATATATATATATATACAAACTTATTATTGATGTTTATATGTCTCAAATGGAAATCATATCTACATGAGTTTTATGTGTCATTTATAGTTTATTTTACAATGAACCATGTTTATTTTACAAGTTATGAATGGGAAATATACCAGTCTAGGATGTAGTTTGCTAACGAATCAGAAACTGTATTATTTGACCTAGGGATATGCCTGTAAGTGATACACTCGAAGACCTCTCTAATAAATGCACTCTCTGAAATAAACGGAGGAGTACAGGGTTTCTGATGGTATAGACATGGTTTAGATGACAAACCACTAACTGTGAATCCATAAACACTACCAATTCATGAATGTCTCGAGATGCAGCCTCAGTCAGTAGATCTATTATTGCTTGATACTCGGCAATGTTGTTGGTAGAGGGACCAATACAAACCGCTCTTGAAATGATCAAGTCATGAGCCAGGGAATAGAGAACCCAAGAATCTAAAGCAAGGTTCTAGGTATGACGGCAAGCACCATAAAGGAAGCCGTAAAAATCCATCTGATCTGCATAACCAAAACATGGTATAAACAGTTTGGACACTAAACTCAACACCATACTAAAGTAAGACACAACACATTGAAAGCCAAAAATATACATATACACAAGGTACCATACAAAAATGATTTAATCATGGTACCTCTTCAGGTACAACCCATTGCGAGGTTTCCCGAAGGGTATCCCATCATAATCCACGAGCTCATAAGCCCCTTTCTCTAAAACTTTGTTGATGATAAAGGGACCATACCACATTGACTCAAACTTCCCTTTTCCTAGTTTATCGTGTCTCTGATCGTAGGTTAGAACTAGGGCACCTTCATTGAACACATGAGGCTGAACAGATTTATCATACTATGCCTTGACACATTTCTTATAAGCCTCATTAGCTAATGCAGCATCTCTTCTAGTTTCGTCAAGATTAGTCAGGTATAGAAATCTCTCTTCCTCGGTGGAAGTATTTGGCAGAAGTTATATCGCAAGTTTTAGTGACAGAATTTGGCATTGGATAGGAAGGACAACTTCTAGTCCATCAACTATATGGAATGTTGTGAAACCAATCGTTGTTTTTACCGAAGTCCTGTAAGCCCAAAGAGCAGAAAAGAGAGTTAGGTTCCAGTTGGATTTATGATCTCCAACCATTCTCTGTAGCATAGTTTTAAAAACTTTGTTAATGGCCTCGACCTGACCATTAGCCTACGGATAGTAAGGAGGTGAGTTTTCATGGCAAAAACCCAACTTGGTACTTAACTCGGTCATCATCTGATTCCAGAAATGCAATCTGTGGTCAGTGACTATAGACTATGGGAGTCCAAACCTAGCTATCACATGATTAAATAAGAAAAGGGCAGAAATATTACCATCCCCTACATGCGTAGGCATAGCCTCAACCCATTTTGTGAAATAATCAATGACTACGATGATGTAACCATGCCCCTCGGTTGAGGTAGGCTTATAATGCATAAAGTCAATACCCCATTTGGAAAAAGGGCCAACTGCAATGACGGGGTGTAAAGGAATGGGGTGGGTGCGCTTTTTTGAATAGAAATGTTGGCAGGGTGAGCATTTCTTAACGACCTCATGACAGACTTCCCTTGTGAACTTTGGAGCTCAACAATGTTTGTTGGGGAAGGTAGGGCCAATATAGCAACAATCTTCAATGGGTCAATCTGGATGCCATCCTTCAAAACCACAAAGCTAAGAAGGCGTCTCGTCTCAACGCAAAAAACATGTTTGTGTGGATTGAACCGTATGTTGTAATGACGACATCTCAGGAAAATGTCCCTAAGATGCCCAAGGTGGTCTTCCCATTGTTGTGAATTCGCTGGGAGATCATCAAGGTATGGCTCCATTATGTTCTTAATATCATGAAACGCATAGGACATAGCACGCTAGAACGTAACTCCGACGTTCTTGAGGCCAAAAGGTAACTTCCTATAGGCAAAGGTTCCCCGCGAGCCTATAAATGTCGTTTTGTGCTGATTGGCTGGAAATATCTCAATCTGATTGTGGCCAGAAAAGTCATCCATGAATGAGAAGATGACACTTCTAGCACAGCTATTGATAATCTGATCGATATGCGGAGTTGGAAAATTGTCTTTAGGACAAGCTTTGTTCAGGTCTCGAAAATCGATACAGATTCTAATGGTGCCCTTTTTTTGTTCACAGGGACAATGTTAGATACCCATTCTGTCAAGGGTACAAGATAAATAAATCATGCCTTCAGAAGCTTTTCTACTTCAACTTTAATAGCCGCGGCCTTCCGGGGATGGACTTGAAGTAATTTCTTCCTGACAGGTCTGGCCATGGGATAGGTTCTAATTTCATGAACCATAATAGACGGGTCTATCCCAGGCATCTCTTCATAAGTCCAAGCAAAAATATCTTGGAATTCTTTGAATAATGCTCTATATGCTTCAGTTTCTTCTGTTGAGTAGTTCTTCCCTACGTGAACATGCTCAATGGTTCCATATTTGATTGATATGTCAATCGGGGTTGTTTTAGTAATGTTGCATAGATTTCCTTCAGATTCAGTATTTTGCAACAATACAGGTGTTTGCAAATGCGTGACAATATCAGTACTGATAAGTGATTCAAGGTCAAAACCCACCGAAGTGGTGTTGGGAAGAAAAGAAGATCGATGATGATGATCTTCCCATACGGATTCACTCTCACTCATGTTCTCCATGATGGACTCGTCCGAAGGAAAAGTCTGTGTGAGATAATCTAGAGAGGGGAAGAGAGTGTTGAAATATTGTAACTTCGAAGAATATTCTATATGTATTTCTTTGTGGTCCCCGATGGTCCTACCGGGATAACCACTTGTATTACTTTGTACCCCAGTGCTCCTAATTGGAAGAACTAATAAGAGTCATGAGGTAGTCCCCTCTAATTGTAAAGGTGGGTCATTAGCACCCCAGTGTGGTTACTTGAGCCTACATGTGTAACTCGAGCCTACATGACAGATGAGTTAACTTAAGTGAACGGATGAATATAAATAGAGGTGTAGTGCTCCTCATTTGTAACACACACTCTCACTTGAGTAGCGCACTTGTGGAGGAGAGAAGTAGCTGGAGAAGGAGGAGGATCAGGTTTTTGATCTCCTTGTTGGTTTTACCTTTTACCTTTTTGGGGCATCTATATTGAGGAATATTTTGCTGGGTTTTTCCCTTTAGGGTTTTCCCAGGATAAATCTATGTTGTTCTTGTGATACTGTTTCTTTCAGTGATCCTGTTTATATGCTTTTGTTATGAAAACTGAAATGATATACTAATGTCTTAGCTAAGCATATGAAAATTCAACATGGTATCAGATCTAACCTGAATAGGACAGATTTCACAAGCTATAGAAGCTATGGTTTCTTACCTTTTTGTTCTCTCTCCACAATCAATCAGAAAAAGAAGGCTAGGCTAACTCTCCATTGAAGGGTCCTTCTTTCTGTCGAAGCGGAATTCGATTCTGAGCATTTTCAATTTTCGGTGCGGGAAAATAGGGATTCTTACTAAAGAGGAATTTTTTAGAGAGCCTGGCATAGGCTTTCTCTCCTCATAAAAATCTAATTTTAGAGACCTGGATCAAGATTTTTTGTTGGGTGAAACTCCGGGAAAGTCAAACCCTAGTTTGACCCCGAGCTAGAAAAACCCTAAATACTAAAACTGCTACGTTTCGTACATTCTCTATATACCATGATTGGAGAAGGATCATGAGCTGAAAATTGTAGAGGCCTAATATAATATCCTGATGTACACTGTGTCCAAAATTCAGCCTCCGATTCGCTATATTCTGGGAGATAAGATCCGTCAAAGTTAGGGTTCCAGCCTCCTCCAGAATTCATCCCTAAACAAGACACCTAGGGAAAATTGATATAGCGTGGGATACAGAGGTCCAAATTAAATTACTGAAGATGTTCCAGAAATAGAACAGAATTTACTTTCTTTGGTCCTAATTTCAGAACCAGGATATGAAACAGTGACACGTGGCAGGCTGTACAACTTCGTGGTTCTGAACAGTCCTGAAACAGGTCACCTTGGGAAAATGATCATAAATCCCAATTGGTGAAACCAATTCTGATGAAACCTATGGTGTTGGATCAAGGACATGTGAGGTTACCTCAGAGAGAAATTCTAGATACATAGAAGCTGTAATTTTGGATATATAATAGAAGCAGTGACAGGAATTTCTGCAAAAGAAATTGGAAAACTAGGGCTTCCTATTCCGAGAGCTTTCCTCCACTATTTTCAGAAAAGGAGTACAGTGGACAGCTCCATTTGAAGAGATCTATATTTCTATACAATCAGATCTAAAAGATTCCAAGTTTTGAAAATTAGTATTTCTCTGACAAACCCTAGATCAACCAGCTCCGAAAGCAGGACGAACACCTCAAATCGGTAAGATCTAATCTTTTGCTATTTGAATTTGAGGTTCTCATTTCAAAGTGATATATCACATCAGCTTGTTGATAAGCTTGGTGAATTTGACAACTTTCAAGCATGGAAGTATTTGATCTCTTTGAAGAAAAATGAATTGGACACCTACATGAGTAGAGAGGCCCCAGTTCCATACGGAGATGAGGCTCAAAGCCTTAGACAAGAAGAACTTGATCAAGGCCAAGAAGATCATTATTGATTCAATCACGGATCAACTTGTACCACAAGTGTCATCCCTAAAGACACCGAAGATGTTTGATTCCTTGATCAAGCTATTTGAAGATAGGAACATAAATCAGAAGATGGATTTAAGAAAATAGTTGAAGAATGTGAAGATCCAGAATGCAGAACATCTTGAAGTAGTAGAAGAAGAAGCGGAGAATGTAGAAGTGGTGATAGCCACCTTGAATGGTCTCCCAGGATCATGGGATTCATTCATGCGAAGAATGTATGCCAGAAGGAAGTGATTACTTTCAATTGACTTCGGGAAGAAGAAGAAGCTTGACTCATAAGAAGAGAAGAAGAAGATGGGAGCAATTGAAGATCAAGCTCTCACCATTCAAAGAAGATCCCTCAAGCGATGAGGAATGTGAAGAACTCAATTCTTGAAGAACCTCTTGTCCATCTTATCATTTAAATAATAAATGATGATGTCATGAATGAAGAAGATGATGAAGCAAAATGATCAAGATGGAGTTTACCCACAAAACAAATAAAAGATAAGTATTCAATTGTCACTTCATGATATTGTTTTATTATACATTTGATTATATTCAGTTGATGTGTTATGCATGATAGATTGTTTGCATTAATGATTTTATACTACTAATATGCATGTGATGGGTAAGTAGCTCATGGTGCTCTCCATTGCTACTTATCTAGAATGAAGCCGCCTTAATGACATATTGGATTAGTGCACAATCTCAATAATGTCATGATAAAGATGGAAGGCATCTAGAAAGTTTATGTGAGATATGGATGAATGTTGTATTGGCTAAACAGTTGCATGATGCATAAGAATTTGTCATTATGCATATGTTTTACGAAATAGTTCTAACCATGCAGCTGGTGCATTTGAATTGTAGGGAAGGTCTTGTACAACCTCCTACAAGAAGAATGAGACTTGTTCTGAAGAACAAGTGATGACAATTCAAGATTCACTGCAATAAAATCTAAAGCTCCTAGGTTCAGAGACACCATGACGGAAGAAAGAGCTTCAGAGAGCGGTAGATCCACCTCGAAGGATGAAGACCACCATGGGTACGAGAGATAACTCAAGATGAAGAAAAGAATGCTATGAAAGAAGCTATGATCAAAGAATAACAGTTGATCATGGGGAATGATGTATACGATATGATTTCGAGACATAAAGCGAAGTACATAGTATCCTCCATATGGATCCACAAGAACAAGTGTACAAAGCAAGGTTCATGATTTGCCTCAAAAAGAATAGACTATGGCATGACATACTCTATTGACCAGTATATATCAAGCATAGAACCACATGTACAGAATGAAGAGGGAAGATGATACTCCACTTCAGGGGGAGTGACTACAGAAGATATCTGAGTTCGACATGGTATGACATGATGGATAGCTTCGTG
>LPNX010185116.1:149901-172909 GCA_001517045.1 Pseudotsuga menziesii
TGAATTAAAGACAAGCCTTCCTTAATGGAATGATTGAGGAAGAGTTTTATATCAAATAGTCACAAGGATTTGAAGTCGAAGACAGATGGACTCACATATGCAAGTTGAAGAAGGCCCTCAATGGCCTGAAGCAAGCTCCCAGAGCTTGGTATGGAAGAATAGATAGTTTCCTGATGAGCATGGGCCTTGCCAAGAGTAAAGTCGATCCTAACCTTTACTACAAGGTTGTAGAAGATGAACCTGTCATCCTGTTATTATATGTGGATGACTTATTCTTGACACAGAATGAGAAATAGATATGGAAATCAAGAAGAAACTAGCAGGAGAATTTGAGATGAAAGACCTTGGGTTAATGCATTGTTTCATAGTTCTGGAAGTATGGCAAAGTTCAGAAGGAATCTTTCTCAACCAGGGAAAGTATGCGGTAGAGATATTGAAGAGATTCAATATGTTGGAATGCAAAGCAATGGCCACACCCATGGACTCCAACCTGAAGCTTTTAGCTGATGACTCATCAGAGTTAGTGGATGTGACTCACTACAAGCAGATCATTGGGTCATTGATGTACTTGACAAATAACAGACCAGACATTTGTTTTGATGTGAACACCTTAAGTCAATATCTTGTTCAACCAAGACGGGTTCACCTAGTAGCTGCAAAACATGTGATGAGATATCTGAAAGGGACTATAGACTTTGGTCTATACTATGATGGTAGCCATGAGTATAGATTATATGGCTACACAGATGTAGATTGGGATAGAAGTATCTCATACAGGAAAAGCACATCAGGTAGATGCTTTTGTTTGAGGTCTGCTATGAGTTCATGGTTTAGCAGGAAACAGTACAATGTTTCTCTTAGCACGGTTGAAGCAGAATACATAGCAGATTGCTCTACTAAGTTGTGAAGCCATATGGCTTCAGAAGCTGATATCAGGTCTCTTTGACCTAAAGATGGATACTACAATAATTCTATGTGATAACCATAGTTGTGATGACAAAGAACCTTGTGTTCCGACGTAACACATAGAAATCCGTTATTTCTACATACAAGATAAGATGCAGATGATGATACTGTAGATGCAGATGATGGTGATTCAGTATTTCTATACTGAATATAGAGATGATTATGTTTCAGTATTCCCATACTGAAGATATAGATGATGATGATTTCAGTATTCACATCCTGAAGATATAAATAATGATGATTTTAGTGTTCCCATACTGAAGATATAGATGATATTTCAGTATTTACATACTGTAGATGCAGATGATGGTGATTTCGTATTTCTATATTGAATATAGAGATGATGATGCTTTTAGTATTTCTATACTAAAGATATAGATGATGATGCTTTCAGTATTCACATACTGAAGATGTAGATGATGATGGTTTTGATGATGATGTACTGATGAAGCCTCTGCCTCGAGTAGAGTTCGAACACTTTTGAGACAAGCTTGGTTTTGTTCGAAAAGACCTTCCTCGAAAGGGGGAGTAGTGATGTTGCAGTGGGATTGTATCATCCCTGGGAACTTGCCCTAAAGTGATCCAGAGACCTCGGTCCTCGAGAATGAAGAGGGATTGTATCATCCCGGGACATCTATCCACAATAGATCTGGTGACCTCGGTCCTCGAGAACGTGGCGGGATTTTATCATCCCTGGGCACTTGCCCTAAAGTGATCTGGAGACCTCGGTCTTCGAGAATGAAGAGGGATTGTATCATCCTGGGACATTTGTCCGTAATCAATCCAGTGGCTTCGGTCCTCAAGAATGTGGTAGGATTGCATCATCCTTTGACATAGTCCTAAAGTGATAGGGACTCATTCTCCCGTAATCAATCCGATGGCTTCGGTCCTCGAGAATGTGGTAGGATTGCATAATCCTTGGACATAGTCCTAAAGTGATAGGGACTGATTCTCCCGTAATCAATCCGGTGGATTCGGTCCTCGAGAATGTGGTAGGATTGCATTATCCTTGGACATAGTCCTAAAGTGATAGGGACTGATTCTCCCGTAATCAATCTGGTGGCTTCGGTCCTCGAGAATGTGGTAGGATTGCATCGTCCTTGGACTTAGTCCTAAAGTGATAGGGACTGATTCTCCTGTAATCAATCTGGTAACTTCGGTTTTCGAGAATGTGGTGGGATTGTATCATCCCTGGACTTTAAGTCCAAAAGTGATCCAAATATTTTTTTGTCTTTGAGTTGTGGATTGCAGGTTGTAGCTGATGATGATGATGACGTATTGATCGAAAGATCAGATGTTGCTGATGATGATGATGTTCTATGATCGAAAGATCAGAAGTTTCTGATGATGATGATGTTCTCTGATTAAAAGATCAGAATATGATGATGATGTTGTTGCTGATGATGATGATGTTCTCTGATCGAAAGATCAGAATATGATGATGATGATGTTTCTCTTATCAAAAGATCAGAAGTTGCTGATGATGATGATGTTCTCTGATTGAAAGATTAGAATATAATGATGATGTTGTTGCTGATGATGATGATGTTCTCTGATCGAAATATCAGAATATGATGATGATGATGTTTTCTGATCGGAAGATCAAAAGTTGCTTATGATTATGATGTTGCTGATGATGATGATGTTTTCTGATCGAAAGATCAGAATGCGGTGATGATGATGATGTTTCTGATCGAAAGATCAGAATGTGATGATGATGAGATCCTGATGATGATGATGTAGTATTATCAAAGTATGGTGATGATGACAGATCAGAATATGATGATGAGTTGATGATGTTTCTGATTGAAAGATCAGAGGCTCATGATAATGATGATTCTGATTGAAAGATCAGAGTATGATGATGATGATATTTTGATGCTGATATTTTGATGATGATGATGTTGATGTTTTGATGATGTTTCTGATCGAAAGATCAGAGTATGATGATGATGTTGTTGCTGATCGAAATGCCAAAGTGCTGAAGAAGATGTTGCTGATCAAAAGGTCAAAGTGTTGAAGATGATGTTGCTAATCAAAAGGTCAAAGTGTTGAAGATGATGTTGCTGATCGAAAGGTCAAAGTGCTGAAGATGTTGATGATCGAAAGGTCAAAGTGCTGAAGATGTTGCTACTGATTGAAGAGTCAAGATGCTGAAGATATTGTTGATTGAAGCGGTCAAAGTACTGATGATGCTGAAGACTAAAGATTGAAGATGAAGACTACATGATGTTGAAAAGATTCCAATGATTTATAGATGTATCACCCTGATGATGTTGATGATGTCCTCTATCTCTCTCCTATTATTGTTGTTGTTGATGTTGTTATAGAATACCCTTCTCGTTAAAGGGGAGTGTTGAAATATTGTAACTTCGAAGAATATTCTTTATGTATTTCTTTGTGGTCCCCGATGGTCCTACCGAGAGAACCACTTATATTACTTTGTACCCTGATGCTCCTAATCGGAAGAACTAATAAGAGTCATGAGGCATTCCCCTCTAATTGTAAAGGTGGATCATTAGCACCCCAGTGTGGTTACTTGAGCCTACATGTGTAACTCGAGCCTACATGATTAACTCGAGCCTACATGACAGATGAGTTAACTTAAGTGAATGGATGAATATAAATAGAAGTGTAGTGCTCCTCATTTGTAACACGCACTCTCACTTGAGTAGCGCACTTGTGGAGGAGAGAAGTAGCTAGAGAAGGAGGAGGATCAGGTTTTTGATCTCCTTGTTGGTTTTACCTTTTTACCTTTTTGGGGCATCTATATTGAGGAAGATTTTGCTGGGTTTTTCCCTTTAGGGTTTTCCCAGGATAAATATGTGTTGTTCTTGTGATACTGTTTCTTTCAGTGATCCTGTTTATATGCTTTTGTTATGAAAAATGAAATGATATACTGATGTCTTAGCTAAGCATATGAAAATTCAACAGAGAGGATTCTAACCAATAAGGAAGGTGGTAAGGATACAAAGCACGAGATGAAGGTCATCAATATGGTCATCGGAAATAGATTGGATAACATCGTACATTGCTTCATATGAGCCAAGGGAGGATGACTCAACAATTTCTTTGCCCTTGGTGCTATAGCCAGTTTTGGAAATCATATTTACTATCGCCACTTCTGTACTAGGAGGGGCTGATGAAAAACACCCATAAGGGTGGAGTCTTTCAGCATACCTATCCCAATCGACTGATAAGGAGGAGGGGACTGACATAGCATAGGGATGTTATTCGTCATAGGGGTCATAAAATCCAGCGTACAATAATCAAGTTGATCAATAGTCACAATATTATCCAAATGTGGAAATTTGAGAGTTCGAAATACTGTCGAAGCGACAGTGGTCATAGCGTAAAACCAATTTCTCCCCAATAGAAGATTGTAATCTAACGGGGCGTCAACACTTCCACTTGAATGGAAACAGTCTTTCCCCCAAGCTCGAATGAAACTACTGGCAATAGACCATGGGGATGAAAACCTCGTCCATCAAAATATTTTAAGGTAGAAGGAAACTTCATAACCTCAAGAGAACCAATGGCTCTCCAACAGGATATAGACAAGAATTAGGTCGAAGCTCCCTCATCCAGGACGGTCCGATGGACCTTTCTCCAAACTACTCTAGAGGCAATCTGGAATGCGAGTTGGTGAGGTAATCTAGAATTATAGTTCTCTATGTTGAAATGAATCAAGTTGGTATTGTCCGGGTCTAATTCCCCCAAAGCTGTTAGCATATTTTTATGCTGCGTTGGACAACTTTGGAGTACCTCAAGGGTAGACATCGCACAAGGTTCCTGAGCTAAATATTCAACAACATTATAAAATTGTGCAACTCGGGCATTGGGATTGAAAACAAACTTCCTGGGGGTAGCCTTAGGTGGTCGTAAAATTAAATCAAGATTAGGTTTTTCGATCACGAGAGGGCCATTAGATGAAGACGGAGGAGAACTAGCAGAAGGAACTTTGTCGAAAGAAGGATTTTCATCCTTCTTCTCTATTGGGTTGTCATATGAATGACTATGAGTACTCCAATTGATGGTCTCGGAAGAAATCATTCTAATTTCTTCCGTAGAATTGGAGGTCCCCTAATTAGACATGTGGTCTATCAGTTGTTGTTGAGAGGGAAAAGGATCAGTAAGAACTGTTGGTGTGGGGTTACTCTTCAAAAATTTACTAATCTCGTCACGACGAGGGAATTCTTTTGTGAAGTGATCTCCTCCACACAATAAGTAGGGATGTTTGGCTTTCCTCTTCCCTTTATCATTCTCATTTTTCGTCGGTTTAGGATTCTCTTGTTGGTTTCCAGGTTTCTTGTTTTTACCTTTTCCAAAGCCACGAGATGAAGGTCACCACTATGGTCATCAGAAATAGATTGGATAACATCGTACATTGCTTCATATGGGCCAAGGGAGGATGACTCAACAATTTGTTTGCCCTTGGTGCTATAGCCAGTTTTGGAAATCATATTTACTGTCGCCACTTCTGTACTAGGAGCGGCTGACGGAAACACACCCATAAGGGTGGAGTCTTTCAGCATACCTATCCCAATTGACTGATAAGGAGGCGGGGACTGACTTAGCATAGGGATGTTATTCTTTGTAGGGGTCGTAACATCTGGTGTACAATAATCAAGTTGATCAATAGTCACAATCTTACCCAAATGTGGAAATTTGAGAGTTCAAAATACTATCGAAGCTACAGCGGTCATAGCGTAAAACCAATTTCTCCCCAATAGAAGATTGTAATCTAATGGGGCGTCAACCACTTCCACTTGAATGGAAATAGTCTTTCCCCCAAGATCGAGTGAAACTGCTGGCAATAGACCATGGGGTTGAAAACCTCATCCATCAAAATATTTTAAGGTAGAAGGTGACTTCATAACCTCATGAGAACCAATGGCTCTCCAACAGGATATAGACAAGACTTAGGTCGAAGCTCCCTCATCCAGGATGGTTCGATGGACCTTTCTCCCAACTACTCTAGAGGAATCTGGAATGCGAGTTGGTGAGGTAATCTGGAATTATAGTTCTCTACGTTGAAATGAATCAAGTTGGTATTGTCCGGGTCTAATTCCCCCAAAGCTGTCAGCAGGTTTTTATGCTGTGTTGGACAACTTTGGAGTACCTCAAGGGTATACATCGCACAAGGTTCCTGAGCTAAATCTTCAACAACCTTATAAATTTGTGCAACTCGGGCATTGGGATTGAAAACAGACTTCCTGAGGGTAGCCTTAGGTGGTCGTAAAATTAAATCAATATTAGGTTTTTCGATCACGAGAGGGCCATTAGATGAAGACAGAGGAGAACTAGTAGAAGGAACTTTGTCGGAAGAAGGATTTTCATCCTTCTTCTCTATTGGCTTGTCATATGAATGACTATGAGTACTCCAATTGATGGTCTCGAAAGGAATCATTCTAATTTCTTCCATAGAATTGGAGGTCCTCTAATTAGACATGTGGTCTATCAGTTATTGTTGAGAGGGAAAAAGATCAGTAAGAACTGCTGGTGTGGGGTTACTCTTCAAAAATTTACTAATCTTGTCACGACAAGGGAATTATTTTGTGAAGTGATCTCCTCCACACAATAAGCAGGGATATTTGGATTTCCTCTTCCCTTTATCATTCTCATTGGTCGTCGGTTTAGGATTCTCCTGTTGGTTTCCAGGTTTCTTGTTTTTATCTTTTCCCTTTTTCTTGTTGTCAGATGTCTACGAACTTTGAATAGCATTCACTTCAGCGAAAACCGTAGGAGTCGAAGGAGCAGTGGTAGAAGAATTTGGTTACTTGGCAAGTTTTGTTGTCGATGAGGGCTGGATTGAACCAACCACCCCATCAACAGTACTTTCTATTGGTGGCTTAGCAGGATCTATGCTGGGGCGAGGAGCTTGAGGAATTAAGTCATATAGTGTTCCATATTGGGAATAGACCAAATCCAGATACTAGGCGCGACTGATAGCCTGCTATTCAGTAACAGCACCACCCATAGCCACATCTCGAGTGATAGGAGGAAACAACGACTTAGTGAACCAATAAGCTAGCAATTGGTCCAGGATGGGAGCTTTAATAAGCCATCTCTACCTTCTCCACTCATGGATATGGTCTGATATGTGCGTGGAGGTATTCGAATGCAGTGAAGTTAAAAGATCTGTGTTCATTTCATAACGAATGGGTAGATAAAAGTGTGTAAGGAAAACAATTGCCAGAGAGATAAAATAAATAAACGAATGTTGTGGAAGTTCAATGTACCACTTTGCAGTCGTGTCGGTCAGTGTGCACTTGAAGAGCCTTAAACGAACATAATCATCCATCAAGGAGTTCGAGGAACACAGTAGATGGAAGGTCATAACATGGTTCTTGGGATCATCTCCCTTCTTTCCATCAAACTTGGGAATGTCTGGTGGCAATTTTACTGAAATAGCGGGCCATTAAGGGTTGTGTCAAATGGGATCATTTATCAACTTGGACAGATCGGGTAAGTCCAAATTTGCCAAGAAAGGTAATTGACGATTAGGTTCCACATACTGGTAATATTGATAAGGCATATGTGCACTAGTAGGACCATAAGCTGACTGATATATGGTTTGTTTATCTGTTTGATTAGATGATGAACCTCTCAAATATCCCCCTAAAGTGGATGGGCCTCCAGGAGGTGGCCCCCCAAGAAGTGGGCCTCCAAGTGGAGGTCCGCCAAGCAGTGGTCCTCTAGGTGGTGGTCCTCCCAAAGGTGGACCTCCAGGCGGTGGACCCCTAGAAGGTGGGCCTCCAGGTGGTGGGCCTCCATGTGGTGGACCCCCAGGTGGTGGACCCCCAGAAGGTGGGCCGCCAGGTGGTGGGCCTCCAGGTGGTGGCCCTCCGTGTGGTGGTCCTCTGTAAGGTGGACCTCCGCCAAGTGGGCCCCCTCGAGGTGGAACTCCTCCTGGTGGACCTCCAAAGGGTGGGCCACCATAAGCCGGTCCTCCGGCACCTTCAACAGTAAGAATAGGCATTCCTCCCATTGTCGTCATGTAAGACCAGTTAGGTTTCCCCCATGGTGTAAATGTGTTTCCAGGGCAAGGAATTCCAAAATACATAGTTCCTGTAGATGTAGGTTGACAATTCATGTTTACTACAGGTCATTGATTTGCTCGGTAACCATAACCCCAAGAAGGATGGTTTACTGTATGTTGTACCCCTAAGGCTTAGCCTGAACTTGATGGAGGGTTTACCATATTGGTGTGGGTAGGAGGAACATACATTGTGGGTTTCCCTGCAGTAGAAGTTTTCCTTGTACTAGTAACAACTCCAATAACTTATAACATAGGTCACATCGGGGGTTTCCCCTCAGCGTTAGAAGGTACCGACACCACTTGAGCTGAGGGTTTCCCCCCAGCTATAGAGGGTATGGGAGGACTAGCAATAGACCTAGGATTTAAAAATGTAGGGTTGGAAGTTTGACCTGGGTCGCGAGGAGACATGCCACGAGATGGAGCCTCATTACAAAGGGGACTATATCCAGAAGGCCATGGGTCTTTCAAACGGGGTAAAAGAGCTGACATAGGTTCTTTATGAGGTATAGGGGTAGCCAAAACCCTGTCGATCCTCTCTTGAAAATTACGAGCTCGACTAAGTGACTCTTGAATTCTCCTATATGCACCCTCATTTAGAGGAGGGTTTTCAAAAGAGGGTCTAATAACCCCGCACTCAGAAATGGATTGAACCATAGAAGTTCTCCAAAAAGGAGCATCAAGGCCATACTCAGCTTCATTAATACCATCATTCTGACCTTTCGTCGGAGAATGAAAAGAA
The DNA here is from genome assembly GCA_001517045.1 of Pseudotsuga menziesii. Taxonomy (NCBI): domain Eukaryota; kingdom Viridiplantae; phylum Streptophyta; class Pinopsida; order Pinales; family Pinaceae; genus Pseudotsuga; species Pseudotsuga menziesii. Next base: position 158,649 of record LPNX010185116.1, read on the forward strand.
GTGTCACCCGCAGGAGACTGTTGGACCAAGGGAGTAATGTAAGAAGCGAATTGATCTCCACTTTCTACAACTGGATTTTCCCTCATACGAGAGTCAATTGCAACTCCTTGGTCTGTGGCTTTCATTGGGCCTTCCCCTGTTGCAGGTGGAAAGTCAGGTGATAAGCCCTAGTTTCTTCTGGATCGTCTCAACTGAAACTCAGCCATATCAAAAAAGTCACTAAAACCTAACCTAGGGTTTCAAAACGAAGAAATATCACACAAAGTCTTCTCCTACATAAGCTATTGGCCACAAGAAAACTTAAGTGATAGGATGAGCTCAAAATAGTCGGTCTCTCACCAAGATTGTCAAGAAGGTGCAACTTGCGATATACTCAAGGTATGTTCATAGTAATCTCCCCAAGTGTTGTTCTCGATGTATTGCTCAAAGCAAGACGGCCAAAGGTTTTTTCTCATTTAGAAAAGGAATCCTAGTAGGATCTCTCGATATACGCAAGGTACGTGGGAGCTCAAATCCGTAGTAGTGTTGTCAAATGCAGAACCATCCACAAGGGGCCTTCTGATATACAATTGAGTACGTGAAGTACCTTTCTATATACCTCAAGGGTACGTGAAAGGACATTTGATATACCGACGGTGCGTGGAAGAACCGCGCGAATCCCGAGTTGTAGTGCAGTGAAATAACGAGAGTTCCTACGTTTTACGACACCGGAACACGTCACTAACTTATCACTCAAATTTCTATACAATTTTAGACCTATAACTATCGTTAATTTAAACTTAAGCGGTTAGGTGAATGCATGGAGTTCTGATAGAAATGTAAAGCCATGCAAATATGAAATGCAAATCATTTCACTTTACCATTCAAGATATGCCTACTTACAGGAAGGAGAGAATATTTTTCTTTTCAATTTTTGTTTCGAAACCAAAAAAAATTCCCAAACAACTACAGTAAACCAATATTTTTCTGAGAAAGAGAAGCAAGCATCAAACTTCAAACTAATTTTGAAAGAGAGAAAAATATGGTAAGATCTCTTTTTCCAAGAAGAAAGACAAAAAACACTCAAAGGTATAATCAATACTTTTTTCAATTTTTCCTTTTAAAAACTAGAAAGTTGTAACTTAATCCTTCATAAACTTTAATGAAAAATGAAAACAAGCAACCAATCAAGCAAGTCTTTCTTTTTAGATTTATCTAACAATAAGACTGAGATCTAACTGATGCTAAGCTCTCAAACAACACTCCTTTCGAAAAATTTAAAACCAAGCATACAAGCAAATGAAAAGATGAGTCTATCCTAGCTCTTTGATTTCAACAAAATATGCCTTTTACCACATCTAATTTGACATTCAAGCACTCATATCTCTTTTAAACAAACCCATTTAGAAATAAAAGCAACTCAACCAAAAATTTTACAAAAAACTTTGAAAAAACAAGTCTGGAAAAGACTACCTGACACCGCTTCCAGAGGGTCACTGACAGAGCAGTTCTGCATGAACACCACTTCCTGATTACTGATCATAGGCGGTGGCACCGCATTTTGCTAACTGATTTCAGGAGGTGGCACTGCTTACTTCCCACTATGCATGTGCGGTTCCCTGTAGATGTCCAAAACAAAGAAAATTTCAAAAAAGTAAAATTAATCAATGTGCAATTGGCATTTAAATCATGAATTAACAGTAATTGAAAGCACAGAAAGTGAGAACAACCCGGATCTGAACAGATCTGATGTTACCAAAACAAAAGCATTAGATCAGCTAGTGGATCTGATTGAACTGATAAAAGAACGGGAGCTTGGATTTCAGACAAGTGTTTGAAAAACCTAAGGAAGATCAAATCAGATGAAGCTCTTCCCTAGTGGAGTCGCCAGATTTGTTGCTAGAAATTTTTCACCTCTTGTGGACAGGAGTTGTTCCTCTAGTCTGAATGGTTCAGATCTAGAACAAATGGTACACGACAAGATTGGAAGACATTCCGTAGAATGGGTGGAGATATGGAATCAAGTCTCTTTGATGTGATAGTATAGTTGTTTCTTGTAAAGATGATCCTTCATGGATGTACCTTCATAATCACAAGAAAAACAACAAACAAGATCAAATAGAACCAGAATATAATCCAGTATTCTATATTGATGACTAAGGAATTCAATAATAAAACATACGATAATGACACAATATATTTTATGGAAAAGGAACCAATTTTGCATTAGATAATAGAGAATAAGTTTACAACCTATGCCTTAGTGTCGATGTACTCCTTCACAAAGCCAACATCTCGTCCCTAATAGCTCCAACTTGCTCCCTCAAGCTCACTCTTCTGATTTAGGCCAGAATATCAAAGAAATAGCATAACTTTACTCTCCTCCCAACCATGGAAAATGAGCCTGCTTTTATAGGCTTGGGATGGATAGATATGGTTGAGAAATTTGCGGATGAGGTGGAAGGGAGATCCCAAAAGGATAGATCTCGAGTCTAGGTAGCCTTGGGAGGTATGGATAAGGTTTCCATGAAGCCTCTCTTTGAGAAGTTTCATGAAGACTTCTCTTTTTCACTTTTTACCAAGGGCACCGCTTCTCCTCCACTATATCAGAACAGTGCTAGGGAAGAACCGCTCATTGTATACAGGATATAAGTGTTGGCACCGCTTACTGTCAAGAGGCAGAAAGCGTTACCTAAGTTTTATGAAGGAGGTAACACGCCTTACTAACTAGTCAAAGATGGTGCTCAACTTATGCTTGTAAAACTGTAAGCAATGAGAAAAAAAATAGTATTTCACTTCATATTTTGGGATTTGAGGGCTAATATGATATTTGGGTTCCCTGCACATGGTGGTGACGATATTTAGGTGTAACACTATCTCCATGAAACCCGCAAGGCACCGAAAAAACATCAGAAATCCAAGCAAAAGAACCCACAAGTTCCTCTTCTTTAATCTTTCCTTCCAAGGATTGAAACTAGTATGCCACCGGATCAAAACAAGGGATCCTTTTTCAACTACCCAAAATCGCTCTTCTATTAAATTTATATCATTTGCAGACAAAAAAATGAAGCAAAACCAAGCATTCATTAACATCAATACCTTAGGAACAATTTTTATAAGAGGATTCCACTTTTCCCTAACCCAATCCAAAAGCTCCAATATGGATAACTTGACAAATTCTAGTTTATCCACTAAGGCATTTGCAGAAAGGGAGTGAACCATCTATGAGTTTATGTCCTTTCCTAATACACACAGGCCTTTCCCCTTTCTAATTTTTTCACTCTTCAATCTTTGTCTATCATGAAAATCCTCCTTCTGACCCCTAGGCATAACATTACCATTTTTTGAAACATACCTCGTTGGGACAGAAACAACCGGAGAGAGACATGTCAAAGAATCGGTTGGTAACAAAAAAGGATTTTTAGGAAGCGAGCTAATGAAACCAGAACCTTCCTCTGGGATAAGATTATGATATCCAACCATGAGTGAATGAGACGGTACGAATTTGACCACCTCATTAGGGTTTGCATGAATTTTGCGAAATGGTTTCCAAAAAGAAGAAAAACCATCCACTTGCCTACAAGGGAGAGCTCCCCTATCCAAGAAACTATCAAAACCTGACGATGATGTAACATGAGTCCCCAAACCTCATGCCTCATCCTTCCACCTGTCATTCCTCACCCATGCCTTAGGAGCCATGTAATCTCAACACGTGAGTTCCATGAGATGAAAAGGGACAAAAACAACAAAACAACAACTTCTCAATTTTTGAAATGGTTGGTACTAGGCCAGCTGTGTGGCTGGATTTCCTCCATTATCAACTGAAAACCCTAAAAAACTATGAAAAAAATCCATCACGTTCCTTGTCTTCGAGTTAGATGTTTATTCTTTCTTTGAATCAACTGATCTCTTGTGTGAGTCAAAATCACAGACCACGTTGGCAACTTTTTTTCTAAGTTTAAAAATCAAATTAAAGCTTAATTTAATTAAATTGTATTTACTGAATGCTTAAATTAAAGGATAGTAGTTCAATTATTTGACCTCTTATCCGTTGAGAAGACATGGTTACTACTTAGAGAAAAATGAAAAATCATGTACTATTTAAAAAATTCCAAATTGAACACAAATCGACCATGGAAATGAAGGAATCAAAAAGACAGACAATACAGTAACATTGGAGAATGGGGAGGTCATAAGGAACACTAAGAATTAGTGCTTGAATGGGTGTGAAGAACTGAGTGAATGTTACAAATGAGTTTTCAATTTGGCCTTTTTTAACCCTAACCTGGTGCACGAGTGGATATCCTATTGCATAAGTGTTTATTTTTGTAAGTAAGAAGTTATATAAAAAAGAGAGGCATAATATCAGTTTGTTGGCCTTCTTAATTCGAAATCAAACCAGCTACAATATTAGAGTTTAACAATCTTGATATTTCTAAATCTGTTGTAAAAAGCACATATGATCCTGGTTCTATTAGTGATACTACTAATCATTTACATAAATTCATAGCTATGAAGATATCTAATGATTTGAGACCTCAAAAAGATAGTATAAACTAGACATGTTGAATTAATCATCATCTGATAAGAGGATTGATGGAACCTTGGAAACCGATGGCCTAGTTGATGGTCTACCTTGGGTTGTAACATACCCATACATTACCTAGCTACACTGAGAACAAATCAGTAGATAAAGAAGTTTCACCCACAGGAGACTGTTGGACCAAGGGAGTAATGTAAGAAGCGAATTGATCTCCACTTTCTACAACTGGATTTTCCCCCATATGGGAGTCTGTTGCAGCTCCTTGGTTTGTGGCTTCCATTGGGCCTTCCCCTGTTGCAGGTGGAAAGTCAGGTGGTAAGCCCTAGTTTCTTCTGGATCATCTCAACTGAAATTCATCCAGATCGAAAAAGTCACTAAAACCTAACCTAGGGTTTCAAAACAAAGAAAAATCACACAAATTCTTGTCCTACACAAGCTACTGGCCACAAGCAAACTTAAGTGATAGGATGAGCTCAAAATAGTCGATCTCTCACCAGGATTGTCAAGAAGGTGCAACTCGCGATATACTCAAGGTATGTGCGTAGTAATCTCCCCAAGTGTTGTTCTCGGTGTATTACTCCAAGCAAGATGGCCAAATGGTTTTTCTCATTTGCACAAGGAATCCTAGTAGGGTCTCTCGATATACGCAAGGTACGTGGGAGCTCAAATCCATAGTAGTGTTGTCTAATGCAGAGCCATCCACAAGGGGCCTTCTGAAAAACAATCAAGTACATGAAGTACCCTTCTATATACCTCAAGGGTATGTGAAATGTCGTTTGATATACCGATGGTACATGGAAGAACCGCGCGAGTCTCGGGTTGCAGTGTAGGCAAATAATGACAATTCCTACGTTTTACGACACTGGAACATGTCACTAACTTATCACTCAAATTTCTATACAATTTTAGACCTATAACTATCATTAATTTTAACTTGAGCAGTTAGGTGAATGCATGGAGTTTTGATAGAAATGTAAATCCATGCAAATATGAAATGCAAATTCATTTCACTTTACCATTCAAGATATGCCTACTTACGGGAAGGAGAGAGTATTTTTATTTTCAATTTTTGTTTCAAAACCAAAAAAAATTCCCAAACAACTACACTAAACCAATATTTTTTCGAGAAAGAGAAGAAAGCAACAAACTTCAAACTAATTTTGAAAGAAAACAAAATATGGTAAGATCTCTTTTTCCAAGAAGAAAGACAAAAAACACTCAAAGGTATAATCAATACTTTTTTCAATTTTTCCTTTTAAAAACTAGAAAGATTTAACTTAATCCTTCACAAACTTTAATGAAAAATGAACAAAAGAAACCAATCAAGCAAGTCTTTCTTTTCAGATTTATCTAACAATAAGACTGAGATCTAACTGATGCTAAGCTCTCAAACAACACTCCTTTAGAAAAATTTAAAACCAAGCATACAAGCAAATGAAAAGATGAGTCTATCCTAGCTCTTTGATTTCAACAAAATAAGCCTTTTACCACATCTAATTTGACATTCAAACACTCAAATCTATTTTAAACAAACCCAGACATTTAGAATTGAAATCAACTCAACCAAAAATTTTACAAAAAACTTTGAAAAAACAAGTCTGGAAAAGCCTACCTGGCACTGCTTCCAGAGGGTCACTGACAAAGCGGTTCTACATGAGCACCATTTCCTAATTGTTGATCACAGGTGGTGGCACCCCGTTCTGCTAACTGAGTTCAGGTGGTGGTACCACTTATTTCCCACTATGCATGCGTGGTTCCCTGTAGATGTCCAAAACAAAGAAAATTGCAAAAAAGTAAAATCAGTGTGCAACTAGCATTTAAATCATGAATTAACAATAATTGAAAGCACATAAAGTGAGAACAACCCAGATCTGATGTTACCAAAACAAAATCTCACTAGATTAGCTAGTGGATCTGATTGAACTGATAAAAGAACAGGACCTTGGATTTCGGACAAGTGTTTGAAAAGACTAAGGAAGATCAGATCAGCTGAAGCTCTTCCCTAGCGGAGTCTCCAGATTTGTTGCTAGGAATTTTTCACCTCTTGTGGATAGGAGTTGTTCCTCTAGTCTGAATGGTTCAAATCTAGAACAAATGGTACACGACAAGATTGGAAGACATTTCGTAGAATTGGTGGAGATATGGAATCAAGTCTCTTTGATGTGATAGTATAGTTGTTTCCTTTAAAGATGATCCTTCATGGATGTACCTGCATAATCACAAGAAAAACAACAAACAAGATCAAATAGAACTAGAATATAATCCACTATTCTATATTGATGACTAAGGAATTCAATAATAAAACATACGATAATGACACAATATATTTTATGGGAAAGGAACCAATTTTGCATTAGATAATAGAGAAGAAGTTTACAACCTATGCCTTAGTGTCAATGTACTCCTTCACAAAGCCAACATCTTGTCCCCAATAGTTCCAACTTGCTCCCTCAAGCTCACTCTTCTTATTTAGGCCAGAATATCAAAGCAATAGCATAACTTTACTCTCCTCCCAACCATGGAAAATGAGACTACTTTTATAGGCTTGGGATGGATAGAGATGATTGAGAAATTTGTGGATGAGGTGGAAGGGAGATCCCAAAAGGATGGATCTCGAGTCTAGGTATCGCTAGGAGGTAGGGATGAGGTGGAAGGGAGATCCCAAAAGGATGGATCTCGAGTCCAGGTATCGCTAGGAGGTAGGGATGAGGTTTCCACAAAGCCTCTCTTTGAGAAGTTTCGTGAAGACTTCTCTTTTTCACTTTTTACCAAGGGCACCGCTTCTCCTCCACTATAACAAAGCGGTGATAGGCCAGGACTACTCATTGTACACAGGATATAAGCGGTGGCATCGCTTACTGTCAAGAGGCAAAAAGCGTTACCTGAGTTTTATGAAGGAGGTAACGCGCCTTGCTAACTGGTCAAAGGCGGTTCTCAACTTATGCTTGTAAAACTGTAAGCAATGAGGAAAAAATAGTATTTCACTTCATATTTTGGGATTTGAGGGCTAATCCGATGTTTGGGTTCCATGCACATGGTGGTGATGAGATTTAGGTGTAACACTATCTCTATGAAACCCACAAGGCATCAAAAAAACATCAGAAATCCAAGGAAAAGAACCCACAAGTTCCTCTTCTTTAATATTTCCTTCCAAGGATTGAAACTAGTATGCCACCGGATCAAAACAAGGGAACCTTTTTCAACTACCCAAAATCGCTCTTCTATTAATTTTCTATCATTTGCAGACAGAAAAATGAAGCAAAACCAAGCATTCATTAACATCAATACCCTAGGAACAATTTTTATAAGAGGCTTCCACTTTTCCCCAATCCATTCCAAAAGCTTCAATATGGATAACTTGACAAATTCCAATTTACCCACTAAGGTGTTTGCAGAAAGAGAGTGAACCATCTATGAGGTTATGTCCTTTCCCAATACACACAGTCCTTTCCCCTTTCTAAATTTTTCACTCTTCAATCTTCATCTATCATGCAAAGCCTCCTTCTGACCCCTAGGCACAACATTACCATTTTTTGAAACATACCTCGCTGGGATAGAAACAACCGAAGAGAGACATGTCAAAGAATCGACTGGTAACACAAAAGGGTTTTTAGGAAGCAAGCTAATGAAACCAAAACCTTCCTTTGGGATAAGATTATGATATTCAACCACTAATGAATGAGATGGTACGAAGTCGACCACCTCATTAGGGTTTGCATGAATCCTGCGAAATGGTTGCCAAAAAGAACAAAAACCATCCACTTGCTTGCGAGGGATGGCTCCCCTATCCAAGAAACTATCAAAACCTGATGGTGATGTGACATGAGTCCCCAAACCTCATGCCTCATCCTTCCACCTGTCATTCCTCACCCATGCATTAGGAGGCATGCAATCTCAACACGTGAGTTGCATGAGCTGAAAAGGGACAAAAACAACAAAACAACAACTTCCCAATTTTTGAAATGCTTGGTACTAGGCCAGTTGTGTGGCTGGCTTGCCTCCATTATCAACTGAAAACCCTAAAAAACTCTGAAAAAACTCCATCACATTCCTTGTCTTCAATTTACATGTTTATTCTCTGTTTGAATCAACTGATTCTTGTGTGAGTCAAAAGCACAGACCACGTTGGGAATTTTTTTTCTAAGTTTAAAAATCAAATTAAAGCTTAATTTAATTAAATTGTATTTGTTGAATGTTTAAATTAAAGGATAGTAGTTCAATTAGTTGACCTCTTATCCGTTGAGGAGGCATGGTTACTACTTAGAGAAAAATGAAAAATCATGTATTATTTAGAAAATTCCAAATTGAACACAAATCGACCATGCAAAAGAAGGAATCAAAAAGTCAGACAATACGGTAACATTGGAGAATGGGGAGGTCATAAGGAACACTAAGAATTACTGTTTGAATGGGTGTGAAGAACTGAGTTAATGTTACAAATGAGTTTTCAATTTGACCTTTATTAACCCTAACCTGGTGCACGAGTGGATATCCTATTGCATAAGTGTTTATTTTTTGTAAGTAAGAAGTTATATAAAAAAGAGAGGCATAATATCAGTTTGTTGGCCTTCTTAATTAGAAATCAAACTAGCTACAATATGGGAGTTTAACAATCTTGATATTTCTAAATCTGTTGTAAAAAGCACATATGATCCTGGTTCTATTAGTGATACTACTAATCATATACATAAATTCATAGCTATGAAGATATCTAATGATTTGAGACCTCAAAAAGCTAGTATAAACTAGACATGTTGAATTAATCATCATCTGATAAGAGGATTGATGGAACCTTGGAAACCGATGACCTAGTTGATGGTATACCTTGGGTTGTAACGTACCCATACGTTACCTAGCTACACTGAGAACAAATCAGTAGATAAAATCATACATAGAGCGCTAGAAAGACTATAACTAATTAATAATACAGAAGCAATGATAAGTGCCACAATACAAAAACCATTTAGTGGAAACTAACTATAACCAATCTACTAAAATTGTGGAAGTGTAGTTAATTACATTTTAGCATTCTTATTTAATGATTAAATTGAGATAATTAGTTAATTTATTAGCATTAATTAACAGTCCCAGTGTTTAATTCTGCCCTCCCAAATTTACCATGCCTTTCCCACTTTTTCGACATCAGAAATCGAAAGTCGACACCATTTGACGGTTACTTTTAAAACAACTTCGACATGCCCACCCCAACGTCCAGATCGTAAGTTACCTAATGTCGTTTTATCGGATCTCAAAATTCAGTACACATTTTAGATGTGTTAAATCTATCATTTTGATGTCAATGTTCCAACCTTGGAACTCGGTTTTCCCGATGTCAGGCCTTCAACATCAACATTAAATAGAAACCCATTACCAATTTGACATGTCGATCCTCATGTCAGCACCTCGACATTGATATGAAAATACATTAACATTTATTATGTCGATCCTAAAGTCCACACCTTGGCATTGGCGGATCGACACAATGAACCTTTCACTAAAAGATGTCGATCATGACATCGACTCCTCAACACATCAACAAGGAAACACATAATTACTCTATTAGTTTAAAACTTAATGCTTAGCCATTTAAAGAAAAAAGAATAAGGAATTAATTAGACTGAAACTTAACAAGTTCTCTGCCTCAGTTCAGCTTTCACACTTGCTCCATTTAGGCACCTCCACACGCTACAATTATTTATTCCATTGCCTTTAACACTTGGAACTATAACCGTCTTTTCTCAAGCAGAATCTATCTTCTTCCAAAGGAGTGAATCTAACTATTTTTAATTTATTTTAGACAACAGATTCAGAACCAACATGACCAACAAGGTTCAACTGCATAAATCAACTTTCCAATTTATGAGTCCATAAACAACAACACTTCTCATTGCAATAGTTAACAGTAAAGGAAATAAGAACTTCACTATAATTACAAGTTTATTCTAATTGTTCCTATTTCATGCAATTCAACATAAATATGAGTAACCAAAACAATGGTCTCATTTAACTTCTCAAATGCATTGAATTACAAACAATGAATATGTTAAACAGTTGAAGATCAATCCATAGTTATAAATGGCCTATGCAAGCACTCAAAAAGACATAAGGCATTCTACCCCTTTAACCAGTCTATAAGAACTGGGAAACCAATGACATGCTACAACCAATAACCCAAATATCATTTCCTACAACAACTCGACAATTCCCAAACAAGGCATTCACTTAACAATTATCCCAGCCAATGTTTTAAATAGATATTAACATCAATTCGAAAAAACATATACAATGAGAACTCTTTCTCAACCTAAGCATTTACCTCTCTGCAACTATAATTTTGTAACAATCATGAATTCAACATAATAATTGTAATTTAATTATATACATTTGCTACATGGAAATTGAACAAGAAACCATAAACTTGATTTCTAAGCATGAATTAACATTGCAAAATAACATCTGATGTTTCAGTGATTATACTTATATGAAAACAATGGAATTGGGAAACTGACTTTGTGTGAGGCGCGCTCCACCCAAACCTAGGTAATTTTGCTCATTTATATCTTAGTAGAACACCACCCCTGAGCTGCGACCCATGCATTCACTAGTCAGGTTTCTCACTAGACTCGTAAATTATTTCAATGGTTAACAATTGGCTATCAGGAACATTTAACTACAACCAATTCCATGTCAAACAACGCATTTCACACTCCTAGCTTCCATTTGTCAGCACAACAATGAGACGCGTCATTGTTCACAATGCTTAGAATTCAACTAAGTCAGTTTCCTACACCATTTGTCATTTCACTGGATTAACCAGAGAATAAATGGATACAACTTCAACGAAATTTTTTTCCATTTCATGGGTTCATAGTTTGGTTCAGTTTAATTAAACAAAATTTCCCTGTTTTGCTCAGACCCTTTCCTTGGACATGGACTGGTTCTCCTTTCTTCCTTCCCTGAACCGAACCAGTCTATCTCTTGGGTCATGACAAAATCTCCCATGACAGAATGGCTTGCCAACTTTTCCTTGCATGCATAATTAGAGAACGTAGTGGAACATTATAATTTCCCTTAAGTGACACTTAATCACCCCTAATCATACTTATGATCTAAATAGGTTTAAGCTAATAAAAATGGATTAGGATTAAATCATGACTTAAGGATACTCTTAGGGACTAAAGGAATTAACAAGGTCATATCATAGTCTCCCCAGCTAAGACACTTCTAATCCCCCTTTCAACCTATGGTGAATACCTGGGTCTTCGATCTCTTCAGCGTGATGCCTCATCACAGCCAGTTGTGCATTTTAATATTAATAATTACAAATACAAAATGATTCCTTTAGTCCCTAAGAGTATCCTTAAGTCATGATTTAAGCCTAATCCCTTTTTATTAACAAGGTCATATAATAGTCTCCCCAGCTAAGACACTTCTAATCCCCCTTTCAACCTATGGTGAATACCTGGGTCTTCGATCTCTTCAGCGTGATGCCTCATCACAGCTAGTTGTGCATTTTAATATTAATAATTACAAATACAAAATGTCAATCCCTTCGGGCATTCATAGCCAATAATTACATTTGGACCCAATCAAACTAGGGGTTCAGGCCAGGGGTGTTACTTGGGTTTTCTCCACAAAGCGAATGTTTGAGGAAATTTTAGTGACGATGTTCAACTTCTCGTCCTACTTTTTCAACTAGGTTTGAATTTCCACTTGCTTCCTCATCTGAGCTTGGATTACCTCTATCATAAGTATGGATTCAATGTAGGATACATGTTTTTTCATGAGAATCATTCCCATCAAATATTTTACATTCTAGTATAGAGAAATTGCGTTGAAATATTATGTTTCCCTCCCCATAGATGTTCCTTTATCTGGAATCCAGTTACCCATGACCTCCATCACCTCATCAATGCTAAGGTTGGCTCTCTCTATTTTTATTTCCTCCTCCACCTGAGTAATGTTGCCTCTGATTCCAAGCGGGGTTTCCTTCCAAAACAAGGCTACAACCATTTTTGGGTCCTCCCTAACCAAAGCACATGAGATTCAACTACTCGTATGAACCCTTTTGCTCATTTGTCCACCCTTCATTGCACCTATAGTACGAGAGAGGAGAAAAACGGGTCGTTATCGAGGATACAAGCAGTGGTAGAAAGTAGAGAAGCGTTAAGCATTTGTGCTGATATTTTTCTTGGTAATTCCTAGGTAAGGCAGTTGCTTCATGACTACCAACCCTTTCAAATATTGAAAAGGGTCCTTTCTGAGAATGATGGTCATACCTACCTTGTCATGGTACCAGTCCATGGCTTGCCTTGAGACTAGATGTGTCATACCTCCTTCAAATCCTATCCATTTGTGTTGAAATCATGTCATTAAATCATCATAAGGGCTGCATGATTATTGGCATGCTACGTACCTTCCACCTAGTGTTTACTTGATTGGCGATAAAGAGTGACGGTATCTGAAGCAACTTCAATCGATGGTTAGAGATGTTGGTTTCCGCTATGACTTGTGTCCAGGGTAGTCACTTAATCTAGGATAATGCACCAGTGTTATTAATGGTATATGGCACATCGATAATATTTTTTTTAAATTGATATTTTACAACAAATTATTTTAATTAATATTTGTGTTGTATGATATAAATACACACCAATGCATTTATAGGTGTACAACGCATCGATAAGACCTTTCTGTTAATTTTTAATAAATTTGATATTTTATAGCAAGATATTTTAACCTACCTTAATGCTTCTATTGGGGCGATGCACTAGTGCAACAAAATGGATGAAGCATAACAACAAAAAAAATCTTTAAAACATCCATTGATCGCCTTCACACAAAAAAAAACCTTCTATAAACAGAAATAATTTTTTTGAGATAGTTCGACAAAAACCTACACTAAGTGGCTTTTGCCTTGCAGTGTCTAAATCATAATTTATATATGAGAAAATAATTGTTCATATTTGATAATCTCCTCTAAAACTTAAATAAATTTTGAAAGATTTGTATTGTCCATTACTCTAAATAAACAAAAATCTAATTTATATAATTCATAATTAATCTAACATGATTAAAAAACTTCTTATATCATAAATACAAATATAATCCACCCCTCGCAAGATTGACTTGCCCCCCTTTACTCCATATTTCTACATAATGAAAAGATAGGGTAAGTTAAAGATGTAATTATTATTATCCCCATATTATATCCACAATAAAGAGAATAAAGTAGATTCCCATGTAAGAACTACTATTTTTTATTCCGTAAGCTATATTATAGCATAAATACAAATATAGTAAAAAATGCACTCCTTCGTCTTTACACAATTAGGAAGAAGTATGAGAAAGCTAACGCATAAACATTTTCCATTTTCATTCAAAATATTTTCATATAAAAAAAATATTTCAAAGTAATATTACTTGTGCTTTAAGTACTTATGTCTCATTGAATGGAGCCATAAAACATCCCCCACCAAAATCTTTGAACTTTTGGGAGAGAATGGATATATATCAAAATATGTTGACGCTTATATTTGATTGGTTACAAAGAAAATTAAATACATATAAATATATATATATATATTAGTGATTTATTTTAAATCATGCCTCCCTCGGTTGCGAAGTTTTTGGCCCCCAAAAACATTTCTTAAAGAAGATGATGAAATTTTCTTCAACTTGATCTTGGAGTACCACTTAGACTTGACATGAACTTGTCCTTTTCGCCCAACCAACCAAA
>LPNX010185116.1:173124-303552 GCA_001517045.1 Pseudotsuga menziesii
AAACATTTCTTAAAGAAGATGATGGAATTATATATATGTGTGTGCGTATTGATTTGGTACTTTTAAAGAAGAATTGCAATTGCGGGCTTATAGGGGCATTTTTAGAACCAACCCTAAAACCTACTTAGCAAGGCCAAAATAAAAATTAAAAAATGCATATTTGGGATCCAAAATTTGACTTTTTGGCATTTGATAAATACATCGTCAACGTAGTGAATTTCTCCCAGTGCCACTATACATAGAAAGCTTAAAATACTATCATGGAACAAAAACAAAGTTTGTATGAGAAATTTATACCCTCCAAAAGTTAACTTGTCAATTTAATCACCATAAAGACAAGTGGAGGATATACCAATTCTCAATACTCACACAAGCGTGGCTAGTCATATGTGGAGTTTCAAGAAGATTTTAGAGGCTCCAGAACCATAACCCTAATTGGAAATTAGGCCATGTAAAATACATTACTCTAATTAGGAATTTGGGTATGTAAAACCCTTAACCCTAATGCTAATGACTATTAGGATGTGTTAAAAACCAAGTCATAAGAAAATAAAAAATTTTAACTATTGTAATGACTTATGTTTTGTCATTAAGTAGTGCAAAGGATTGAGACATCAAAGTATACAAGATAAAGAAGGTCACCTTCTAGTAGCTTATATCATAGGCCACCATGTTATTTACCTCGTAGCTATTAATATCCAAGAGAGAAAATTGTGGTAATAAAAAACATAGATAAGAGCCAAGATTTACCTTCAAAACCCTTAATTGTGAAACCGACATTCAATATATTGTCATTAACTTTGTCACACCAACCAAGCTGCCTACTTCACTCTTTTTACAATGGAGTATACCAAGCCTTTAAATAGGCTTCATCACAAAGCAATATTTTGGCCTCATAAAATACCATGGTAAACCCATCATTGATCTAATCAAGTTTAAGCTAACCACTCTAACCAAGTTAAGATTCACTTGAAAAAAGTAAATATTTATTTGTATCTTTTACTATAAATATGAGAATAAAAAGAGCAAGGCACAACCTTACTTCTTAGTTGGATTTTTCACCTTCGTAGGTTCCTCCAAGGTACATTTAGGCTCAATGTATTAATAGTGTGTTTTTTTATACTATAAATATTTTCTTACTATGTTAGCTCATTTGAATATGTTAAACATTATACTTATAATTTCATAACTTAATTGTAAGTATTCACTACACAATAGAGTATAATCTCATTGGATTTGCAGTAGCATTTTAAGATTTGCCATGACAAATTATATATTGGAATATGCAATGCAATTTATAAATGTTTTAGAGAGAGATATTGTTGTGTACCTAAATACAACATCCTTATTGTGTAGGATACCATATGTTATTTTTAAGGGAAACAACCCAATGGATTGAAAACCTCGAGCCCACCCTACTACCAATTTTAATTGCGAGGATGAGATTGTTGGTACAAAGTTAGCACAAATTACATATCGCATGCTCATAAGCCACAACAAGGAAACAATTGTGATTGGAACACATCCCAAAAATCCATATTCCAGTTATATTATTAAGCATATTCCCAATGAAGACGACCTAGTTGCAAGCCACAAACGACACACCCCATAGAAGGGACTAACTACTCAACAATATTTGAGTCTAGGTCATATTCACAACAACCACTCCAGGTTAGCATTAGACCAAAACCCAATGGACTTATTGTATTAGACTATATATACATGAGTTGTTTTATGTGTGTGTCCAAATGTAGTTTTTTGTTTTTCATATATAATGCTTATTGATTATAAGTTTATGGGTTTTTGTTAGAGATATTTGGGTGTGTCACATATATTTGTTAGAGATATTTGGCTGTGTCACATATATTTGGCTGTGTCATCAATCTTTTTCATTATTTTTGCTTCTTTATTTTGTGTTGCTCTTAGTTTAAAATTTTGACTATTTCAATAATTGCACTCACAATTCTATGTTGGGTAGAAAAATGACACATAATGGGTTGGGGGTTAGTTGCTAAATGGTTAATGAGTTAGTGGTTTATTAGTTAAAGGGTGAGTGGGTTAGGTGTTAGTAGTAGGTAGGTTAGTTAGTTACTAGGTCAATGGTTAGTAAGTCAAAGTTAGAGATTTATGGATTAGTAAGTTATGGGTTATTGATTAGTTGGTTAAGTGTTAATGGGATTATAGTTATTGGGTTAGTGATAGAAACGTATATTTGTTTAAATCACATCTTAGTTTTTTTATAACTTTGAAATTTTAAAGTTACATTCTCTTGTCAAAAATGTCAAAAATATAAAATTTTCAAAATTGAAATTTTATTATCATGCATTGCATTCTCTCAAAATACCATTTCATTTAACTTCAACATTTCCAAAGTTTTATTTTTCATGTCAAAGTTGAACATTTGTAAAATTTTGTTGTTTCAATAGTATATCAATGTTTAAAAAAACAAAAAAAATGCTATTTTAAAATATTTAAATAAGTATTAAAAAAATTTGAAGTCAAAAGTATTTTTTTTTTGTAAGTAAGGAGGTTGGTGATATTCCAGGAATGGAAAATAGGCCAGATCATGACAATCATTTAAAATACGAATAATTATCCATGATCTCATAAAGTAATATCAACTTCAAACATAGTCTTGGAGAGCAGAATCAAAACTATTCTAACAGTTTTCAAGCCTATATTGCCTATACCATATCTATTGCATATCGACCTTCTACAATAGTATTTGCAATTTAGCGAAAACAAAAACAAGAATAGGAAATTAAACAACATATTCTCCATGGAATTTCAAGTGTGAGGAACCTCAGAGGAGTCTTCGTCACCTTCATCTTTAATGTGGGACAAATCCGGTGTGCTTCTTGTTGGAGGGTGCTTGGTTTCCAAATCGATTCCAAGCCTTTAAGCAATGATATCCAACTTGGTATCCACAAACTTGAGTTCCATCCTGATATGTTTCAGGGTTGTCAGATCCTCTTTTATTTCTGCTATTTGCTTGTCTCTGTCATCTAGTAGAGGAGGAGCACTAGATGATATAATGCCATACGAGATTGAGTGTCCCTCGGATCAATAATCCATTCCACTAAGACCTCAAACTCATTTCCTTTCACCTGGGTCGAAGACCAACCTGGGTGCTCTTCTTTGCTTCACCAATCTTCCGCTTTATAGGTAAAGTTGTATACCTTTAATAAAAATAGGCCACTTCCATGGATTTGGAGAGTTCCTTGGAGGGGGCATGATTTTTTGCCGCCTCTTTCCCTTTTGAAGCATTATGCTTCTTAATTGCGGTCTTACCCGCCATCCTACAATGCTTCCTCCCTCGCAACCTCACGGAGTGGTAGATTCTCATAGCAAATGAATTCTTGTATGATTTGCTCTTGAGTCTAGGAAATCAACAATCTATAAATGAATTCAATTAATGATTTTGATTCTAAAAATACATTATTTTATTTTATTTTTCCTTCTAAAATATTTTCTAATAAATTTATTATATAATAATGATAAAAAACTTAAAATTCTTGTAAACTCAATTATTTAATTGATCAATTTCGTAAGACCATTAAATCATATGATAATATAAGGTAATTGATGGTTGTCATTTCTACATCAAAATACCTTTTTTTAATATATTTATTCAGGTCTCAAGGTATTGCTTCATATTTTAAGTTTGTAATGTTTAGTATACATTTTGCATCTAACCAGTAAAACCACTCTATTGAAATATGTTCTTTAAAATGTAAGTAGAGAGTCTACATCAATTTGAACTAAAAGAAATCATTCTAAGAATGTTTGACCATCGAATCTTTAATTAGATAGAATAAAGATCTAATCCCGCCACTTCGAACATAAAAGCTTAAACTAATCAATTTAAAGCAGCTGTAATGAAATAAGACTACTACACTTATTATTCCGAGAACATAAACAATTTGAAACAGTAATGAATTTATAATTAAAAATATAAAAATTAACCAATTTCTTCATGCTCAAATAACTATCATTCTTTAATAACTATTTTGAAGTAATAAGTTACATGAAAAATAGTTTTTTCAAAATATTAATTGACTTATCATTTCATATCTTTGATATTTTTTTCATCTTCGTAAAACTATTTCATGTTAAAATCATTCCAATCATATATGTATGTATCATTCAATACATTTTAATGAAATGTTTATATATGTATGTTAGTTGAATTTTGATATCTCTTTATGTATATTAATTGAATTTTGATATCTCTTTTTTATCATATTCTTTGAACTTTGACAACTATTTTAGGGTGGTTTTTTTAATTGAGTATCAATTTTTAAAGGAGTTTTTTTATTAGAGTTATCAATTTTTAAAGGAGTTATCACATATTATGATGGAAATATTTTTATATGTTTATTGATTTTTTTAATAACAAATTTTAATGATTAAAAAAATTAAAGTTATTTTTATATATAGTAATTAATTATATTAAATTATAGTACTGGAAACCGTCAATACTATAATAAACTACATTTTAAAGTATAATACTAGGTTTGGTTGCATGCCAGCAAGGAGAGGTTGTAGGAATTTGATAAAAGAAATCATGGGCATTTCAAAGTGTTAGAAAATGTATGCAATGATGCTTACAAATTTAATCTACCTCTATACATCCACATTTCTTTAGTGGTGAATGTGGAGAATTTAAAATTTTATGAGTCATCCATGCTTAATTAGAAAAATGATGTGAGAATATTACCTTCTTCATAATACTTGGCATCGAATGCTCGAAAACAATTAGTAAAAGAAATAGTTTTGAAAAAAATACTAGAATAACAAGAATGGGTTAATAAGAACTTTGGTTGGTTGGGTGAAAAGGACAAGTTGAAGTCAAGTCTAAGTGGTACTCCAAGATCAAGTTGAAGAAAATTTCATCATCTTCATTAAGAAATGTTTTTGGGGGCCAAAAACTTCGCAACCGAGGGAGGCATGATTTAAAATAAATCACTAATATGTGTGTGTGTGTGTGTGTGTGATTTATTTTAAACACGCCTCCCTATGTTGGGAAGTTTTTGGCCCCCAAAAACATTTCTTAAAGAAGATGATGAAATTATATATATGTGTGTCTGTGTATTGATTTGGTACTTTTAAAGAAGAATTACAATTGTGGGCTTATAGGGGCATTTTTAGAACCAGCCCTAAAACCTACTTAGCAAGGCCAAAATAAAAATAAAAAAATGCATATTTGGGATCCAAAATTTGACTTTTTGGCATTTGATAAATACATTGTCAACGTAGTGAATTTCTCCCATTGCCACTATACATAGAAAGCTTAAAATACTATCATGGAACAAAAACAAAGTTTGTATGAGAAATTTATACCCTCCAAAAGTTAAGCTGTCAATTTAATCACCATAAAGACAATTGTAAATCAACAAACCTTGTGATGTGAGATAAAAGGAAGTTCTTCTTTGAAACTCTCGTCACCCCCATTATCTTGTACACGTGTGAAGTTTGGGGTTGCAACATCTCTAGAGAATCTTGGAGAAAAATTGAGCAAATCCATAAGTGTTTTATAACTTATAACCTCAAGATTAAAAGCAATACACCCTATCCTATTCTCCTTGTAAAATTGGGGATTTCATCCATCGAGAGCATGGCTATGACTAGGTACTTTATGTACAAGCACAAGATAATAGCATGCGAGACCAAAGGCTTCCTAAAATTACTTTAAAATCCTATGAAAACCACCTACGACTCAAGTGGGGTTGGCATAAAGATGCTTTCGCCTGGTTAAACCATTGGGAAATTGCCAAAAATGCCACTTTGCAAAATATCGATAATATAAAAAATATTACTACATCTAAGTTTAAAGAGAATTTGTGGTGTGATAAAATTTTAGAGGTTTAAAGAAAATTAAGATATTATAAGGAGGTTACTATCCCTAATCTAGAAGATAAAAAATATATCTTTGTTTTAACTAGTATAAAGAAGAAAATTAATATAGCCAAGATAAGAACGAACGCTTATGAGCTCCATAGTGAAACAGGACATTGGACAATTCTTAAAACACTATGGGATGAAAAGATTTGTTATCTTTGTAAGACTATGAGCGTCAAAGATAAAAATCACTTTCTCTTAGAGTGCACTACATACACCCACATTAGATATCAGTTTCAAAATCTTTGTTACAGCACAAACCTTCTTAATCTTTTAAACCATCAAAACTATAGTGAGTTAGGAATGCTTCTCCTTGAGAGTTTTTATCATAGGAATAAAATTCTAAAGCAAACCAAAATTTTCCTTAATAAAATCCAATATACCAAAATTGGTGTTAGTAGATGTTAACCATCATCATCAATATAATGATATATAAGATTCATAATTAAAATACAAAAAACATACATTAAATTTAGAAAACATAAACATAATTGCAAATTAGATCCATATTAATTTTTATAATATTAAAGAGATCAATAAATTTTCATGAATATAAAGTAAGTATATTATAAAAAATAGGTATGTATGTTTCTATTTTATGTAGTCAATTAATGTGATGGACTACATAATATTATTGTATTTGGTGCAATAACTTAACTACTTTTTGTGTAATAATTTAGATGACCAATATCAACATACATACCTAGATTTCATAATGTGTCTACTCTTATTAATGTCTTCAATATTATAATGCAAAAGCTAATATATGTTTATTTTGTCATTTTATTTATGTTTTTTAAATTTAATATATATATTTTTTATTGATATTATTTTAGTTATAAACTTTATATTAGATTTATTTTTGTTTTTATATTAATAATTATTTGGATACATTTTATTTATCCTGTCCACACTCTTGTACAAGGCTTTGATGGAAAAGTTTTGATATCTTTAAAGTTTTTTCTTAAATAGGTCTCATCCAAACTTGTCCGCTCTCTTGCAGCTTCAATTGTGGACGAGTCCTTTCCATGGGTTTTTTTGGATGGTGCTTCACAAGGAAGGCCTCAGTTTGGTCGTGTCGGTGGGATCATTCATCTCTCCATAACACACTTTATCTTCTTTGCTACTGGACTTGGAGATGTTTCAAACAACTTTGTTGAATTTGTAGCCTTTAAAATCCTTCTGAGACTCTCATATTCCTTTGGCATCACACAACTCCAGATCTTTGGTGACTCCAAATTGGTCATTGATTGTCTTAAATTGGGAAAGCCTCCATGGAACATTTTCCTTCTTCCTCTTTATGAGGACATAGACATGGTCATAATTTATTTTTAGTGGCTTTCTCTTTTGCATATCTTCCGGGAAAGAAAATCTGAGGCTAACCTGCTTTCTAAAAAAGGTCTTCTGTCGGCTGGCTTTATCGACAAATGAGAGAAGTCCGTTGGTTCCATGATTTCTATGGGCATAAGCTGCTTATAAAACACTATTTGAATTATCGAGCAATACTATGTACTTAATATATATCAGTTTTTTTGTTGACTTATAAGTCATCTAGACAGTTTCTATGTATACAAAACTGCAACTCGAAATGTATGACCTAAAGGTTTTTTTGAACAATGCAGTTTTATCTTAATAAAGCTGTGATATTTTTTTTTGGAAAACAATTTTCTATCAATTAAATTTTATGAGAAATCAAATCTTTTGAAATACAAACCTTTAAACATATAATCCTTTAACTACTTATAAAACAAAAAAATTAAAATAAATTTAAAATATTTGACAATAATATTTAGAAAAACATCAGATTTAATGTTGCTTTTTAAAACATACATAAAAATTGTTTTAATATAATAATAAAATAATGGACAAATCAAGTTCTTATGCGTTATACATTGGCCCCACTTATGTTCTATTTAATGACAAAATTTTGCCCCACTTATGTTAGACATTGGCCCCACTTATGTTCTATTTAATGACATTGGCCCCACTTATGTTCTAGATTCCATTTGTCCGCACAACAATGAGACACGTCATTGTTCACAGTGCTCAGAATTCAACTAAGTCAGTTTCCTACACCATTTTCCATTTCACTGGATTAACCAGAAAATAAATGGATACAACTTCAACGAAATTTTTTTCCATTTCATGGGTTCATAGTTTGGTTCAATTTAATTAAACAAAATTCCCCTGTTTCGCTCAGACCCTTTCCTTGGACATGGACTGGTTCTCCTTTCTTCCTTCCCCTAACCGAACCAGTCTATCTCTTGGGTCATGACAAAATCTCCCATGACAGAATGACTTGCCAACTTTTCCTTGCATGCATAATAAGCGCATGTAGTGGAACATTATAATTTCCCTTAAGTGAAACTTAATCACCCCTAATCATAATTATGATCTAAATAGGTTTAAGCTAATAAAAAGGGATTAGGCTTAAATCATGACTTAAGGATACTCTCAGGGACTAAAGGAATTAACAAGTTCATATCATAGTCTCCCCAGCTAAGACACTTCTAATCCCCCTTTCAACCTATGGTGAATACATGGGTCTTCGATCTCTTCACCGTGATGCCTCATCATAGTCAGTTGTGCATTTTAATATTAATAATTAAAAATACAAAATGTTAATCCCTTCAGGCATTCATAGCCAATAATTACATTTGGACCCAGTCAGACTAGGGGTTCAAGCCAGGGGTGTTACTTGGGTTTTCTCCACAAAGCGAATGTTCAAGGAAATTTTAGTGATGACGTTCAACTTCTCGTCCTACTTTTTCAACTAGGTTTGAATTTCCACTTGCTTCCTCATCTGAGCTTTTATTACCTCTATCATAAGTATGGATTCAATGTAGGATACATGTTTTCCCATGAGAATCATTCCCATCAAATATTTTACATTCTCGTATAGAGAAATTGCGTTGAAATATTTTGTTTCCCTCCCCATAGATGTTCCTTTGTCTGGAATCCAATTACCCATGACCTCCATCACCTCATCAATGCTAAGGTTGGCTCTCTCTATGTTTATTTCCTCCTCCACCTAAGTAATGTTGCCTCTGATTCCAAGCGGGGTTTCCTTTCAAAACGAGGCTACAACCATTTTCGTGTCGTCCCTAACTAGAGCATATGAGATTCAACTACTCATATGAACCCTTTTTCTCATTTGTCCACCCTTCATTGCACCTATAGTACAAGAGAGGAGAAAAACAGGTCGTTATCAAGGAGACAAGCAGTGGTAGAAAGTAGAGAAGTGTCAAGCATTTATGCTGATATTTTTCTTGGTAATTCCTAGGTAAGGTAGTCGCTTCATGACTACCAACCCTTTCAAATATTGAAAAGGGTCCTTTCTGAGAATGATGGTCATACCTACCTTGTCATGGTACCATTCCATGGCTTGTCTTGAGACTAGATGTGTCATACCTCCTTCAAATCCTATCCATTTGTGTTGAAATCATGTCATTAAATCATCGTAGGGGCTTCATGATTATTGGCATGCTACATACCTTCCACCTAGTGTTTACTTGATTGGCGATAAAGAGTGACGGTATCTGGAGCAACTTTGATCGATGGTTAGAGATGTTGATTTCCACTATGACTTGTGTCCAGGGTAGTCACTTAATCCAGGATGATGCACCCGTGTTAATAATGGTATATGGCACATCGATAATAATTTTTTTAAAATTGATATTTTACAACAAATAATTTTAATTAATATTTGTGTTGTATGATATAAATACACACCAATGCATTTATAGGTGTACGACGCATCGATAATATTTTTTTTAAATTGATATTTTACGACAAATTATTTTAATTAATATTTGTGTTGTATGATATAAATACACACCAATGCATTTATAGGTGTACAACGCATCGATAAGACCTTTTTGTTAATTTTTAATAAAATTGATATTTTATAGCAAGATATTTTAACCTACCTTAATGCTTCTATTGGGGCAATGCACTAGTGCAACAAAATGGATGAAGCATAACAACAACAAAAAATCTTTAAAACATCCATTCATCGCCTTCACACAAAAAAAAAAACCTTCTATAAACAAAAATATTTTTTTTGAGATAGTTCGACAAAAACCTACACTAAGTGGCTTTTGCCTTGCAGTGTCTAAATCATAATTTATATATGAGAAAATAATTGTTCATATTTGATAATCTCCTCTAAAACTTAAATAAATTTTGAAAGATTTGTATTGCCAATTACTCTAAATAAACAAAAATCTAATTTATATAGTTTATAATTAATCTAACACGATTAAAAAACTTCTTATATCATAAATACAAATATAATCCACCCCTCACCAGATTGACTTGCCCCCTTTACTCCATATTTCCACATAATGAAAAGATAGGATAAGTTAAAGATGTAATTATTATTATCCCCATATTATATCCACAATAAAGAGAATAAAGTAGATTCCCATGTAAGAACTACTATTTTTTTATTCCGTAAGCTATATTATAACATAAATACAAATATAGTAAAAAATGCATTCCTTCGTCTTTACACAATTAGGAAGAAGTATGAGAAAGCTAACGCATAAACATTTTCCATTTTCATTCAAAATATTTTCATACAAAAAAAATATTTCAAAGTAATATTACTTATGCTTTAAGTACTTATGTCTCATTGAATGGAGCCATAAAACATCCCCCACCAAAATCTTTGAACTTTTGGGAGAGAATGGATATATATCAAAATATGTTGACGCTAATATTTGATTGGTCACAAAGAAAATTAAATACATATTTTTATGATACACGTGTTTGTTTTTTCTTCACATTTGTAGGGAAAGCTTGAATAATATTCTTACCAAATTATTTATTTCTAAAATTTTGACTGCCAATGGTTGGAAGAGCCCATGGTTTGACCCTTTGCAAACGGAGGGATCATCATGAAACCATGTGTGGCCACTTATATTGCATTAATCATATGTTAGATTGGTTTTCATAGGTGAAAAGGATGTTATGCAAAATCTTTGACATGACAATATGCATCACTAGATCCAAATAAGATTTATTTGCTACTTATGGAAATTCATCCCCTTTGTATAATTACAATACTCACTTGAGAGGATTCAATATACAAATTTATCATATTATCATATTTTTATCATCAAATTTTAACACTTATTGTTATTAGCCAAAGTTTAAAAATTCAAAACAATCAATCTACACTACATGATTAGAAATTGCCAACCCACTATAATATAAATATAAAATAGCATAATGTAAATACCAAAAAATATGCAACTTTAAATGTGAAACTTATACAAATGATATGGGGCTATCCAAATGATTTGATGGACTCTATCCATTTGCCCTCCTCCCATTTTGTGCAAATGACGTTTTGTGGATCATGGCCACTCACTTTTGCATTGTTTGCTCTTAGCAGATAAAAGAAGTTAATGGCTTTGTATTCATCAACCATGCATTTTAAAATGTGATGTGTCTTGGCCATCGATTTCTTACAATTCTTTAACAGGTTTCTTGCTTCTATAACAACCATCATCGAGTCTCCAAGGATAACCAAATCCTCAATGCGGAGGTTCCTTGCAAGTTCCAAGCCTTTGATTAGTGCTAGCCATTCGACACCATTATTCGTCTTCTTTTCGATTCCCCAAGAATACTCTTTGATCTTGTTTCCTTTTGGATAAAAAATTACTCCACCCGCACTAGCCAACCCAGCGTTTCCTCTCGAAGCTCCGTCAAAGAACAAGGAATTGCAACCAAGTTTCTTCCACCAGTTATTGAATTCTTCAGAATTCATTCTTACATGCCAGTTTTGTGTTTTGGGTCTTTTTGTTACCTTATTCAAGTGGATAGAGGAAGTGGTTCCCAATAGACCGGAACCCCAAGCTCTTTTAGTTGTTGTCAGCGGTTCTTTGTTGATATTGGTCAAGTTTCTCATGGATAAAGCCTCCACCCAAAGTTCCTTTGCAGAGGTTGTGACTTTGCCCGGACTATTTTTTTTCCTCGAAGATCTCTTTGTTTCTAGTTATCCAAAGCTTCCATCAAATGAATTTTGGGAGATCCTCCCATGCTCTAGCAAATTCTGGCTTGTTATAGAAGGATTCTTGGTAATAGTCCCTCCAACATTCAAAGAAATCATTAAAAAAATTTGGCAGTGTTATACCTGTGTTCAGATCTTTGAAGGCTCGCTGTCAGACTTCTTGGGAGAACTTGCATTCGATGAACAAATGCTCCAGGGATTCTTCAGAGTCTTTGCACAAGACGCACCTCAATGGACCTTCAATTCCCATCTTCCTAAATTTTTCCACTGTCAGTGTTTTCCGTTGGGCCATGATCCAGTGAAAAAAAATTATTTTTGGAAGACCGTCGTTGCTCCATATTTTAGCCCATTTCCTTCCTTCGATTTAATTATGGAAACCTGCTGCTACCTGGTATCCAAATTTAAGTTCATAGATTCTTGTATTTCCCCAACCACGTCGATCTGGCAAGCGACGATGGACTAGGGCTAACCCGTGCAGCAGAGAGAGAAACACATAGAGGTCTGGGCATAAATTATATGGAGTCTCCAAATCTTCCCAGTCGTCCCATCTGCCTTGATTTGTCCATTTAGAGAGGTCATAAAGAGTTCTGACATTAGTTTGCTCCATCCAACACCTGAGTTTTGCTAGTTCCTGCGTGAAATTTACAGGAGAGGAGGGACCTATGTTATCAGCCCAGATCATTTCATGTTTTCCACTTCCAGGGATCCAGTAGATTTGGTCCTGAATTATGTAATTCGCCTTCTTGCACAACTCCCAGACAGGCGTTCCTTTCTTGCGTTGGTCTATTGTTTCGATGCATCTTTTCCTATCTCCATTCATGTATTTTTCTTGTAGAATCTCCTTCCACTATGTTCTTTTTTCCTGTGATTAAACTCTAGAGTATTTTGGCTCCCAGAGCCGGATTCATCTTATTAGGGTCTCTAATTCCTGATCCATCGCAGTTCTTTGGCTTGTAGACAGCGTTCCAGTTCACTAAATGGAATTTTTTCTTTTGATTATTTTGATTTCCTCCCTACCAAAGAAATCTTCTAACTTCTTTTTTGATTTCTTTCATGGTTTTCTTGGTGCTAAGGAGATCCAGCAGGTGTAGATTGGATAGGTTGAGAGAATTGAATTGATGAGTGTTAACTTATCGATAGAGTTAAGCCATCTCATCCCCCAAGAGTTAATTTTCCTTTTAATCTTGTCGACCATCACTTGTCAGTCTGCAGCGCTTTTTTTTCCTTTGAAGATTGGGATCCCGAGGTAGTTGAAAGAGTTCCATTCTGACTTTTCTTCAAACCCAAGGATTCTTCCTATCCTTGCCAGAGTGCCTAGAGGACAGTTCCAACCATATACTTTGGATTTTACAGAATTCAATTTCCCATCAGAGGCTTTTAGAAAGGTGGATATGGCTCCTTGAAATATTTCTGCAATGATAGCTGACGCACCCCCTAGCATAATAGTGTCATCGAAAAATTGTGCATGATTAGCAGCTTTGACTCCATTAGCTATCTTTAGCCCTTTTAAATCACCAGAGTTTTCCAGATTTTGGAATTTTCTGCTCATTGATTCTGCCACCAAGAGGTAAAGGAAGGGGGACAATGCGCAGCCTTGTCGGAGACCCCTTGTTGCCTGAAAGAACTTGGTGGGTCTGTTGTTTACAAGTGGAGAAATATAGGGACTACTAATACATGCTTTAACCCACCGGACAAATCTTGTGGAGAAACCAAACTTGGACATATTTTTGAAGAGGAAGAAATGATTTACTCTGTCAAAAGCATTGGCCATGTCTAGTTCGATGGCCATGCCTTGTTGCTTTCATTCCATGCTAGACTGGATAACTTCCTGAACGATGATGATGTTGTTAAGAATATGGCGCACGGCTACAAAACCTCCTTGTGATTATGATATGAGTCGGCCCATACTATTTTTCATTTTGCTTACCAAATTTTTCGAGAGTATCTTATATAAGGTGTTGCATAGTGAAATTGGCCTGAATCGATCCAATGATTGGGGGCATTTTTCTTTAGGAATTAAGGACATGAATGATGAGTTGGTGGCTCCGCCAATCTTGTCCTTTTTCCTGGTCGAGTTTAACATTCTTTTTAGGTCATCCTTTATGATTTCCCACATTGTTCTGTAGAAGTTAATGGTGAGGCCGTCTGGTCCAGGCGCTTTATCAGTTTGAAGGGACCATACTGCATTTTTTAGCTCAAATTCTAAGATTGGTTTTGAAAGATCTCTATTCTCTAAATAAAAAATGAGAGTTGGAATGGCTGAGAGGAGATATGCTTGGGTTGTTGGGTCCATCTCCTCGCGGTCTGTGTAGAGGTCTCGGAAGTGGTTGTAAGCATGATCTTTTAGTTCCTATTGACCTTCAATCTTGTTTCCATTTTTATCTTTTATTTCTCTAATGAAGCTATAGCTCTGTCGAGCTTTTGTTTGTTTGTGGAAGTACTACGTATTGTTTTGCCCACCTTTTAACCATAACTGCCTGGTTTTTATTCTCAATTCCTCTTCTTCATGTCTTGCAGCTCTTAAATTTTTTGCATTCAATTCATTTTCATGGATAAGTATTGTGGGGGTTACGTCTTCAGTTTCCATCCATATGTGAAGAGCATCCATATCTCCTTTGAGACGTGTTTTCAGATGGCTTGGGTTCTTGTGTTCATTTTTTATCCAATTCTTTAAAACCGAGCACACACATCTTAATTTTGATTCCCAGATGTAGCTACGCAATCCCTAACATTGCAAATTCCAAGCATTTTTAATTATATCCATGGTTTTCCCATCTTGCAGCTAGATTGAGTTGAAGAGGAATGAGATTGACACAAGATTTGCAGGTGGTGTTAGAGTGAGGCCAATAGGCTTATGATTCGAGACTACTGAGGGAAGAGTGAAGGAAGTTGGAAGAAGGTTTTATTGAAGGAAATCAACGCTTACCAGGAATCTATCCAATCTTGCCGCTATATGTCCTACTCCAACTCTTATGTTTCTCCAAGTGTACTTCCCATTCTTCATTTGAATATCCAATATGTCCAGATCGGAGATCAAGTCCTCCATCCTCTCGCCAAAAGGATCTCTGACTTTTTCTCCTCCCCGTTTTTTCAGCTGTGAAATAGTAGTGTTGAAATCCCCAGCTATGATTAGATTTTCCCCTTGTAGATCCTCAAGAGCCTTTGAGAGATCTTCCCAAAAGATTACTTTGTCTTTATAGTGCGTTGGTCCATAAACATTGCAGATATACAATGAGTTTGCGTCATCCTTTTCCTGGATTTCGGTAAGAAGCCATTGTTGGATTTCCCTTGTTGAAATTATTGAATATTTGTTTGAGATTAAGGTGGCTAATACCCAAGAGGTTCCTTTGGAGCTTATAGCCTTACCATGGTATTTTTTCCAGTTCCGAGAGAGCGCCATGATCTATGCCTCCGGCTTTGTCTCTTGGATTAGCAAAATGTCTGGCTTTTCAAATTTAATTATATCTTTTATTACTTCTACTTTGGTTGAGCCTCCCATCCCCCTGCAATTCCAAGAGACTACTTTCATCATTTCTTGAGCGGTTTAGATCCTGCTCGAGATCTGCCATCCACTTTTGTCCCTCCTGGGTTTCTTGGGTGTTGTAGGAGCTTTGTTTCTTCCAAACTTCGTTGTCTACCCGATTCTATATCTCTTTCTGCTTCCTATTCTCTATGATATCTTTGTGATTTCCTTCCTTTTGTGTTCGATTGCAGTGCTACATCTTGCATTTCCTGTGAGCTTTGTGAAGGAATTTGTTCTGGGGAGTGATACTATTGTGCTACTTTGTTGTGTTTTACCATCTCTGCCCAGGAGCCTCCTAGTGTTGCAGACCCTTCAGATGCTTTTTCTTTCATGTCGCTTATAGGAGACGGAGGGGGGATATTTGTGGCTGTTGGGATCTCTTCTTCTTCTGCTTCTGTTGATCTGATGTCCGAGGATAGGATCTCTCCCTCTTCCATTTGCAGTGCTTGAAATTTATTGTTAGCTGAGGTTTCCTTTTCTTCTTGGGGGTTTCCCTTGCTTGTTGTTGGTTGCGATTCACTTGGTACTAGGACTGGTGAGGTTGTTTTCCTTCCCCTTTTGGCCTGCTACCATCCTTCATCTTGCTATTTATTTTTCTGGATTTCCATGCACTGCTTTAGGGAATTTTTTGACAAAATGTCCATCTTCATGACACTTCTTACACTTGAAGGGAAGTTGCTCATAATCTACTTTCTGCATGTGCTCCCATCCGCCCATATATAGGTTTACTACTTCCGGCGGCCCTTTTTCCAAGTCTACTTCCACGCACATCCTTGCGCAAGGAGAACAACGGGCCCTTAGGCTCTGCTTTGTCGATGTAGTTTCCAAGGGAGTTTCCGATTGCTTGTAGAGTTTCATCGTTCCAACAGTGCAGTGGAAGGTGGGGCAGGAGGACCCAGACCGGAACTGCTGATGGCACATCCTTTTCTGGATCAAAGGATAGGCTCCATCGGTTTAAGTATAAACCATGGGGGCCCATGAAATAAGGTCCGCTCCTGAAGATGAGGCCTCTGTCTTCTTTGTTTTCGAATAGGAAGGTGAAATAGCCCTTTTTGCAAAAACAATGTTGTAGTCCGCATGTGATCAGGGGCATCCAGTTCTTGTTTAGCCATGTGTCCATGGTTTTTGGTGACGGCCAGATTCCTGTGAACTATCCAATCAGGCCTTTCTCACTCAGTGCAAGTGCTTTCAGTTTTGAAGCTGTTGACATGATCTGGATTCTAGGAGCCGCAAATCGCTTGATAAAGTTTCCATCGATGGTGTCTGTGCCTGAGATAGGAAGGCACTAAGGCGAGGATGCCACCAGGGCTCTGAACGCAACATCTATGTTGCGCCTACGGTCCTCCAGACTTAGATTCAGAGGAGGATCCATTTAGGAACCAACTTCGAATAGTGCCAGAGCCAGGATGCCAATCTTCATGCCTCTGCAATAAGTACCGATCTTCTGTGTAGCCTGCCTCGATCTACAAACGGAAGAAGATTTGATTGGATCCAAGCCCTGCACTCAGTCAAGCATACAGATCGTGAAGCAGCTCTGGCATGCAGATCGACACTGGAGGCAGGTTCTGGTGCATGCAATCAACCTTCATCTCTCGGCTCCCAATCTCACGCTCTCCTCGTTCTCGAATTAAGATCCTAAAGATTCATAGTCAATCAATTTAGTAAGTCCATGTGATAATATAAGTTAATTGATGGTTGCCATTTTCGCATCAAAATACTTTTTTTATATTTATTCAAGTCTTAAAGGTATTGCTTGATATTTTAAGTTTGTAATGTTTAGTATACATTTTGCATCCGATGATCTCACCAATAAAACCATCATATTGAAATATGTTCTTTAAAATCTAAGTAGAGAGTCTACATCCATTTGAACTAAAAAGAAACCATTTAAAGAATGTTTGACCATCGAATATTTAATTAGATATAATAATGATCTAATCCCACCACTTCGAACACAAAAGCTTATATTAATCAATTTAAAGTAGTCGCAATGAAATATGACTACTACTCTTATTATTCCGAGAACATAAACAATTTGAAATAGTAATGAATTTATAATTAAAAATTTATAAAAATGACCCAATTTATTCATACTCAAATAACTATCATTCTTATTAACCATTTTGAAGTAATAAGTTACATGAAAATTGGTTTTTTAACAATCTTATTTGGCATATCATTTCTCATCTTTAATATATTTTTCATCTTCGTAAAAATATTTAATGTTAAAATCATGCCAATCATCCATGGTTCACCCATTTTGGTCCAACAACTTTATAATTTAGATATTGAGTGACATAAATTTCACAAAATTCATTAGTAATTCCACCTAGATTCATCCAATTTTATTTTAAACGTGACTTCGGTTCATGTGGATTTCTAAATGTGCCTAAATTTAATCAAACAAAAGTTTCAAGGATGGAAACGTGCTTGATTGATTGCGATATAAGTAAGGAAAGGGGAGGATGAACCCTTAGTTTGAGGAGCTTAAAAGGCAAGCATATTTACTTTAAGTCATCGTAACAACCCCTTTAACTTTTTTTATTAGAAAATAAATATATTTTAAAAATAAAAAAATAAATAAAGCAAGCAAGATCATTGCTACTTCTAATTAATTAATTTATATATATACACGCTTTGGTAAAGGGTAGGGTGTTCTTCATTTACACAGGCTTTATTTATTGGCAGCAAATGAAAAGCTGAGGATGTGGAAATTAGGTTTGTGTTTCAAGCATCCACAACGTGATCCATTGTCCACGTGTTATTTACTAAATGTTATGAGGGATGTGTGGAGTTAGTAAGAAATGCTTTAATTTCAAAGAAAACTGTTGAGTTGCATGTGAGATAAGTAAACCTAATCCTCATGATGGGATGTTTTGATTGGATTTTGAGAAT
This sequence comes from Pseudotsuga menziesii, assembly GCA_001517045.1. Lineage (NCBI taxonomy): Eukaryota > Viridiplantae > Streptophyta > Pinopsida > Pinales > Pinaceae > Pseudotsuga > Pseudotsuga menziesii. Next base: position 191,463 of record LPNX010185116.1, read on the forward strand.
GTGATTTATTTAATTAAATATCAATGTATATTCATCATTAATAGAATTAATGATAGTTGAGTTAAGTTTTATAGTTCCATTTATATATATTATTAAAATAAATATTATATATATTTAAAAAATGTAAAGCTAAATTGGGATGTAAAAATATTTATGGGGATGTGGAAGATTCTATTTCGTACAATATTCCCCTTATTGATTCTCCAAAGAAGAAGCAAACATCTCTCCCGCCTTTATAGAACCCCGCTTCTAGTGCCTCGGAAATCTAAACATCATGTTTTATGTGTTAGCGGGTCCAATAATGAACGTTGCCTTCTAACACGAGTTTCACCAATTAATTATTTGAGTATCTCACCTTTATCTTGACAATTATTGCTCTCCTTCATGGCACTTAATATGTTCATTCCATTGAGATTTGAGCATCGAAGTTTTCTTTGAGTTTTTTATATTTTTGATGGGCCATTATTGGATTTAATGTGATGATTTTAACAATTTAATTTAATTATGATTATAGGATTATATTAATTTTAATTTTTATTTTTTAATTTAATTATAAATACATTGTCTGTTATATTTAGAATTTTTATTGATACTTTTTCAAATATTAATTTAATGAGTTTTTGTTAAAATTGTAATTTTGAATTTATAAAATGATTATTTTTAATGTAAAAATAGATTAAAAATCATTGAATATTCCTTAATACTAACATGTTATATATACAATTTCACCGTTCTAAAATCATTCTTGCCAAATTTAAATTAACAAATAATGATTTCTCTTCCCATTATTTTAAGTGGTTGAAAAATTAAAATTCCTATCGGTGTTCCATTCTTATTATGATATATAATTGAATCTTTGCATAAACTTATAATTCATAGTAACTATATATATGTTTATGCTACACCATCACAATTTGTCTGGTTTTCTTAATTCACTATGGTTAAAGTTATACAATTTAACTAATTTCTATAAAAAACAAAGGGGAAATTTTAAGCTAAGATTCATAATCTAGTTCATTTAATATTAATGATTATTTATACGTTTTGTTTTCGTAACGCTTGTACTTATAGAGTTTCGAACCAGTGACCTTGCGCAAGGATTGCCTTAACAATACACACTTTCATCGTCTATTTTATACTCCGTGGGCTTGATTATTTTGAAATTAAACCGACAACTAAAAGATACTCACTACGTAGATTATAATATGATGATAAAATTGTAAAAAAAAAGAAGCGATTTTTTATTATCTAAGTGGGTGAGATGTGTCATAATTGAGGGCATGTCCTCATCCCTCACATCCACAAGCTCTCCAATCTAGGGGGTTGGCTAAACTCTTGACCATTTGCACCTTTTACGACAAGTTTGGCCAGATTCTGGCAACACGATTTGTTGTTGAAAATGAGATTTGTAGTGTTGAAATTGCAATTTTTTATTGCAGAAAGGGATTTGGGACGCTCGATTACCCCTGGGGCACCCAGATTATACAACTCCAATCATTGAAAACTACCATTTGAACAATTTCCACCGGATTTTGGCTAGAAAACTCACCGAATTTAGGGTGCAAATGGTCGAGAGTTTAGCTTACACCCCAATCTAGTGGTCAAGCAAGGTTTCCCTAAATCATGGACTCAGAGCCTAGTTATTCCTATTTTTAAAAGCGATGATAATAATAGCCCCCCTAATTATCAGACCATTATGATTAGCCCTCCCTTAGCCAATTTATACACTAATATTTTTTAAAAGAAGATCAACACATGGCTAGAAAGTGAAGGTAAGCATGCTAAATTTTAGGCGGGTTTTAGAAGGCATCATTCAACCACAAACCACCTCATTACGCTTAGGGTCATTGTAGAGGAGAGTCGTAATGACAAATCTAATCTCTTTTGTTGTTTTGTGGACTTCGGAAAAGATTTTGATGCAGTGCCTAGAAATAATTTGGGGAATAGATTAGAAGAGCTAAATGTTTCGTTCGAGTTGAGAGCTGCTATAAGGTTATACGAGAGTGTCATTGCCAAGTTTAAGAACACTAAGGCTTGGTCAAGATATATTAATCAAGTAATATTGGATTTAAGCAAGGTTTCCCTCTCTCCCCTACCCTTTTCAACATATACATTGATAAGCTAGAAGGATGTTTAGAATAAGCAGGTTGCACTGGCATGGCATTAGCAGGAATACACATCATCATTCTTCTCTATATTAATGATATTGTTCTTATGGAAAGATGTCCCTTTGATCTTGATAAGCAATTTAGAATTCACAAGGATTTATGCTCTAATATGGGTATGCTTGTTAACATTGACAAAACAAAAGTCATGAATATGAAGTCAAAGAGGGTGACTTACACTAATTTCATATATGGCAATAGAACTTAGAGGAAGTGGATTCACAATATCTCATAATTGATATCCATCACAAACTCAACTGGAACACAACATTGAGAAAATGATTAATCAAGGGTGGAGAGCTTATTTTGGCCTTGAAAACAATTGTAAATCAACAAACCTTGTGATGTGAGATAAACGGAAGTTCTTCTTTGAAACTCTCGTCACCCCCATTATCTTGTACACGTGTGAAGTTTGGGGTTGCAACATCTCTAGAGAATCTTGGAGAAAAATTGAGCAAATCCATAAGCGTTTTATAACTTATAACCTCAAGATTAAAAGCAATACACCCTATCCTATTCTCCTTGTAAAAGTGGGGATTTCATCCATCGAGAGCATGGCTATGACTAGGTACTTTATGTACAAGCACAAGATAATAGCATGCGAGACCAAAGGCTTCCTAAAATTACTTTAAAATCCTATGAAAACCACCTACGACTCAAGTGGCGTTGGCATAAAGATGCTCTCGCCTGGTTAAACCATTGGGAAATTGCCAAAAATGCCACTTTGCAAAATATCGATAATATAAAAAATATTACTACATCTAAGTTTAAAGAGAATTTGTGGTGTGATAAAATTTTAGAGGTTTAAAGAAAATTAAGATATTATAAGGAGGTTACTATCCCTAATCTAGCAGATAAAAAATATATCTCTGTTTTAACTAGTATAAAGAAGAAAATTAATATAGCCAAGATAAGAACGAACTCTTATGAGCTCCATAGTGAAATAGGACATTGGACAATTCTTAAAACACTATGGGATGAAAAGATTTGTTATCTTTGTAAGACTATGAGCGTCAAAGATAAAAATCACTTTCTTTTAGAGTGCACTACATACACCCACATTAGATATCAGTTTCAAAATTTTTGTTACAGCACAAACCTTCTTAATCTTTTAAACCATCAAAACTATAGTGAGTTAGGAATGCTTCTCCTTGAGAGTTTTTAGCATAGAAATAAAATTCTAAAGCAAACCAAAATATTCCTTAATAAGATCCAATATACCAAAGTTGGTGTTAGTAGATGTTAACCATCATCATCAATATAATGATATATAAGATTCATAATTAAAATACAAAAAAACATACATTAAATTTAGAAAACATAAACATAATTGCAAATTAAATCCATATTAATTTTCATAATATTAAAGAAATCAATAAATTTCCATGAATATAAAGTAAGTATATTATAAAAAATAGGTATGTATGTTTCTATTTTATGTAGTCAATTAATGTGATGGACCGCATAATATTATTGTATTTGGTGCAATAACTTAATTACTTTTTGTGTAATAATTCATATGACCAATATCAACATACATACCTAGATTTCATAATGTGTCTACTTCTTATTAATGTCTTCAATATTATATTGCAAAAGCTAATATATGTTTATTTTGTCATTGTATTTATGTTTTTTAAATTTAATATATATATATTTTTATTAATATTATTTTAATTATAAACTTTATATTAGATTTATTTTTGTTTTTATATTAATTTTTTTTGGATACATTTTATTTATCCCGTCCACATTCTTGTACAAGGTTTTGATGGGAAAAGTTTTGATATCTTTAAAGCTTTTCTACAATAGGTCTCATTCAAATTTGTTCGCTCTCTTGCAGCTTCAATTGTGGACGAGTCCTTTCCATGGGTTTTTGTGGATGGTGCTTCACAAGGAAGGCCTCGGTTTGATGGTGTCAGTGGGATCATTCATCTCTCCAGAACACACTTTATCTTCTTTGCTGCTGGACTGGGAGATGTTTCAAACAACTTTGTTGAATTTGTAGCCTTTAAAATCCTTCTGAGACTCTCATATTCCTTTGGCATCACACAACTCCAGATCTTTGGTGACTTCAAATTGGTCATTGATTGTCTTAAATTGGGAAAGCCTCCATGGAACATTTTCCTTCTTCCTCTTTATGAGGACATAGACATGGTCATAATTTATTTTCAGCGGCTTTCTCTTTTGCATATCTTCCGAGAAAGTAAATCTGAGGCTAACCTGCTTTCTAAAAAAGGTCTTATGCCGGCTGGCTTTATCGACAAATGAGAGAAGTTCATTGGTTCCATGATTTCTATGGGCATAAGTTGCTTATAGAACACTATTTGAATTATCGAGCAATACTATGTACTTAATATATATCGGTTTTTTTGCTGACTTATAAGTCATCTAGATAGTTTCTTTATCTCACCTTTATCGACAATTATTGCTCTCCTTCATGGCACTTAATATGTTCATTCCATTGAGATTTGAGCATCGAAGTTTTCTTTGAGTTCTTTATATTTTTGATGTGCCATTATTGGATTTAATGTGATGATTTTAACAATTTAATTTAATTATGATTATAGGATTATATTAATTTTTATTTTTATTTTTTAATTTAATTATGATTATAGGATTATATTATACATTGTCTGTTATATTTAGAATTTTTATTGATACTTTTTCAAATATTAATTTAATGAGTTTTTGTTAAAATTGTAATTTTGAATTTATAAAATAATTATTTTTAATGTATAAATAGATTAAAAATCATTGAATATTCTTTAATACTAACATGTTATATATACAATTCCACCGTTCTAAAATCGTTCTTGCCAAACTTAAATTAACAAATAATGATTTCCCTTGCCATTATTTTAAGTGGTTGAAAAATTCAAATTCCTATCAGTGTTGCATTCTTATTATGATATAACCTTCCTTAGTTCATAATAATTGAATCTTTGCATAAACTTATAATTCATAGTAACTATATATATTTTTATGCTACACCATCACAATTTGTCTGGTTTTCTTAATTCACTATGGTTAAAGTTATACAATTTAACTAATTTCTATAAAAAACAAAGGGGAAATTTTAAGCTAAGATTCATAATCTAGTTCATTTAATATTAATGATTATTTATACATTTTTTTTAGTAACGCTTGCACCTATAGAGTTTCGAACCAGTGACCTTGCGCAAGGATTGCCTTAATAGTACACACTTTCATCGTCTATTTTATACTCCGTGGGCTTGATTATTTAAATATTCATTTTTTATATTCAATTGAAATTAAACCGACAACTAGAAGATACTCACTACGTAGATTATAATATGATGATAAAATTGTAAAAAAATAAGAAGCAATTTTTTATTGTCTAAGTGGGTGAGATGTGTCATAATTGAGGGCATGTCCTCATCCCTCACATCCACAAGCTCTCCAATCTAGGGAGTTGGCTAAACTCTCAACCATTTGCACCTTTTACGACAAGTTTGGCCAGATTCTGGCAACACGATTTGTTGTTGAAAATGAGATTTTCAGTGTTGAAATTGCAATTTTTTACTGCAAAAAGGGATTCAGGACGCTCGATTACCCCTGGGGCACCCGGATTATACAACTCCAATCATTGAAAACTACCATTTGAACAATTTCCACCAGATTTTGGCTAGAAAACTCACCGGATTTCGGGTGCAAATGGTCGAGAGTTTAGCTTACACCCCAATCTAGTGGTCAAGCAAGGTTTCCCTAAATCATGGACTCAGAGCCTAATTATTCCTATTTCTAAAAGCGATGATAAAAATAGCCCCTCTAATTATCAGACCATTATGATTAGCCCTCTCTTAGCCAAGTTATACACTAATATTTTTTAAAAGAAGATCAACATATGGCTAGAAAGTGAAGGGAAACATGCCAAATTTTAGGCGGGTTTTAGAAGGCATCATTCAACCACAAACCACCTCATTACGCTCAGGGTCATTGTAGAGGAGAGTCGTTTGACAAATCTAATCTCTTTTGTTGTTTTGTGGACTTCAGAAAAGATTTTGATGCAGTGCCTAGAAATAATTTGGGGAATAGATTAGAAGAGCTAAATGTTTCGTTCGAGTTGAGAGCTGCTATAAGGTTATACGAGAGTGGCATTGCCAAGTTTAAGAACACTAAGGGTTGGTCAAGATATATTAATCAAGTAATATTGGAGTTAAGCAAGGTTTCCCTCTCTCCCCTACCCTTTTCAACATATACATCGATAAGCTAGAAGGATGTTTAGAATAAGCAGGTTGCACTGGCATGGCATTAGCAGGAATACACATCATCATTCTTCTCTATATTAATGATATTGTTCTTATGGAAAGATGTCCCTTTGATCTTGATAAGCAATTTAGAATTCACAAGGATTTATGCTCTAATATGGGTATGGTTGTTAACATCGACAAAACAGAAGTCATGAATATGAAGTCAAAGAGGGTGACTTACACTAATTTCATATATGACAATAGAAATTAGAGGAAGTGGATTCACAATATCTCATAATTGATATCCATCACAAACTCAACTGGAACACAACATTGAGAAAATGATTAATCGAGCGTGGGAAGCTTATTTTGGCCTTGAAAACAATTGTAAATCAACAAACCTTGTGATGTGAGATAAAAGGAAGTTCTTCTTTGAAACTCTCGTCACCCCCATTATCTTGTACACGTGTGAAGTTTGGGGTTGCAACATCTCTAGAGAATCTTGGAGAAAAATTGAGCAAATCCATAAGTGTTTTATAACTTATAACCTCAAGATTAAAAGCAATACACCCTATCCTATTCTCCTTGTAAAATTGGGGATTTCATCCATCGAGAGCATGGCTATGACTAGGTACTTTATGTACAAGCACAAGATAATAGCATGCGAGACCAAAGGCTTCCTAAAATTACTTTAAAATCCTATGAAAACCACCTACGACTCAAGTGGGGTTGGCATAAAGATGCTCTCGTCTGGTTAAACCATTGGGAAATTGCCAAAAATGCCACTTTGCAAAATATCGATAATATAAAAAATATTACTACATCTAAGTTTAAAGAGAATTTGTGGTGTGATAAAATTTTAGAGGTTTAAAGACAATTAAGATATTATAAGGAGGTTACTATCCCTAATCTAGAAGATAAAAAATATATCTCTGTTTTAACTAGTATAAAGAAGAAAATTAATATAGCCAAGATAAGATCGAACTCTTATGAGCTCCATAGTGAAACAGGACATTGGACAATTCTTAAAACACTATGGGATGAAAAGATTTGTTATCTTTGTAAGACTATGAGCGTTGAAGATAAAATTCACTTTCTCTTAGAGTGCACTACATAGACCCACATTAGATATCAGTTTCAAAATCTTTGTTACAGCACAAACCTTCTTAATATTTTAAACCATCAAAACTATAGTGAGTTAGGAATGCTTCTCCTTGAGAGTTTTTAGCATAGGAATAAAATTCTAAAGCAAACCAAAATATTCCTTAATAAGATCCAATATACCAAAGTTGGTGTTAGTAGATGTTAACCATCATCATCAATATAATGATATATAAGATTCATAATTAAAATACAAAAACATACATTAAATATAGAAAATATAAACATAATTGCCAATTAAATCCATATTAATTTTTATAATATTAAAGAGATCAATAAATTTTCATGAATATAAAGTAAGTATATTATAAAAAATAGGTATGTATGTTTCTATTTTATGTAGTCAATTAATGTGATGGACTGCATAATATTATTGTATTTGGTGCAATAACTTAATTACTTTTTGTGTAATAATTCATATGACCAATATCAACATACATACCTAGATTTCATAATGTGTCTACTTCTTATTAATGTCTTCAATATTATAATGCAAAAGCTAATATATGTTTATTTTGTCATTGTATTTATGTTTTTTAAATTTAATATATATATATATTTTATTAATATTATTTTAATTATAAACTTTATATTAGATTTATTTTTGTTTTTATATTAATAATTTTTTGGATACATTTTATTTATACGGTCCACATTCTTGTACAAGGCTTTGATGGGAAAAGTTTTGATATCTTTAAAGCTTTTCTTCAATAGGTCTCATCCAAACTTGTCCGCTCTCTTGTAGCTTCAATTGTGGACGAGTCCTTTCCATGGGTTTTTGTGGATGGTGCTTCACAAGGAAGGCCTCGGTTTGGTGGTGTAGGTGGGATCATTCATCTCTCCAGAACACACTTTATCTTCTTTGCTGCTGGACTGGGAGATGTTTCAAACAACTTTGTTGAATTTGTAGCCTTTAAAATCCTTCTGAGACTCTCATATTCCTTTGGCATCACACAACTCCAGATCTTTGGTGACTTCAAATTGGTCATTGATTGTCTTAAATTGGGAAAGCCTCCATGGAACATTTTCCTTCTTCCTCTTTATGAGGACATAGACATGGTCATAATTTATTTTCAGCGGCTTTCTCTTTTGCATATCTTCCGAGAAAGTAAATCTGAGGCTAACCTGCTTTCTAAAAAAGGTCTTATGCCGGCTGGCTTTATCGACAAATGAGAGAAGTTCATTGGTTCCATGATTTCTATGGGCATAAGTTGCTTATAGAACACTATTTGAATTATCGAGTAATACTATGTACTTAATATATATCGGTTTTTTTGCTGACTTATAAGTCATCTAGATAGTTTCTTTTTTTTTTCAGGAAGAAAAAGCCTGTCCTTGTTATTCTTATTAGGAATCAAAGGGCATTAAATAGCACCCACCCGAGAAGGGTTACATCACAAGAGAATTCAGCTGATCAGGAGAAAATCACATCCAGTCGCAGCCGGGAAGAATGGCATGCAATAGAGTGTAGATTCCCATCAGTAATCTGTCTCATCATGAGGAGGATCGATCTCAACCAAGCCCATCTACCGTGAGCCAAAGGGATCAAATCTGCGTTCTAAAAGATGCCACTCAGTAAATAACAGAGCAAGTATCCAATAGAGGAGTAATCTCCCCAAAAAAAGGCTCAAATGAGCTGAAAGGTGTCATGTGTGACCAAATGGTCATCTATAAATTCGGAAAAACAGCCAAATCCTGGAGAAAGAGTGGGAGTTGTTTTAGAAAGACGATCTGCAATCCAATTGTGTTCACGGTAGATGTGGCTGAATGAGAGATCTTGAAATCTTGAAATAAGCTTTTGAGATTCCCTACACCAGTGAATAAGTTCTGGTGGGGAGAGAGCAGTGAATCCCTTATCCCAATTGATGATGACCTGTGAGTCACCGAATATGTGGGCTAAGGGGATCCCCATCATCTGGGAAGAGTGCAAAAGGGCTCACAGGCCCAGTAATTCTGCCTTTGTATTGGAACCATATCCAACCCCCAACGCAAAATCCAGATGATGAGTCTCATTAATGAACAAGTTATATCCAATACCTGCTGCTGAAGAAGTGGAAACACCATCAAAGAAACCACATGGGAAAGTCATGCAGGGTCTTGGCCCTATCTGTCTAGCATTTTTTTTCTTCTGTCCTTTATGACAGGCCGAGAGGAAACCACCTAAGCATTATGTAAAATTTGTTGAAAAATGCCAAGGACAGTCACCTTTTTCCCGTCAAAAATAGCCTGATTTCGAGCTTTCCAAATTGCCCAAATCATATGGTGTGGGATATAGAAAAGAGCAGAGTATCGTGGGTAGGTGGAAGCCCAATATTCCATAAAAACAGTAATGGAATTAGCATCGAGAGGAATAGACAACTGAAATTGATCACATAAAAGCCCCATAATACTTTTCCATACCGAACAGCGAGAGAAAAGATGTATGACAGTCTCTTCATTTGTGAAACACAAAGAACAAATACCTGGTCCGGACTTGCCCCTTTTTTGTAAATTGTCCCAGGTGAGTACCTTATTTCTTAAAACCAGCCAAGAGAAGCAACCAATTTTGTGCGGAAGTTGTCCAGACCATAAAGATTTAAACAGCCGGCTGCCCATTGCTGGATAGAAGGAATTCACAATGCAGTCATAAACTTTATCAACAGAGATGGTGCCATATTTTTTGTTATAATCCCATATCAGAGAATCAGAATGAGATGAAAGACGAATACCATTTAGATCCAGATTTCTAGTATACGAGTTCCAGACTTCTTTCCATTCACCATCCAGATATAAGTCTTCAGCCAAATACCAATAGTGATGGGAATCTGATAAGGTATTGCGAGCCTGGGCAAGTGTTTTAATATCCAGATCTTCTAAATAAGATCTCAGTCCATCAGGAAAGAGGTGAGAGGAAGGGATACCTATCACTGGATCAATACCAATCTAGATATCATTGCCATTCCCTACCTACCATGCAAGTTGGCACCCCATCCAGGGGATAGTCTGAATGAACCCCCTGCAAATAGCAGAAACACCACGAGTGCTGAACTTTTTTTCTTGGAGCCAAGAAACCACAGAGGGCTGCTTCAAATATTTTGTAGTGAGGACACGATGCCAAAGACTATCATTGAAGAGAGCCCTCCAGAAAATTTTGAGACGAAGGGCAATGCTGAACCAATGGAGATTCTTAATCCCCCACCCCTCATGTTTCTTTGGCCAAGAGAGATCCAACCAGCTTGCCAAGTGAAATCTGCGTTTATTTTCTGAGGATCCCCATAAGAAAGCGAAGGTAATGCTCTTGAGCTTGTGCAATATAGAAATCGGAATAGGGGCGAGACCCATCCAGTAAACTGGAATACTAGAGAGTACAGACTGTACCAGAATCAGTCTACCACCCAGTGAGAGCATCTTGTGGGTCCAAAGACTAATTTTTTTTTCATATTTTTGTACCAGCTAGTTCCAGTCCCTAGTTCCGTATCCAAGGGGTTTGATGAAAAAACCAAGATACTTGAAGCCAGTAATAATAGGGAGCTTCTGATATGGGATGATTCTGGAAAGGTTCATGAGATCCGATGATGGAATATTGTTATATAGGAAAACAGACTTTTCCAGACTGATAGACATTCTCAAAGCTTTGCAAAAAGTTTCAAGTATAACATCAAAAGCTGCCCATTCCTGAAGAGAACCGGTTCCCATAAGAATAACATCATCCATGAAAAGAAGATGAGTCAGAGCAAGAGAGGGAGAAATCTGGATACCTCGGATAAGTCCATGATTTCGAGCATCGTAAATTAATAGACTGAGACCTTCAATGACCAGGATGAAAAGCAAAGGTGATAGGGCACATCCTTGACGGATGCCCCGAGAAGCCGGGAAAAATTTAGAGGGGGTACCATTGATCAAAACCGCAAAGGTAGCTGAGGAGAGGCAACCGAGAATCCAGTTAACAGTCTGAAGGGGAGCCCCAATCTGAATCAGAATGAGACGGATAAAATTCCAATTGACACGATCAAAGGCTTTAATCAAATCGAGCTTGAGGATGAAAGCACAAAGGTTCTTTGTTTTGATAGAGTGGAGTGATTCCTGTACAATTCCAATAGGTTCAATGATCTGGCAATTTTTGAGGAACCCAAATTGTTCCTGTGATATGTCGGAGTCCAGGAAGGGTTTGATTCTGACCGCAATAACTTTAGAGATTAACTTGTACAGGAGATTGCACAAAGAGATGGGTCTAAAGTCAGCGAAGGTTAGGGGCTTGTCTCTTTTTGGTATCAGAGCAAGAAAGGTTGTGTTCAAAGATGTGGGGATGAATCTAGAGACTCTAGTGGAATCGATAGTAGACAGAAGTTCCCTTCCCAAGAGATCAAAAAAGTACATATAGAACTCCACAGGCCAGCCATCCGGGCCTGGACTTCTATCTTTTTTGAAAGATTTCAGAGCTAGTTCGATTTCCCCAAGTGATACCAGACAGGTAAGATTAGTGGCATTCACATTTGGAATCATCCTAGGATAAAGTAGGACAACCTTGAGTTGATGGGATATACAGGTTCCTCCATCATCTTTAAATATGTTAGCAAAGTGTGCTTGACCCAGTTCTTTGAGAGTAGTCTCATCCTCATAGTCATTACCAGCCTCATCTGACAAAGACCAAATCGAATTTTGATTCCTCTAACCAGAAGCCAACATGTGAAAGTATTTAGTATTCGAATCACCCTGTAGAGCCCATTTTGCTATACTTTTCAATTGCCAAGTGAGAAGAAAATGATTCAAGATTAGTTTTCGTTTAGATCTCAGATGGGCTAGAAGGGCCATATCCTCCGTAGATAGAATGCCATTGGAAGAGCCTGAGAGGAGTGAGGTGATGGCCTGTTCAATATTGTAGATGTCATTATCAATCCGGGCCTATTTATTCTTGATCCATACTTTGGCTTCATTTTTGAGAATACGGAGCTTGTGTTGGAGTGAGTCGAGATCTGAGACATAGTCACCCAGGGGGAGAAGGGGCCACCTTGTCGATAACCAATCAGTGAAAGCAGGGTCATTGAGCCAAGGTTGGTTAAACTTGAATGGGTAGTTATAAGAGGGTCTTTGCTTATTCCATTCCAAGACAATAGGGTAGTGGTCAGAAATGTCAGAGCACTGTGTCCAGACCCTATGGATCTCCAGAGAAGGAATTAAGGAAGATGAGATCATAAATCTGTCTAATCTTTTACTGATACCCTCAGCTCTTGCATGACCATTACGCCACGTAGGACCAGCACACAGAGGAGTTAGATCCATCAGACCCAGTGAGTCAAACAACGATAAGAAGTGGCTAAAGAGGGGATCGGGAGAAGTTTTATGACCCCAAATATTAGAAGAGTGCAAAGTGAGGTTTAGGTCTCCACCAAGAATCAGATTGGGAGAGCTGAGGAACCCACTTCTATGAGCTTTTTCCCAGAAGATTTCACAGTCTTTATAAGGGCCATAAACATTGAGGACAGTGATGGGGTAGGAGAGTCCCCGGAAGGAAGCCTGTATCAGGAGGCCAGCACAAGTCTGGTAGGCTCGGCATCTGACCTTGTGAGGATTCCAGGCCGTTAGGAGACCACCCGAGAGGCCAGAGGCGTCAATAGCGCAAAATTCCCAGGAGGGGAGAAGTTTGGAGAAATCCAGTAAAGCAGGGAAAGAATTGCACATGGTTTCCTGGAGAAGAATCATATCTGGGCTAAGTGAGCGTAAGAGAGTACGGAGGCAGTGTAATTTGGCCTTACCTCCAAGGCCCCTAATGTTGAGGGAGACAATCTTCATTATGGGTCATCATGGAGGGGAGACATAGCTCCAAGTCCCTGAGGAGGCAAGTTACGGGCAACATCTTTAATGCGGACAGAGAGAGGTATGTAAGGGGGGGATGCAGAGGAGAGGTCCACCTGCGACTTTCCCTTTTTTTCCCTTTTTTTTCCTGACAGTGACATTGGCGAAACATATAGAGTTCAGGTGTAGTGTAGAAGGAGAGGTCAGAGTGGTAGCAGTGAAGATGGAGAGAGAGTGTTTGAGGGAGGGGTCAGAGAAAGAAGGGGAGGAGGTGGGGCTAATGGGGGAGGGAGGGAGTGAAGGGGACAAACGATGGGTTATCAGAGGCGGGAACTCAACAAGCGAGGACAAAGAAGGTACAGGTAAGTCCTGAGGAAGTGAGGTCGGAGATAGATGAAGCGACGTAGTCAAAGTTTGAAGGGGAGTAGAACAATCCAAATCCAGAGTGGGTTCACATGTAATGTGAGGGCTCAAAACCAGTGAGACGGGTTCGACAGGAGAAGCTTCATCCTGGGGTGAGGAGGGTAGAGATCCCATAGTAGTACAGGGGGCCCGTAAGGAAACAGGCTGAGGTCCTTTCGAATGGGACAGTATCAACTCATCTATAACATCCAAGTAAGAGGCCGAAACAAAACCAGTAGGATGAGGAGATGTGTTAAGTGTACCTGGAATAAGAGCAGATAAACAGGACTTTTTCAATTTCTCAGTTGTCAGGAGGACATCAGAGCCTGAGTCAGCATCATCAGAGTGGAGAGAGTGACATTGACGCTGAAGATGTCTGGTCTCACGGCAGATACTGCATCTGAATGGTACAAGGAGGTAATCAAGCTTCTGGATTATAAGATGTTCTCCACAGAGGATTTCCACTTCTGCAGGTAAACCCTGGGATACGTCCAGCTCAACAAGTACTCGTGCGATCCTTTTGTCGAAAGCTAGGAGGAAGTCCGTCTCCACAACCACAAATTGTCCTATGGAGTTAGCTATGCCTTCCAGAACGTGTTTATTCCACAGAGGGAACGACAAGTGAGGGAGCATAACCCATAAGTGGCGTTTTGAGATTCTTTCTCTGAGAGGGTCAAATCGGGTGTGCCAACGATCAAGTACTAAGGAGCTAGCCCCCATGCGCCAGATTCCCTCCAGGATGCAAGTACAGTGAGCCTTCTCAAGAAAAACAAATACAATCCATCCTCTTGATAATAAGCTGATAGTAGGAACGTAATCTATAAGGGGTTTCCAATTTTCAGTAGCCCACTCCACCCATGCCGATTTACCCATCCGAGCGTACTCCAAACGCCCAACCAGAGCACGGGAGTAGAGAGAGGTTACTCTATCCATATAAATATAATGTCTGAGCACATAGCGGTAGCGCCCCTCCTGGGATTTAATACACTTTGCATTTCTCTTCCGGCGGAAGCGGGAGGAAGGAGCCTGTTCAGACATATGGAGTGGTGTGGGTCTTCACCCTTGATTGCAGTCAACACTAGACAAGGAGGTTAGGCCCCCTTGAGGGATACAGAGCCCCGAGAACTGAAACCCACCAGAGAAGAGGCCCCAAAACAGTTGTGCCCACCTCAGCAACTTCCCCAAGGTGTAACAAAGGGGGCCCCGGGAGTCCGATGGAGGACAAGTCCTACTCAGAGGAAGGTCCAATAAACCATACACCGTGCCCAGAAACCGGACCACAAGACCAAAGGTCAAACCCTTAGATTCTCAACCACATCGAAAACAAATGTCAGCCCAGTATTCCCGGTAATGATGAGACCCTAACCCTGGAGGGTAAGCCCAAACCCGACAAACAGACCAATAATCGCCCACCTGAAGCGGGGGAGGAAAGGAACATACACAGCGTTAGAGGAGTGACCCCAGGTCAAAGCCGTGGAAACGAGGAGACAAAAACCGATGGAATTGTGAAACCCTAACCCTCAAAACATTGTGGGTTTCCAGGGTCAACCCCAAAACATGCAAAAGGACAAACAAACAGAGACATCTAGAAATACGACGCGAAAGCCATGTAGAGGTGGCGGCCCCAGACCAAAATTTGCGCAGTCAGCCAAGATGCGATATCCTTCCCACTTGTTTTTTTTATCTTGGTTGGTACTAGTCCCCCAGTGAAGGGGAGGGACTCCAAGAGGCTGTTCGCACAAAGACCACCCCGTGATCCAAAAAGAACTAGACCAGAGACCAGACAAGAAAATGATAGACAAAGAAAACCCAAAACCAGACCTAACGAGGAGGGGCGAGTCCCGGTGCCGCTAGTTTCTGTATCGTCCATCCCCAGCGAAAGATAGTCCATCTAGATAGTTTCTATGTATACAAAACTACAACTCGAAATGTATGACCTAAAAGTTTTTTTGAACAATGCGATTTTATCTTAATAAAGCTGTGATATTTTTTTTTGGAAAAACAATTTTATATCTATTAAATTTTATGACAAATCAAATCTTTGAAATACAAACCTTTAAACATATAATCCTTTAACTACTTATAAAACAAAAAAGTTAAAATAAATTTAAAATACTTGACTATAATATTTAGAAAAACATCAATTTAATGTTGCTTTCTAAAACATACATAAAAAAAATTGTTTTAATAATTGTTTTAATATAATAATAAAATAATGGACAAATCAAGTTCTTATGCGTTAGACATTGGCCCCACTTATGTTCTATTTAATGACAAAATTTTGCTTTTTTAGTGACTCGTAGAAGAAACCTGTGCCATGAATGGGCTCCACTTTGTGGGCACTCAAAACAGATAGTTGAAAGGCCAATCTTATTATGTGTTATCCACATATAAGACGAGGATAGATATCTTTGACATTATATGTTACCTAACTAATGTGAGGTATGTTGTATATAATTCATCATATAATAAATTTATTTATTTTATTTTAAATGTGGTTCATCATTTGTTAGAGGGCTATTCCATGGAAAATCTCAACACCTGATATTCAAACTGAATCAAGGTATGGCCAGCTCATCATTCACACATTTATTACAAAGTGCTTCACAAGAGCATCATGTCACTTATAAGATTAGACAAAACTTTGTACCTTATATACAAGGTTACACAGATATTAATGTTATATTCATACTTTGATGTTTTTTAATTTTTTTTTATAATAAATTATTAAAAATTTAGTATAATATTTAGAGTTTATTTTATTTCTAATATAGGTTTAAATTTTTTACTTATATAAAAATAAATTTATTTTAACATATAGTTAAATTCTTATATATATATTTTTATTATTATTTATTAAAATTAGTTATAAAATTTATATATACAACTTACATTATATATATATTATATTTAAAATTACAATTTGATTATTGTTAATATATTTATATTTAAAATTACAATTTGATTATTGTTAATATATTTATATTTATATTTTGTTTTTAATATTTATATATTAAATATATATATTAATTTTTTTCGCCTATAGTATATAATAGACTTCTAAATTTAAATAAATAAACACTTTAGAAAAATAATATAACAATTGAATTACAATACTTATATACTACTTTACTCTCTCGGATATATAATAGACTTCTAAATTTAAATAAATAAACACTTTAGAAAAATAATATAACAATTGAATTACAATACTTATATACTACTTTACTCTCTCGGATTTCTTATAATCTTGATAACTAGGAAGCACAATAAAGTGGAGCATAAGGGATTCCAAGAATGTCCTAATGGTTATTGTCCACATTTTGGTTTGGTTTGACTACAGTATAGTCACACTACATGCCCCAACCCTACACCCCACCCCTTGCTCATGCTTCTTATGTGTAGATGTGGATAGGAAATTGCCAAACCTTTAAATTTGTCAAAGTAGAAAACTACATACATGTGAATTTCTCCTTAAATTTGTTGAGTAGAAAACTGCATACATGTGAATTTCTCCTTAAATTTGTTGAGTAGAAAACTACCTACTTGTGAATTTTTCTTTGTATAGTTGTATGATATGAACCAATTCATTCATCCATATATAAAAGTTTAAATGTTTATAGTTTTCTTTGTTTTATTGGCTTTTTTTCATGGACTCTTATTTAAGATATGTTAAATAAGAATTCATTTATAAGGAAAAAACCTTAAAGTAGGGAGACTTAGTCATGGAGGAAGATAAAGAAATTGAAATTTTAAATATCAAATCCAAAAATAAAATTAATGTAATATAATGGTGAAAAAAATCACATTGAGTAATTATTATTTAAATTTCTTTTTTAAAATGTTTTTTTTTCAAACACACTCTGTAGATGTTTTATTTATCTAAATATATTAAAATAAATTATTTTATGTAAATGTTTTATTTATTTAAATATATCAAAATAAATTATTTTTTAATACACACATATTTAAAGAAACTATTAAAAAACCTCCATTCATCTTACTTTGTGAGAAAATGTGTACTTGGAAACTTGATCCAAGAAGTTGGGTGCCATATTTAAAATAACAAAATAATAAAAATGTTAATTATTATTTTTATTTGATTTATTTATTTAATCATATATATAGTTATTGTTTAATATTTTTTTATAATGTTTTTTTTTGTTTTTTTGAATGATTATTATATTTAAATGTTATAGGTTTATTTAAATATTATAGGTTTGGTGAGATATGTTATCTGAGATATTCATATTATTGATTGAATATATATAATTATTAATTTTGATTTTAATTATAAATATAAATTAATTAATTTCAATTAATGCAATTGTATATTTTATTTAGATATATGTAATATATCTTTTGTATTAAAACTTTAATATTATTTTATTTTATTTTTATTTTTAATTGTATTTATATTGAAAATGTGTATTTTTATTTTATTTTATTTAAAAACAATAATTAATATATTATAGAAAAATAAATTTATATTTTTTTTTAAACTAGATGAAAAATTAAATACCAATAAAAATAAGAGAAATTCTTGAAATTTTTGTGTTTACTAAACAAAAATAAACATCAAATTTCAGCACTACCTTGAGAGTCACTTTTAATTTTAGATTTTAATTTGTTTCTTCCCAATAAACCACTTTGTTAAGTGTCGTATCTTTTTGTCTCTTCTCTCACTTTTTTTTCCAACCCTTTCTTTGAACTAAAACTTGATACCCTTACTTTCTTCTTAATGTATTATTCATTAATTCTTGATATCACATATACTAAGAGAGACCACTTTTTCATTTTTCTTTATAAATGTTTAGTTTCTTTCTCTTTTGTAATCTTTTTCAAATAATTCTTTGAACCAAACCTTGATAAAATTTGTTTTTTCTCCTTAAAAGTCATTATAAAAATATATCTTATCAACATTCACTAAAAACAATTGGCCATGTATAAAGTTTCTTTAATAACAAATCCCTCTTAATCACATACAAATTAAACCACCAAAATTTTCGAGGCAAAAGATTTTTATTTTTTTAAAGTCCATTAACCTAACTAGTTCATAGACATTGATATTAAATTAATTATAAAATGAATTGCGAATAAAGTTGACTAAAAAAGATTCGATGGGTATAAAGGTCTTTCTTACGCAACAATTGTCTGCTTAAGTGGCTTAGAAGACACTTTTTTACCCTCGTGGAAGGCTTTACGTCAAATTTTATTCTATTGTATAGATTTTTCAATTCCGTAGATAGGGCTTGGAGTACTGAGTGACCGCGGTACAGTCAACAATCAGATCTACGTGGCTTTAACCCACAAGGTTCATAACGGCTTACTTGGAAGACATTCATAGGTTGTTTTCCTTAGATGGATAGATGACGTGGACGTTAACTGACGGGTCAAAGTGAAAAAGGAGCATCACATTAACCTTGGTTAGAACGTGCGTGGTTTTTGCAATTAAAGACGGACAACGTGAACGGAGTACGACGTTCGGTGGAGTAAATCTGCCTGACATTGTGTCGGTTGGCGCGATGCGTTCAATTTCCGTCGCCTAAAGGCGCACGGACTTTACTATAAACTTTCCGTCGACGCCAACGGAAATTAAACGGTCTGGCACGCCGCTGCAGGACATGCTAGGAAGGAGGAGGGGATTCCCGCTGTCTGCGCTGCTTGACGATTGAATAGTCGAAGAATGCGAGAAGCGCAGTTGTTAATGGTGGTTGCAGAGGATAAGGCCTAATAAAAAAAAATTATTATATTAAAAAAGATCTGAGAGTCGTTTGAGGTATAGTCGTTGTGGGGTGTTTGGTAAGCATCCGAGGGAAAATAATTGATATATAATCTGTGGTGGGTGGTTGCGATTGTAGTTGCAAGGCGAGCCTTCCTTCTTTATTCTGTTTTTTTGTTTTGTCGTAAGGATGGCGAATGATGGAGATGAGAAGAAGAGCAGTAGCAGCAGCTTGGAGGAGATTGTGTGGTCTGTGTTGAATGGAGGGAAAGAAGTTAAAATCAGTGCTGCTAAGGAGATCCGGAGGATCACCAAGACATCTGCAAAGAACAGAGCCCGTTTGGCAGCTGCAGGTATAATAATTCCACTGGTTTCGATGCTTCAATCTGATAATATGGAGGCCAAGGAGGCCGCTGTCTTGGCCCTTCTCAACCTCGCAGTAAAAAATGAGAGGTAATGTTGGATTGGTTTGGATTCAACCACTCAGTGAAAAATATTTGTCTGAATTTTTTGTTGGGTGTCATAGATTATGCTTTTTTGTTATTTGGGGCATTGGAAATCGTTGTAATCAATGGGATCATGCGATCTTTGAAGCTTTCTTCAAAGCCAATGAATGATTTGGTTGAAGAAGGAACATGAAAATAAGTATGAAAGTTAGGTCTTAGTTTCTCTCATGGGTGAAATCTAAATGGCCATTAGTCTGCCTCTGCCTGTCTTAAAGAAAGGGCAAGCTTCACCAATACAGGTGTTGACTTTGAAGCTTCGTTTCTTTGAGATTTAGAACAATTATTTTGATGCTCTGCTAGCAACAGCTACTAGTTTTTATCCCTTATTGCTTCTAGCATTGGAAAAATCTAATGTTGAAATAGGATGCGTTAAGAAGTTATGTCTATCAGGGTACTAGTTCCATTTTGATGAACTTACAACTAGAGGTGGCTTCACCAGATGACCTTATTTGTGTGCCCAAAAGAGAAGGCGCACACAAACTTTACTAGTGTTGGTTGTAAAAATTTCAGTTTTCAAGATTTTGAACCAGTTTATATTTTTTTCTTGCAATCAAGATAAGCTTGTTACCCCTGCTGCTTCTGATCTTGGAAACATCTAGTGAGAAAATGGAATTTGAGAAGTTGTATCCACAAGGGTACTTGTTTAGTTTTAAGAAAGTTACAGCCATACATGAATTCACTGGAGGGCTTTACCTTTTATCTAAGAACCAGGGTTTTATAACCTGTAATAATCCAATCAAGTTATCTATTGATTGTGTGAGCTCTGTATTTTCTCCTTAAAAATTTGCCATGACCAATGGGATCATTAGATCTCTGAAACTTCCTTCAAAGCCAAATAATGATTTGGTTGAAGAATGAAAAAGAAAAAATATAGGTACATGTCTCAGTTTCTAGAAAGACTAATACCCATATCACCCTCTCCTTTCAGAGTTGCTCAAAAGAGTTGGGGAAAATAGTAACAGCCCATCAGGTCTTATTCATACTGGTTTTGGTTGTGAAGTTCACTTTCGTTTTTATTTTGTTTGACCAACAATCGAAATATTGGGATATTATAATCAAGTCAAGTTTCCTGTTGATTCAGTGAGCTCAGTGCTAATTGCTCCCTAACAAATATCCAGGGATGAGATCTAAAGCGACTACATCATGTACAAAAACATCAAGATCTTAATCTTTATACTGTAGATAGAAACTGCCAATATACGACCACATGCAAAAATATCAAGATCCTGATATTTGTCATGTAAATGATAATTTCCGATATATGACCACAATAGGTTCAGAACAGATCGATATGATTCATGAAATGGTTTTACACAACAAAGGCATGGAATTCTAGCTAGCTATAAAATTTTATTGATTTTTGTTAAATCCAAACGGCAAAGGAAAGAGCAAAGAATTGTTATTAATTTATTAACTGCATTGGTATTAAGTTATTTGCACGATCTTTATCATTTCCACAAACCCGCTTCTCACTATTGCAGGATATTTATTTAATTTGTGATAATGGTTTACAGAAAATGGAATTTTGATGTCATTATTATAAAATAGTTTCTGAATTGGATTTTCTAACAACTATATTTTCACATTCTTGTCTGTCCCTTGGTTTCCTATGTGATGAATCACACACTCTACAAAGTCTATCTTTCAATATTTTTGGGTGTTCTACATCTAGAGATATACCAATGGATTTTGGTTAGATTGGTTGGAGACCTTTTTACCCCGTTGGGTAAAGTTTGAGCCTTGGGCAAGTTTAGAGTGATCTAAATTCATGTATGTTTTGTGTTCAACTGCGAAAACAAGCTTTTCAAAATTTATCCATATGAATAATTTTGTAAGAAATATCTATGGTTTCTAATTCTTTGTTTCCCACAACTAAGGTCTATTTTGGCAGTTCTTTCTTCCATTAATTGATGGCATGATTGAGATGAGTTCAGGATATCTTAGCAGATATTAACATTTTTATCTTTAAGAAATTTCTAGGCCAACCTGTATGCTCTCTCTTTTTGTTTTCTTTTTTAAGGCCTCTGAAGGAAGAACTGGCTTAGATTGATCAGTGGCTCAATAGAGGAGGTCAGAGTCTTTAGCACCAGTCATCCTTTTTGCCGTGAACATCTAAAGAAACTGGATCTTTGTAACCTATATTGATTATTATTCTGATATTTGTTGATGATCATTAGTCCCCATCTTCCATCAAGGTTTGTTCTTTTAAGCTTGTCTATGGATCTCACCTTCATTTCTACCACATGTTGAACAGAAATAATTCTCAAGCTCATATTTGGCAAATCTTGTAGATCATACTTTTTTGTCTGCAGCTTTCTTTGCCAATTTCTTCTGATTTGGAGAGAGACTAAGATTTTAACATAATTCATGCAGGAACAAAGTTGCAATAGTCAAGGCTGGTGTAATTGAGCCCCTTGTGGATCTTTTGAAGTCAGAAAATAACAACTTGAAGGAATTTGCTGCTGCAGCAACATTGACACTTTCAGCGTCTAATATCAACAAGCCAATTATTGGTCAGTCTGGGGCTACCCCATTGCTGATTGAAATGTTGACATCAAGTAGCCATCAAGGTAAGGTTGATGCAGTCATGGCGCTGTACAACCTTTCAACATACTCAGATAATTTAACAACTATTCTTTCTGTGGGGCCTGTGCCACCTTTGATAGCATTGCTCAAAGAGTGCAAGAAATGTTCTAAAGTTGCTGAAAAAATTAGTGCATTGTTGGAGTCTCTATCAGCTTTTGAAGAAGCAAGAACAAGTATAGCAAAGGAGGAAGGAGGAATCTTTGCACTAGTGGAAGTGATTGAAGATGGATCTCTGCAGAGCCGGGAACATGCGGTGGGAGCTCTTTTAACAATGTGTCAAAGCAGTAGATGCAAGTATAGGGAGGCTATCCTGAAAGAAGGAGTTATTCCAGGACTTCTTGAGCTTACAATTTATGGAACACCTAAAGCCCAGGAAAGGGCTCGTACCCTTTTGCCATTTCTAAGAGAATCTCCTTCCTGGACTCAAAATGGTTCGGCATCTGCTGTACTTGAGAATATTGTTTATGATATCGCTATACATGTTGATGGTGTGGAGAAAGGAACTGAAACTGCTAAAAAGATGCTTGCAGATATGGTTCAAGTGAGTGTGGAACAGAGAATGAGACATTTACCACAGACAGCACTTGTCTGCATACCCTCAGATTTTTCTCGGTCTCATAACCTAGCGAAAGTGCCCTAGATCTTGCTCATTTTTGTGCATCTAGTATATTTTCTCATTTTTGTACCAATAATGTACAGATAGTATCAAAACTGAAGCTTTATTTATGAATTATTTTGCCAGTCCAGGCCATGTAGTGGTATCGGGTGACTGGTTAGGGATCTTACTGGGTCATTTACCAACATTTCTGAATAGTAATAAGGTATTTTGTACATTTTTCCATTTTGAGCAGCCACATCGATGCCCTCTTTTTAAGAAAGGGCACAATGGTTGAACTGTGTAACAAAACTATTTGTCATGAAGAATAGCAGAATCCAAGTGGGATCCTTTTTAGTTACAAAATTTAAACAAATTGATTGTATATAGTTTCTTGGATTTTGCTCCTAATGAATATGTTAGCTCAGAAGTATTGTTGATTATAGACAGTGATTGTGGAATATACACCCAGTGGCTCCAACTCAACTTGAATTTCTCCAGGTGCGCCTTCCATCTGTTTTTCAAAATTTTCAAAATGCAGCATATATTACAGTAGAAGTCCATATATATGTGCATATTGACACCTGATCACCCTTCTCTAACAGATGGATAGAGAGCTATCATATCTGCTTTCTCTCCAACTTGCAGATAATCTATATCTTCCTGAAGAAGGCTATCCTGGCTTAAATCTGGAAAGCCACATCTGATCTAATGTTTTCTTTCCTAGAAACGGCTACCCTGGCTAATATTTGGAGAGCCAAACTGATATGAATGTAGAAATTTCTTCCAGGTTGGATTAAATATAGAAACATAACTGCTAAACTGTTAAAAAGAACCAACCACCCTATTATGCAAGTCTTAAAGAAGAGCTAGACCTCCAAATGACTTAAGGAGCTACCCCATTTTGTGATCTTGGACATTTCAGTTCATATTTAGGCAGTTTGAGATTGAAACAGCTGGCTGAATATTATCACAAAGTTCCTTATATTGGTCCATAAGACCATTTTCAATCCTTCAAAATTGCTCAATCAGCACCCAAGTTTAACTTGCACAATTATCTGGAATCATCTCACAGATTGTGGTAAAAGCATGTTGGTCTACAGATTGAACCCATTCACCAGAATAGCCAATTTTCTGTGCCTTGATTCACAACTAACCCCATGTATGAAAGCGCCTTTCTTTGTCATCCATCTAAACCATAAAAGATGGATTAACGCAACTTCAATTTGATCATGTACATTGCCTATTTATCTTGATTTACCTATAACAAGTATTATACTTGCAATTCCCAAGAAACTGTACCTATACTCTACAGACTGAATTCCGTAAATATAGAATCATAGAAACGATCCGATCATGGCTTTCACAATTACGAGTGAGAGCCTTAAGACTAATAAAATTCTAAGGACTACTAAAGAATCAGACACCGTTAGCGATTGCTACAAAAAATCCGAGAATATTATGGAATTTATCCAGTCTCGTACTTGTTAAACCATAGTTGGTTGGGAAGCCAACCAAAATACAAGTGACAAAAAACTGTACCTGTGGTCCACGTGAAACTGAAAACCGTAAAAGATAGAGAATCGAGATTGTCAGATCATAAGCTTTCACAATTATGAGTGACTAGCTTTAAGACTAATAATTTTCGAAGGACTCTACTAAAAAATTAAACATCGATGGATGTAATTGCTACCAGAAATCAAAGGGGAATATTTCTAATTTAAATGGAATTTCTCATGCCTGGTACTTGTTAAACCATAGGGAAATATTTATACTTCTAAAGGAATTTCTCACGCCTTGTACTTGTTAAACCATAGCTGGCTGGGAATCCAACCAAAATATTAAGTCACAAAATAAGTTACCTCCCAAATGTGCACTTCAAATGTTATAAAGGCTCATAACCAAGTGCATCCCGGAACTCGGGAAGTTTTCCCAATTTCACCACAACAATGATTCTCGCAATTTATGGCAGTTTAGTTCTTTTCTAGCACAAGTGGGAAACCTATGAAAGATTTTTTTAAAGATTTTATTTGAAGTAAATGGGTGAAATAATGGCTTCGTCTCGACCCACTCGGCCAATGGAATCATGATCAAAATCAAGAGGGTTTTTTAAGATTTTATTTGAAGTAAATGGGTGAAATAATGGCTTAGTCTCGACCCACTCGGCCAATGGAATCATGATCAAAATCAAGAGGGTTCAAACAGTAGGGAAGAAGATGTAATTAGGTAGTTATAAACATGCTCTAACCAACCATAGTGGACTTCATCAATATGCAGAAATTAAGGGGAGGGCCCTTCCAAGGTGACTCTTCAATAATTACAAATCAACAATAATAACACCCCACCATGCAACCATGAACAATACAAGATAGGAACTGTAACGTCCTCGACCCTCCGACCGGCGAAGAGGACGCTACCGCCTGCTGCTATCTACCCAGGCAACTAGCGCCATGAACATAAAATGAAATGCTTTGAACTAAACATGCATAGATGCATAAATTATTTATCATACAGCGGAAGCAAACTACTTTCCATTCAAGCATTTAGCATGTTTATCATTTTCGTTAAACAACAAATACAATTGCAGAGATGAAATAGACAAGAATACTTATCTTATGGAGAAGCTCGTCCCTCAACCAGCTATGTCGTTGCAATGTTCCACCCAACCATAGGCCAGTGTACTTCTTAATTTCTCAGCAACACTGCCACCCCCAAGCTGGGCATGATTCCCCAAGGAAAAGGAAACTAAGTAGGCTCACACATAGCCAAAGATATGTCAAAACTCAGTCAAGCCAAAGCTAGGTTTGGGTTTATCAGACTACCAAGGGGACACAACAACACATAACCAAGCCAACAGGTTGGGTTTATCAGGTTATCAGGAGATGGAAGCACTGTCTGCTAAGCTAGTGGGCTCACTGAAGAGCTAAGGATGCCTTCATTAGAACTAGCTTGACTCCTAAGACATCCACACACACCCAACACAAGGAATCATTCCCTTCTCTGCTACACAGTCCCTCAGGACATGACTTCCCTTCCAGTGCTATTCAGGGGGTGTAGAGAAGAGAGCCATCCCTCTAGCTCTGTTTATGAGGCTCTTGCAAAACACTAGGTTTGTCAAGCAGACTCCTTTCCACTCCTACACAGTCTAAAGACCAATTGCATACACAGCAATATACACCATTTCTGGGTTGAGGAAAACAGTTCAGCCACAAAATTAGTTGCCAAGGAGGGTAAGAACAACCCCTGACATAAATTCGATTTCCCAGGAACGTTTTGGCCCTAACATGGCCAAAAAACAAATTCAAACACAACCAAGAGAACGTGGTCTCTCCTTCAAATCGCTGGGCAATTCAAAAACAATTTTTAGCTTGGCAATTAGTGGGGAAATGCAACAGAAACGTTGGGGAAAGAAACCCAACCACATATAATTACCAAAAACGAATCCACATCCCAGGAGAATGAGGAAATGACTACCCACGTGAGGGAAAAACACACCCACAACAACTCAAAAACGAATTTCTCACACAGAGAATTCTCAGTCGCTTGTGAGAACCCCAACGTGGGTGAATGATGAAGATGAAAATGCCTAGGAGCCCAATCGTGAAGGAGAGGATACCACAGGAAAAATCGTGGAGGTGAAAACAACTCCCAAGCTTCACTGCGTGAGCAAAAAAAATGAAGAACGTGGATGTATATCCCAATGGCATGCATTTTTTGGTGTTTACTGGCCCCAAAAGTCAAAATTGATTTTCCCCAAAAATGGGTTTTTCCCAAATTCGAATTTCTTGCCCATACTCCTCCCATCCCCATGCAATAACTACAACCAATTTCTAGTAGAATTGAATGATTGGGTGAATGAAACAAGAAAGGTAGTTGACTGTTTCATGGGTTCTCCCTTTAACATTTGGCTTTTCCTCATTGCCCCCAAAGGTTAAATATTCCCCCCTCCTTATCCTTAGGAAAATCATGCCCCCATCTCTTTTAATGTTGCATATACATCGCTGGTTGTGGGTATTTTAATTAAAATGCACATTTACATGATGCGAAAATTATAATATGTCAGAACATAAAGCATTAAATCGATGGTGGGGATTTTGCCTTTAGCTCCACACCATGATTAATTACAATATATACATCATATACATTTTTAATGCAAACAGAATCAAAACCGGGGTGTTACAGGAACAACATTTCAACATAGAAATAACAAAAACAAACCAATTATTGAACAATAACAGATCGCAAAGAGGGTTTCACCTCAACCTTGTGCTTTTTTGGAGCAGAAATGCCCTTCTTCAAAATACCATTCAACATATTTAAAAGAGTATCTTCAACGATCAAATTGATCCATAGAAATATGTAAGGCAATGATGAACCTCACCTAGAAAATGCCCTTAAACTTCCTCACTCAAGCTAAATATTTAAGTAAGCCCTTAGAACTTCTTCACATTTCTACTATTTGTATGCTTCTACCCTAGATTAGCCCTAATTCAAGAGCACATTTCATGATGGCCATTTAGGGCTTGTAATACCTATTTAATGCCATGCGGCATAATTTCCAATTAGTGTGCACACTCCAAGAGGCCTTCATAAACCTAGCACACCTCTTCTTCTCTCCTCACGAGCAATTCATAAATGAGCTTTTTCAACTTCAAGATGCCTCTTGTACCTCTATTTTTTGCATTGGGTTATGGCTGTCATCTCAATCACATAATGCCATTTTTTCTTATGCCTTTTCCTTTAAGTTAGGGCCCTTTTCATTAGAGCCAACCTCATCATCATTCAATGCAAGTGTATTTGGCCTCTTTTCTACATGGGCATTCCTCCACAAAGGTCATTTATTGCTTCTTTCTTGTATCCATAATGTCAATGAAGTGGGGGCTTTGACCATGTCAAAAGGTTTTTAGGCTCACACCAACAAGGGTGTTCTCCAAGTTTGCACATCAAAATCTCAAGTGGTAACAAATTGGCTCAAAAATCCTGCTAATCTTACATCTACAATGTTGAGCAATAGTGGTGGGATGGATCCAAACTTCACATCCCAACAAGGGTGTTCTCCAAGTTTGCACATCAAAATCTCAAGTGGTAACAAATTGGCTCAAAAATCCTGCTAATCTTACATCTACAATGTTGAGCAATAGTGGTGGGATGGATCCAAACTTCACATCCCATAACCCCACATCATTTATCTAGCCATTCAAGGAGTTTTATTTACATAATTCAATGTATCCAACGACCCTACATATAAGGGATGAACCAAATGCCAAAGGGAAATATACAATGTGAAACTATTTCAACTCTAATGCTCACATGAGCCTATTCTTTCTATGACACTTTAGCATTAATGACATCATAGTAAAAGGTCTTCAAATATTGCTCATTCACGGGCATAGTTTTAAAATTAGAAAAATCGGTTTCGGAATCGGTTGATTCATCGAGTTGACAACAAACTTATTTGAATCGTCCTTCAAATCGGTTCAGTATGTTAGATCGGTCAATCCATGTAAAAAATTGGTCGATTTTTTCCTCTCCGGCACGTGGAGACTGCGAACTTGAAAACACACAACAATTTGGATTTTATTTTATCTTTCCTATTCTAACCTAACCCCGGGTCCTAAATCTATTTAATGACTATGCCCCTTCCCCCCCCCCCTCCCCCAACTCTATTTCCCTACACCTATTTCTTACTCTCATTGTGGAGCAGTGGTAGCAAACACTGTGAGTTAGAGACAACTGTGGGGAGAATGACATAGTCAACTGTCAAGCTTGAGCCTTGGAGTTGAAGTCTGGATTGTTAGAGAGTGGAGTTGGAGCCTGAAGCAGTTGAGTAACCTATAACAGTTATTGTAGTTTGTTTATTGTAAGATTGTAAGTCTGTAAAAGCTTGGAAGTTTGGAACTTGGGGCTTTGCATCTTGCCTACTTGGAGTTTGGATTATTGGAGGTTGCTTACTAGCATGATAGTTGGAGGCTAGAGTCATTGATGATGTATGACACTTAACTATGTAGTATGATCATTGATGTATTATGCATGATCATGTTGTAGTGGCATCATGATTCATAGCATGTTGTTTGTTGGACTTTACAAGCCATGTATGTCATGGCCTCGACACCATAGGCACCTTGCCACACCACTCCCACCCAAGGAGCATGGATTGGGGTTCATCAGGTCCACAAGAGCGCAAGATAGTTAGAAAATATCTTGAGTGTTGGTCTGCCTAGTGGAATCCATTATCAGACAAAGTCACTAGCGGCTTGGTAAGTCGGCCGCATCACCCACTAGGGAGCCCGTCGGCATGGTTGGGTCATTCAAACGAAAGCACAAGGGGTGTTAAGTTTTTAATGGTTATACAAGATCTAATAACATTTAGCATCATAACATCAAAACCATATGCAAAAGGATAACTGAAAGATAGACAAGTACAACCACACAAAAGAACATAGAGATTCATCCTGGGAAACCCTTATGGAGAAGAAAACCCAAAAAAACTTCCTCTATATAGATGTATTAAAAGTATAAAGACAAGACCCCAAACATGTGCTCCTTCTCCTTCGGATATCTCTCTCTCCCTCTCTCCTTTGCGCTATACATAAGGGAGTGCGTGTTCAAATGAGGAACACAATTCCTCTATTTATACTCTTTCTGTCACTTAAATTTTACCCTAACAAGTCGTCCCCACTAAATTGACTGGGCTGACTTCACCTAGGAAGACTCAAAATAATATTATATTACATTCATTGGGGTACTATTGACCTGACTTACAATGGAGGTTATACCTCATGACTCTATGATGACCAAATACAATAGTAACATCCTGACATAGGAATAAGACATCTCCCTTGGGGTACATCAGTAAAATACATTTAGAATATTCTTCGAAGTTACAATATTTCAACACTCCCCCTTAACAAGAAGGGTATTCTACTAACAACGACATCATCAACTATAGGAGCATGGAGAGAGAGCATCTGCAACATCATCAAGGTGATACATCTATACGTCACAGGAAGTTTTCAACAATCATCAATAACTCAAACAATTACTGGAACATATTTAGTACTAGAACATCATCTTCTACAACACCGAGTTTTCATCTTTGATCTTCTGCAGCACTCGATCACTTGATCCTTTGCAGCAACACTTTGATCTTCTTTTGGCAGCATTTCGATCTCTTGATCCTTTGCAACAACACTTTGATCTTCATCTTCTTGCAGCATTTTGATCTCTTGATCCCTTGCAGCAACACTTTGATCTTCATCTTCTTACAGCATTTCGATCTCTTGATCCTTTCTAGCAACACTTTGATCTTCTCGATCTTTTGCAGCAACACTTCGATCTTCTCGATCCTTTGCAACAACACTTCAATATTCTCGATCCTTTGTAGCACTTCAATCTTCTTGATGCTTTGTAGCAACACTTCGATCTTCTCGATCCTTTGCAGCAACACTTCTAACTTCTTGATCCTTTTCCGCAACATTACCTGCAATACATGTGATCTCTTTGTTGGATGATCAATCTCTATCACTTTAGGACATAGGTCCAAGGATGATGCAATCCTCATCAGCCTACTCCCCCTTAACAAGGAGGGTCCATAGCATCGACTAGTTAGATCGTCCTCAAATGAATGCGTGACCACACCATCTACAACTGAATGTAAATCTCGTCCGCAAATGAATGCGTGACCACATCATCTACAACTGAATGTAAATCTTGTCCCCAAATGAATGCAGACTCCTATCGTCCGCAACTGAATGCAGGACTCAACATAGACCATCCTCAACTTGTTAAAGCTAGGACCATTCCCAAGCGAGTGTTATTCTACGACATCTACAGATGAATGTAGGAACACTCTCCATGCGAAAGTATCGTCTGCAACTGCAGATCTTGTCCGCAACTGAAAGCAAGACCTATCGTCCGCAACCGAATGCAGGACTCAACGTAGACCATCCTCAACTTGTTAAATCTAGGACCACTCCCAAGCGAGTGTTATTCTACGACATCTACAAATGAATGTAGGAACACTCTCCATGCGAGAGTATCATCTGCAACTACAGATCTCATCTACACCTGAATACAGGACCTGTCATCCGCAACTGAATGCAGGACTCAACGTAGACCATCCTCAGCTTGTTAAAGCTAGGAACACTTCTAAGCAAGTGTTATTCTACGTCATCTACAAATGAATTTAGGAACACTCCTAAGTGAGTGTTACTCTACATCATCTACAAATGAATGTAGGAACAATCTCCATGCGAGAGTATCATATGCAGGACCATCCTTAGCCGGTAAGAGCTAGGAAATCTCAAGGGCAGAGTGTTATTGTCCGCAAGACCATCCTCAAAAGAGGATACTATCGTCTGCAAGTGAATATCAGACCTCGTTAGAATCTGCAGGCGTGCTTGGCCTCTTTTGTACTGGAACATCACTGCCATCCCATCATCAATGACAATCTCATCATCACTCCCCCTTTCCAGGGAGGTTCGTATCATCAACCTCCTCCCCCTTTCCGAGGAGGGTTCATATCATCGACATGTTCCTCCTTTCCGAGGAGGGTCAATATCATCATCGTTCCTCCTTACGAGGAAGGTCTGTATCATCATCATCATTGTTCCTCCCTATGAGGAAAGTCTTCATTATCATCATCATTGTTCCTCCCTATGAGGAAAGTCTACATCATCATCACTGTTCCTCCTTACGAGGAAAGTCTACATCATCATCACTATTCCTCCTTACGAGGAAGGATCTATATCATCATCACGGTTCCTCCTCACGAGGAAGGATCTATATCGTCATCATTGTTCCTCCTTGTGAGGAAAATATTTTTGGACTACACCAAGCTTGTCATGAAAGTATTCAAAGTTTACTTGAGACAAAGGTTTGGTCAACACATCAAAAACTTTCTCATTGGTACTCACGTACTGGAGTTTTATAACTCCCTTCTGTACCATATCCCTTATGTAAAAATATCGAATTTATATGTGCTTTGATTTATCATGGAACACATGATTCTATGTCATATTTATACAACTCTAGTTGTCACATAGAATCATTGTGGTATTCAACTTCAGATCAAATAGACATGACATCAGCTTCTGAAGCCATCTTCTCAAATAGCGGAAAAAGGTGCTATGTACTCTGCTTCAACCGTGATGAGAGAAACAATGGATTTTTTCTTACTAAACCATGAGATCATTGCGGGTCCCAGACAGTAACATCCACTTGAGGTGCCATTTTTGTTTGTGGGACTTCCTTCCCAATCCGAATCCATATATCCATACAATTTGTAGTCATGATCTCTATCATAGTACAGTCTAAAGTCTATCATACCTTTTAGGTACCCCATCACATGATTTGCATCTATCAGGTGAACACATCTAGGATTAACTAGATATTGACTCAGGGTGTTCCCAACAAAGCATATATCTTGTCTGGTATTTGTCAAATATATCAACAACCCAGTAATATGTCTGTACCAAGTCACATTTACTAACTCTGATGATTCACTGGATAACAACTTTAGGTTGGTATCAATGGGTGTGGCCATGGATTTACAATCCAACATATTAAATCTTCTCAAGATTTCCACAACATACTTTGCGAAGCCACATTGCTTCACTATGGGCTGAACATGTTGCAATGTACTCATCCTCTTCATGAGATCATACTCGATCCCAAACATCTTGAGGTGATATTTCTGTACTCAACACTTCCTCTTTGCATCTACAATGAGTTCATAATGTCAGGTCATCAACATATCCCAATCTTTCTCATTCAACCTTGAAGGTTGGAACCCACTTTACTCTTGGTAAAGCCTTGGTCCATCAGGAAGTTGTCCATCTTGTCGTACCATGTCAAACTCGAAGATCTTCTGCAGTCACTCCCCCTGAAGGGGAGCATCATCCTCCCTCTGCATTTTGTACTCTATGTATCGAAACATTATGTACTGGAGTGACAGGTAGCATCCTGTGCTACTGATATTCTTATGTATCCATCTCAGGTTACTCGATACCAAGATCCTTTATCTTGAACTTTGTTGAAAATTTCATTTTTGCATCCTTCTATGAGATTGTTATCTTCTATAGGTTCCCATCTTCAACCTTGTAGCGAAGGTTAAGATATTCATCACTCTCGGTGATATTCAAGATCCTTATGTAACTGGATGTGCTTATTTATGGGTGCCTTTTGAGCTCATACAAAGTATTTTCTGCACATGTGGTTCTTAGCTCGATATATACTTCTGCTTCATTGGAGAAGTGTGTCTGGTTAATTGAGTATGTTGTGCCATAATCTACTGCCTCTTTCTGAGACAAACCACGAACTTTGATTTGTATACTTGATCTTGTAGATCCACATGGAAGACACTATGGACTTCCCTTCAAGTCTTGGAACCATATCCTAGACATCATTCCCCATGATCAACTAGTACTCTTTGATCATAGCTTCTTCCATAGCTGGAAGAGTCTGCATCAATGATGTCACTCAATTGTGCCACATAACTAGAGTGTATCCGAGGCCTCTTACTTTAGTTGGAAGTCTCGTCATACTTTTCTGAGTCTTGAATTATCTCTGGATATACCACTCTCTTATATTCTTCTGAAGCTCTTTCTTTCGTCAAGGTGTCTCTCGCCCTGGAAGCTTCAGGTTCGTCTTTATGTATGTTTATTGAAGTCAATCTTGAACTATCGTCAGTTGTTCTTTGGAACAAGTCTTGTCCCCCTTTTCTTGTAGGCGGTTGTACACGACCTTTCCTACAAGCCACATACACCAGTTGCATGGGTAGAAACATTTCATAAGACATATGCATAATGAAAATTTCTTATGCATAACGATATAATTATGCAACTATTTTAGCCAATACAACATTCATCCATACACGAAAGCTTTCCATATGCCTTCCATCTATACCATAACATTATTGAGATTGTGCACTAATCCCAATATGTTAGCAAAGAGGTTTCATTCTAGATAAGTTGTAACATCTCCAAATTTCATAAATAAAAAAATTATTTAAAGGTCTAACTGCAAATACATAATGTAAATAATCCATACTAACCCCTTCATATATCATTTAACTTGAGTTAGCGCTTTATCTATTGAACATGACCACTTAGTTACGACAACCTTTAAAATGCAACTTACCGTTATAATGAACTAGTTTACTTGTTGTCAAGTCGTAAAAAGAAAGTCATGTTTATTTAGCGCCAGTTATAGTTGGGGTGCCTGTTTGTTAAGTTTTAATGTACTTACCAACCCTTTTAGATGCTTGGATAAAGGGTTTTACAAGTCTTACTTAGCTCTCAGCTAATGCAAAACCTACTTTTAATTTTGTAGGTGTTAGCAGTGGAGAGCTTGCCTTGTTTGGTAACACCCACCTAGGTAAAGTTTAACAAGGGTCTTAACTATACTAAGGGAAAAATCAAGCTATCCCTAAGCATTGAAAACATGTATTGAACTATATGATACCTCCTAAATATGGGTCCTAAGTTACGCCATGAATCAACCATTATACCAACCAAAGTGTCGAAGCTTACCTTGGAGCAATATGTATGCATATAGTAACATGATGGTTTTTTAAAAACAATGGAAAAGAGTAATATGATGGTGATCGAAACTATAGGTTTGGGTTAAAAATCAAAACTTAAGTGGCATTTAATGGAGCCACGTGATGGCTTATGGATTTCCAGTTGGAAATAACTGTGCCTTTTGAAAACCCTATGGGTTTACTTTGTCTTGTATTGTTTACTCTGTTTCTACACGGTGAAATCTGCCACTACAATGTGTAATTTGATGGTGAAAGATCCGAGGCTCTTATCCTTCTCTTGGCTTGTGACACACCCGAACTCTGTATTTTCATCAACAGTTATATTGGGTTGGTTCTTCGACTAACAATGTTTTGTTTCTTTGGAGATAGTTCTGTGGACTGTCTGCATGTCCATCGCTGCCATCTACGAAGGGTAAGTCACTAATGTTGCGTTAATGTTCTTTGTTGTTCTAGAAAATACATTAAATCTATATTTGACCTCTACGTTGTTTGCTTGCAGTAGGTTTTGGCTATGGTCACTGCGTTGGATTCGAACCGGTCTTACCTGCATTCCTTGCTCCCTGTGGATCTGTGGCTGGGTCAGCGCTCTCTTGGTTCTGGAGTCTTTGGTTCTTATGCGTTTCTTCAGTTTTCATTGGTAAACCCTCTTATGGTTTCTGCCTTAAGGCATTTACAATTGGTTTTGTAAGAGGTCTCCTTCCGACCGTGGATTCCAAAGGATATTGTATTGTAATGCATTGTTTGGTTTACTATGGATTCAATCTCCTACAGAGCTTTGTAAATAAAAATATTTAAGGTTTGAATAGAACCGTTTTCGCTTTACTTCATTTTGGCTATAATTATGATAGTATTACTCTGGATAAATCGTATTGTGTTTTGGCAAGGGTTTTATTATTGTATTTCCCTAAATTGTAATTTTAAGGCCGTGAAGCCGTTGTGTTTCCAAAATTGTTCATTATGGTGTTGTTTCTGTCAAGAGAATTATTGGATGAAAATATTAAGCCGTAAGGCTGCTGTGTTGATTGTAAAATGTCGATAGTGTTATAAGAATTATTATGTTTTAGACTATTGTTGATTTTGTTTCTAACTGGTTGTAAAAACTAACTTAACGGGTTTTCATCCTCTGATCTTCTAGATTGGGAAAAAGAGTTATTATTCGATTATAAACCTGCGTTGCAGTCGTAGCTTAGATTAAATTTGTTTAATGTGCTTTTAATCTTATTAAACCCTTGATGTAGAGACAAAGGGCCTTCCGACGGTGAAAATTATAAACATGATATACACAGGGTTTGAATCCTCAACTTGTTCAATTCGGAATTGGTTCTTTTAGTATGGTTTTTAGCATATTTACATATTATTATACTAATACTGTAATGAGGATTTCGTGAAGGAAATATATTCTGGTTAATGGCCTTTACAATTTCTACAATTGAAACTATGAAATAATGTTTAGATTGTAAATTTAAGTAATATCTAATTAGTTATGTAAGATTTTACTATATATATATATATAGTATTTGATAATAATTTATGTGCAGTGTTTAATCAATTTCTGTGTTCGTTTGAAAGAGTCTTTAAACCCTAGTTTAATTTCTGCAGGTGCTTAAGCCTTTCAGCTGTAATAACGTAATAGGGCTTTCGACTGTTCCTTAATCATAACTCTGTTCCTAAATCTCAATATTGGACAGAGAGCTAGTAAAGAAGTATAATACTATATTACCTAAGTGAGCCCTTTGGTTATAATAAGTGATAAGCGATATATGTTGAGGGTCTCGAACTAAGGTTGGAAAACATAGTAATAAAGCTAAATGAAAACTAGTTCATTGTTCACTTAACCATGATTATAATAATATATGAATATGAATAAGATGAAGCTTAAAGAAAACCAATATAATAACTCAGAAATGGTTTATAATATTATATGTATACATCTATAGTTTTGCCATTAAATTTTGTAAGAAGAAAAACTGTAACATTTTTTATAAAATATTATACAGAAGTAAAATCTATCTAACCTATTCTAATTCAATAATATTTACTAGTTTAGAGAATCCCTCGGCATTCATAAAACCTTCATATATAGATATGAAACAAATTCACAGATAATAAAAAAACATATTATAACCTGGATAACTGTAGAAGGGGGACACAGACCCAAAGAAGACAATTCCTCCCAACCATCTCCTAAAGGCAGCCAATATCACTTGCTTTAGGACCCCCGAGCATGTTCACTGAACCACCAGCATGAAGATGTTGTGTAACAGCCTACACAGTAATCTCTACGACTTAGCAAACTCACTAGCAAACTTAGCGCTTAGCAATTTCACTTTAGCTAACCCCTCGTCGAATTCCTCTTGTGTGCCTAACTTTTCAGTTTTCAACAAATTCACAAGGCTCTAATCACTTGGAATAGAATGTAGTAAGCCTCCTGCTCCATTCGATGGTATATATATGCTTTCCTAGGTCTTTGCGTCAGTTTTGCAATTAAATGAGCCACCTGCTCAGTCCCTCTTCTCAGGGAACATGACCACAATTTTAGGGATTTTGCCTCCTGCAACAACTAGAAAGTGAATGCTATTGCTGCCACTTGTCATTTGGATTTCTACAACTGATCATTCCTCCTAGTGGGTGTTGTTCAGGATAAATCACCCTTATAACCCAGGGTTTGGGGTTACCAACTTACTACTAACTTGCATACAATCAACTTTTTACAGGGAATGGAAAGGGAATAGGAAGAAAGTCTTGACTTACCCGATTAACGACGGTTGATCCAAACTTGATCTTCTCTTGCTCCACTCCTTTCCAAAGCTTCTAGGGATGTACCTCTTCACCTACAAAGAGCAAATCCTTCAAGTAATATCTCATGCATATATATATATATATATATGAGGTTAGATGAAAAACATATTAATGATATAAACAAACATATTCATTAACCAATACACATGAAATATAAACAATACAAGATTGGAAGAAGAATTCTCTTTATTAACAATCGATGAATAAGATAAGAATACAACCCAGCTTCTGAGATAAGGACTCCTCTGCAACCAAAGGACTCTGAGTTCTGTTGCTCCAAGACTCTGAAGATATACCACTAGCATAACTTTTCTCTCCAAAATTGATTGATTAGCCCCCACCCCAATGCCTCTATTTATACTTTGGGAAATAGAGTGGTTTCGAAGGTTGGGATGGTTAGGATGGTTGGGTTAGTTATGGATTAGGCCCCAACTAATCTCATCTAATCTCGATTTATATTTTTTAATGTTGAATTAAGGTATACATGTGTATTAATATAGGCAACTCGCGTATGATACGCGAGTTTCTCAAAGGGAACTCGTGTATGCAAGTACACGCGGGTTGCAATGCAAATACTCACGTATGATACACGAGTTGCAATGCATATAGTGGCGTATGCAACCCAAAACTCATAATAAAAATATACAAGTCTGGTTTGAGGATAATAAATCAAAGGTCATGCCCATATATAGTGTTTTGGCCACTTCAATCCAAATTTGTCCTTTTGTGTACCAACATGAGGAATGTCAGTACTCGGACGGAGAAGTGCCATTTTGGCTGATAAAATATGCCCCCTAATGTGTGAGGTAGAGGGAAGCAATGGCCGAAATACATTATAATCATTATCTTGGAGAACTCAGAAGTCCAAGGAAGCAGAGGAAGTACCTGAAACAAATACATATCAATGTCATATACAAAATCATATCTGAGGATGCTATGTTCAATATACTGGAACACTAGCTCTTTTACAATATTTGAGTACATCATATGATACGGGTACAAGACCACGTATATTACAAAGGTGGATCGAAGCCACAATATACAATAATGATGAGTCTTCAAAAATATGGAAGCTGTGTAGGTGAACAGACGACAAACTTGCGTAACTTAGGTTATAGATGTGAACCTAAGGTCTTCGTCAAAATCCAAAGGAACCAGTACAATCCAATCCATGTGAATAGATGTGTCAAAGTTGAACATGGAAAGGATTCAACAGATTGTCAATCAATAGGTGATAATTGACAACTGAAGCAAAGGATTTCACCAATGATGAAAGTGAATCATAGGGTACCATCGTAAAATTTCTAGGTCTTTGTTCTTCATGAAATACTGATGAGAAACCGTGCTATGATGAGGAATCCAATAGATCCTCCAATGGATCACAAGAGTGACTAGGGACTGGATAAAGGAAGGTAGACACAAGTGATATCAGATAGGATAATGATGGAATCAGAATAATAAGTAGAAACATGGATACATCCTTGAACAGTGAGCACGACACAAAGATGACCCAAGGCAGCTTTTAACTTTACAGATAGGACAACTAGAATTATCTGTCATGTAGGAGACATGATCAGATTCCACAAGCATAAATGACAAGTGGAGGAGTAAGAAACTCAAAATGATAGTTGAACTGAAAGTGTACACTGAGACATGAGTATTGAAAAGTTTAGAGAGTGCTATGTTCAAGGAAGACGTGCTGCTACCGACTGTAACCCAAAAAGAAAACTTCTCCCTTATCTTTCTTGTTAAATTTTAACGAGTCCAGGAAAGTTAACTCAGGTCTCTCTTCATTTTTGACAAGCTTGAAGAGAAGAGGGAATAATGCTTGATAATGTCACTTATTCGTGGATTTTACGAGCCTAAACTAGTACATGCTCGTTCGGTGTTTTCATGTTTAGAGAGTCTTAAAACTCCAAAGAAGACTCCAAGGGGGTCCTTTTTCATCCAATTTAGTCTCCTGAAACCGAAAAAGTATAAAATATAACTCAGAAGAACCCTCTTAACTTCTGAATAAGAAAAGGTGAACCTTTTTCGTACTTAGTCAGGGAGGTTTTGAAAAAGGTTAAATTACCACCTACCCAATGCTCCTTTAAGAGCATCTTATAGCTTAAGTTTTACGAGTGTGAAGGAAAGCAAGATCACTCAGAAAGATCCATTTGAGTACGAGGAATGGGGCTTACAACAGTAAACTCGATGTCTTTTTCTTGTTGTTTAACGGACATGACAAAGACATAAACTACACTGTGAATCTTTTTCATGTTTAGGTCCAGAGCATGAAAAAGAGAAAACTAAGTTCATACCAGGCGTTCCTTTTTCGTAAGTTTAGTCCCTCATGTCCGGAAAAGTGATAAACCTGCCTGAGAATACTCTTCTCAATTCCGTAGAAAAGAGAGTGATCCTTTCTCGTATTATTCCACATGGTCCGAGAAAGAGATAACCTACCACCAATGTGGATGCCCATTCACATATTCTTAATGAGCCTGAGTGGACAAGTTTACTCGGTAGTCAAGTCTATTTTAAGGAGTTAGACCTGGGCCTAAAGAAACTCCATAAGGGCAGGGAGCCTTATAAAGGGAATAGCTTGTAAAAAGAGACCACAATGAGGCTCAATTTGGCGTGAAAAATAGCTAAGAAGGCTCCCCTGAACCTACGACAAATGCGACATGAGTACCAAAAGACAATAAATGTGTTCTAAGCTAGGATACTCATGTTAGGAAATCCTTATCCACGAAAGAACAATGATATAGACAAGATACTAATGGTTGAAATACCATAGTCTGTGGTCAAATTATTAATCCTAGGGTTAAAGAAGATTAAGTATAAATGCAAAAATGCATATAAATGACCAAAATCCTACCCTATATGAGTGAAAAACGACTTTGAATAACCTTGGACCTGTTTCATTAGGTAAACATGACATGGCATTAGTTTGATTTTAATAAAAATTACAAACTATAGGTTAAAAACCCACTTTTTGAAATAATTTCTATAAATAGTGCAAAGATAGAAATCAAATTCACCATTTGACATTTATACCCAATATAGACAAGTTTTACCTCTGCCTTCAATTGCTCGGTGTGGTCAAACCGCTAAACGATTTTCAAATCCACAAGTGCCAGGTAAATCAACTCTCCATGCTCTTTCATTTCATCCAAGCAAATTTTTAATTTGAAAATACTTTTTATAATTTTTGAAATTTTATTTGAAAATATTGAAAAGAAAACTAAGACTTTTTATAATTTTTGAAATTTTATTTGAAAATACTGAAAAGAAAACTACTAAGTGCAACTAAATGCAAAAGCATAAAATGTTTTTCTTCACTTTTTCAAATTCTTCAAAAACTACAATGCATCTAAATGTAAATTTTGAGTGAGTTTGAATGATCACAACATATACAGAGTAGAATGAAGTATATAGGACCCACAATAACCAACTTCGACCAGGTAGGAAGAAAACTTGGTGAAAAACCTGACTTGGAAAACTAATGAGTAAAATCCACTAGATTTACTAAAGAACAAGTGGTTAACTGACACGACACAAAGCAGTACAGAGAATAAGGTATCTAAAGACTTGATCATTGACTTAGACACACACTACTAAACTCAAAGACCAAGTAGGAGGGACAACTTCAATTCACTGGATGAAAGAGGATTCAAACAAATCAAACTCAAAAGGCTTAACAACAAGCGAAAAGTATGGCATACAAGACTTTGGACTTATAGAATTATGCCAACAACAGAAGACCCCTAAGCAGACAAAAGATCAGCTAAGACAGGGACAAGCAAACCCTACCAATTGTTTTTATGCTACTACAGGATATATGCGACTGTCTTATAGAGCAACTCGCTTACCATATGCGACTGTCTTATAGAGTAACTCGTGTACCATACGCGACTATCTAATAGAGAAACCCACGTATACAAGTTTCTATACGCTACTATGTAAACATCAACCCGCATATACAACAAAAAAATTTCAAAGAAAAAAAAAGAAAAAGGTCTCTGGACATACTATACTGCAAATCAAAGGCAAGATAAAGGAACCACACTCAGAATCAGAGCAAATACTGGTCAAGAACCTATAGGATGAACCCACAGCAGGCTAGGCTCCCCAATGGAGTCGCCAGTTCTGTTGTTCAGGATAAAGCACCCTTGTAACCTAGGGTTTGGGGTTACCAACTTACTACTATTTTGCAGAAAATCAACTTTTTACAGGGAATGGAAAGGGAATAGGAAGAAAGTCTTGACTTACCTGATTAACGACGGTTGATCCAAGCTTGATCTTCTCTCGCTCCACTCCTTTCCAAAGCTTCTAGGGATGTACCTCTTCACCTACAAAGAGCAAATCCTTCAAGTAATATCTCATGCATATATATATCAGAGGTTAGATGAAAAGCATATTAATGAGATAAACAAACATATTCCTTAACCAATACACATGAAATATACACAATGCAAGATTGGAAGAAGAATTCTCTTTATTAACAATCGATGAATAAGATAAGAATACAACCCAACTTCCAAGACAAGGACTCCTCTGCAACCAAAGGACTCTGAGTTCTGCTGCTCCAAGACTCTGAAGATATACCACCAGCATAACTTTTCTCTCCAAAATTGATTGATTAGCCCCCACCCCAAGGCCTCTATTTATACTTTGGGAAATAGAGTGGTTTCGAAGGTTGGGATGGTTGGGTTAGTTATGGATTAGGTCCCAACTAATCTCATCTAATCTTGATTTATATTTTTTAATGTTGAATTAAGGTATACATGGGTATTAATATAGGAAACTCATGTATGATACACGAGTTTCTCAAAGGGAACTCGCGTATGCAAGTACACATGGGTTGCAATGCAAATACTCGTGTATGATACGCGAGTTGCAATGCATATAGTCGCGTATGCAACCCAAAACTCATAATAAAAATATACAAGGCTGG
The DNA here is from genome assembly GCA_001517045.1 of Pseudotsuga menziesii. Lineage (NCBI taxonomy): Eukaryota > Viridiplantae > Streptophyta > Pinopsida > Pinales > Pinaceae > Pseudotsuga > Pseudotsuga menziesii. The sequence goes on from LPNX010185116.1 coordinate 233,866, forward strand.
TTTGACGATAATGCATCAAAGGTCATGCCCATCTATAGTGTTTTGGCCACTTCAATCCAAATTTGTCCTTTTGTGTACCAACATGAGGAATGTCAGTACTCAGACGGAGAAGTGCCATTTTGGCTGATAACAATGGGTTAGTGAACAATCTTCAACAGTATTCTTTGGATAGGTGTCTCTTCTTTTAATTATTTAAATAAATAAAATATTTAATTACAGTCATCCTTGACCATCCTTGGTCACTAAAACTTTACAATAACTTTTAACATAATGTTTTTCTCAAAAAAATAAAAACGTTTATTTTTCAGTTCTTGGTGGGTTACATAAGTATATCACCATGGGCCACCATGGGCCACTTACCCATAACCTGCATATTAGTAGTATACTGTCATTAATGCAACCATTCTATCATGCATAATACATTTCCTGGAACACAACTAAATAATGACAATTCAAATACTTATATTTTATTTGTTTGGTAGACTCCTTGTTGATCCTTATGTCTTGGATCCTTCTATTGATTCTGGGAACCTGTGTACTAGTTCTGAGTGTCACTAATTTCATTCTTTCTTATCCAAATACTGAAATGGACAAGAGTATGATATTTTTCTTCACCAGTAGAATTCACATTCCTCATCACTTGAGGAATCTTCAGCGGTGTGAGCATGATGTCTTTATTTGACTTCTTCAAGTTGTTCTTTGATTTGAGAAACCCTTGTGAAGTGGAACTGCATGGTCTCTGAGATCTGTATCTTCAGATTCTTCAGTTGGTTTTTCAATGGCATCTTTTTGTTGACATTCTTTCCTTCATATAGGTTGGTCATTGTACCGAACATATCCTTGGGATTCTACAAGGATGATATATGTTAGATCCAATGGAGACGAAAATAATCCTCTTGGCTTTGACTAAATCCTTCTCTTGCTTTGTCTTCATCTCCCTCTGGATCTGCAGCTTCTTCTTTAGCATAGTTCTCCATGACATGCTTCTTCAAGTATGGGAAGCACTCTATACTTTCATGCTAAGAGGTTCTCTTCTTATTCAAGCTTGTTATAGAGCTTGGTACTATTTGTCATCGTGATAAAAAATGAGAACCTCAAATGGAAATAGAGAGGATAGAACTTACCAATGAGATTGCTTCAACTTGATGTTAGCTTGAAAGCTTTTCTGGAAGACTGCTTCTAGTGGACTGTTGGAGGAGCAAGTCAGTATGCCGACTTGAACGATAGCCGACTAAGTCGGTCAGCCGACTAATGAGAGATTAGGTTGGCCACCTAAGGTCGTGTCGGCTGAGTGAACCAAAAAGTAGTTATTTATAACTCTTTGTAAATCATATGTATTAGGCTGTTGAGCCAGATGAGAACTCGGTTCAGTTCTCTGTATTGTATGGACCCTTTCACTATAATATAATCTGTTATTCTACTTACTTGTTTTTGTCTCTTGTCTCTGTTATGTATGTCTGTATTAATGTGATATTACAACATTGGTTCTGTCGCCGGTAGTACATGTATGAGATGTATACAAGCAGATGATATCAGAACAAGAGATTAAGGACTGGTGGGAGCATAAAATAGCAAACTACTTGCAAAATTACGCACGAAGAAATAGATTAATGACTGCTCAAGCAAAAGAAAGGTTCTTTACCGAGACTCATGATAAGTTTGTAGAATCAGTGCCCCAGCTTTTGAAGAAACTCCTGGATGAGAATCCGGAAGCGATTAAAGACCAATAGCCGCTAGACAAACTGATTCAAGGGGGAAGAACAAACCTGTCGGAGTGGTTCGAAAAGATCGCAAATGAATTCTGCAAGGAGCAAGCCGTAGAGGAAAGAACTTCGGTGGAAACTATCTAGAAGAAATTCTACACAGACCTCACTGAACAATTCTTGTGTTCCTTACCGACCTTCCTTTTCAAATTTCTAATCGAGAAAGGAGTAGGTCATACCGTTGAACCTCGTCCATTACTACGCGAACCACCACAAAATACTAACTGGGTGAAGAAACAAAAGAAGTGGGAGAAATTCATTGCTGAAAGGGAGTGGGAATACTTCCTAAGCAAGTGAACTGAACTATTTGGGCTTTCTAAAAGCGTCGGGTGGGCAATGGGGGGGTAGCTAGTCGTATGTTGAGGTAAAGTGGAAAGGATTCTAGTCGACTAAAGAGAAACCATCCACCAACAATGAGAAGTCAACCTAAAAGGGAAATCGAAAGGAAAATATCACATCAAGGTATGATGGACTTTCAAAAAATAGAGAGGGAGAAGAGGCTGCAAAGAAGGGAAGAGAGAAGAGAAAGAGCCATAGCACTGCAAAGAGGAATGAGCACTAGGGTGACAGACCAAGAGAGAAATCCACCAGAGTCAAGTCATGAACGACATTAGGAAGGCGTGGAAGAAGAAGTGTCCCCTATGGAAGAAGATTTGTGGATAGAGCAGCAAGAAGCTCTCCAATTAGAAGTCCCCCAGGAGGTAAGACCTCTATCTCCGACGGATCCGAGTACCAGGATACAAACAATTGTTGAAGAGGACCTCAGACCAGGAGCTGGTGACTTTGGTATTTGGAGCTAACTAGATGACAAGAGAAACGATGATAATCATCTAATTATCCATTGACCAGAAGAAGGAAATTGGGTCATGCTTCAATCATTACCCTCCAACTGGAGTATCCACTTACTTTACCCGACACACGAAGGAGCACCCCCCTTGCCAAATACAGCTTTGGAAGATACAAAAAATTTGGAGCTGCAGACAAATACTTGCAGTTGGAAATCGATGGGAGAAGTCAACCCTGACCGGCTGCTTGTCGGAGAAGAAACGACAACCAAGACAACCGACGGAAACGAGAGTTCTGTCGACAATAGTTCTGCACAGAAGAATAAAAAAAATAACCCACTATCCCCACCACCACCCCCACCACCGCCACCTCCTAAGGAACACAATGATAGTGACTCCAACATGGGTCATGAGACAACGCAGATCCCTCTATATGAGGGCGACGAGGACCCCAGACGACATTGGTTTGTCTGTGAGTCGACTTGGGAGGCAAACCAACTTACGGATGAAGATAGACAAATGGCGCAGTTCGTTGGTGCCTTGAGGAAAAGGGCATTAACATGGTATATGACCTTTTCTGAGAGAACTCCCCGAGCAACTAAAGCCGAAGTCAAAACACAATTTCTATCGTTCTTTAAAACTCCAGAAGCCAAACATCTGGCAGCAAAGAAATTAAAGACAACATCACAAAATCTAGGAGAAATTGTCCGCGACTACGACAAATGCTGGAAAGACCTTCTCAGCTAGTTGGATTATGTCATTGATGAGCAAATACTAATCCAGTGGTTTCTTGTAGGTTTGTCATAGAAGATTCATCGACAGATCAGTCTGGAGACATTTAAAACTTATGAAGACGCGCTCACAAAAGCTCTACAAGTATAAATGGATGAAGACATTCCAGCATACTCCACAGATCACAAACTGGAGGAACAGTTTGAGATCATGCAGAAATCTCTAAAAGAGCTAAACCTTAAGACTCAAGATATTTGGTGCACGAAGTGCTTGACGACCAGACATTCAAAGGACAATTGCCGATAGGATATTAGCCGACAAGATGTTTGATTTGTGCAAACAAAATGTTTCTGTGACATCTTTCGGGAGCATGGAGAGCATACCACAAAAGATTGCCCATTCAACATGAAGAATGGAAAAGCATCATGGTGCGCAATTTGTGAAACTAAAAATCACAACACCTCCGATTGCCACCTAAATCTAAAGAATCGACAAAATTATCAGGTAGTATATCAGACTAACGTAGTTGCACAAAACAATGATCAAAATGACCAAAATAATCAAAGGTATGAAGGTCGTCGGTACAAACGCCGGTTTGACAACTGACGTGGAGGCTATGGAAGTCGAAGTCGATTCTTTGGGAATAGAGACAACTGACCATGTCGGCCCATCCAATGTTTCATGTTACAAGGAAGGACACTGACATGCAGACTGTCCATACAAGGACAGGACTGACCTAAAATTTTGTACTAGTTGTGGTGTAGGGGATCACTCATTAGAGGATTGCCCTATTATGCTTGAAAAGATAAATAAAAAGAAGAATGTTAATGTCTTGTCGCATGTACAAAAACATGATATTATCAATACAAAGAATTTACATATCGTAACCCGACAAGGGACGAAAACTGGGAATGATAACCCCCAAATAAGCAAGATAAAAGAAAAAAATGTTTATCCTGACCCAGTTAAAGAAAAGCAAATATATAAAGATGAAACAAATATATTTAGAGAATTCGCTCGACAGGAAGAAGAAGATGATAATCAACAGGACATAGTAAAAGAGATAATACTGTTGGTACAAAAAGATAAAACAATATTGCAATTCATCGACTTAATGTATAAAATAAAACACAACAAAAACAAGGAAAAAAAAACAAAGAATATCTGCAGCTTAAACCAAAAAGATAAAAGTGATGCCGATCCACTTGTCGACTTGGAAATTGAAGGATACCATGTTCAACAAGTTGCACTCAATTTCGGATCACAGGTAAATATTATTTGAGACACATGGGAACAGTTAGGCAGACCTTGCTTATATGAATCAGGCATATACCTGAAACTGACCGACGAAGGCCTAATTGAACCTATTGGAGTCTGGAAAAATGTCGACACAATGATAAAAGGTATATTGACTAAAGTCGACTTCGAAATTATTGACCCTAAGGAAGGATCCAACTCCTTCCCAGCGTTAGTAGGTCGACCTTGGGGGAGAAAAATGAAAGCCTCGATATCCTTGGACAAAGAAAGAATCAAATCAAAGGGGAATTGAAAAAAAGTCATAGTACCTATTCATCCATCCCAAGGAGAACCTTGGACAGAACCAATTAATGAAGAAGTTGACATCCGACAACTATATCAGATACAGAATAATGAAGATTACACAGAACCTAATACATATGGTGAACTTTACTTAGGAAACCAAGACTTAGTAGGATACAATTCAGATGCAGAACTATATTATTGGGAGGTTGAAAACTATGAAACAAAAGCAAGAGGATGCTGGACCATTCAAAAAGTACAAAAGAAACCAGTCAAACAATGCTTTGTGGTGTCTAGTATCCCAAAAATATTTGAAAAAAAAATTAGGGAATATCCTACCTTGCAACAAACAAATATAGATACCACATAAATCCCAAGGTATAAAGAAAGAGAATCACTATTTATGCATGTAGAGCAAGTATCTAGGAACATCAATGAACATGGCCGACTACAAAGTTTAGTATAAACTTTTATAGGACAAGCTGCTAGATGGTGGGATACCCATCAGTCAAGACTACAGACATGGACAACAACTTTGACTTATTTTGTAGAAAGGTTTGGAGGAAAGAAGTTAACCAACCAGGCTCAGATACCTATATTTACCCAAGGATAGGATCCAGAAAACCATATAAAGATATGTGAAAAAGAATGGAGAATACTGGGATATAAGGATGAACATACAGGGCCACACTTATTTCCATCAACACTCGCTGACTTGCAGAACAAATGGTACAAGATGGAAGAAGCTCGGGGTGAAACATTTCTATGGCATGAACTTAAAGAAAATTTTATCAAAGATTTCAACTTTGAACCCCAAAATGAGAATTTGGTCGAAACTGCAAAACAGATCAAAGCATTTTTAGAACTGACAGAAAACAAAACCCTAAGGGACAACTAACTGAAAATAAACTGTAACAATATACAAACTGGGACAATACCATGGTCAACAAGACTACAGTTGGAAAATGAAAAGTCAGAAGGGAAAAGTTTTAGATGGAAATCAAATCATGTCGAAACGACCAAACTTATTCGCACAGTACTCAAAGTTGAAACAACCGACAAGGAGGATAACGACCGAATGACTGCAGTAGAATTCCTTGCCACATTCTCATAGTTTAAGGAAGGAAGGCGACCAATCAATGAAGCTAAAGCATTAGAAGGCATGAGTACGAACAAGAAACAAATCTTAGCCATGAAAGATGCACCATACAGTCTCATAAATGGATTCCTATATAAAATGGGGTTAGATGACATCCTCAGAAGGTGTGTACTAGAAAATGAAAGAAATAATATTATGTATGAAGCACATTATGGGCCTGTAGGTGGAAATTTCCAAGTAGATACAACTGCAAAGAAAATCCAACAATCAGGGTTGTGGTGGTCGACACTCCACAAAAATTGCAAAATTTTTGTAAGCCAATGTGATAGATGTCAACGGCTGGGTCGACCCTTTCCTAGTACAAAAACGCCCCTGATATCAGTAAACCCAAGTTTAACATTTGAAATTTGGGCCATCAACTTCATAGGACCATTTCCTATACCAGCAAAAAGAACAGGTGCAAGGTACATAATAACTGCAGTCGAATACGTAACCAAATGGGCAGAGGCAAAACCAGTCGACACATGTTCCAGCGAGATAGCTGCTAAGTTTATCTATGAGAATATCATTACCATATTTGGATGTCCATTAACCCTAATCAGTGACCAGGGAACACACTTCATAAATAAAACTATTAAAACACTAACAGACCAGTTCCAAATCGACCACTGTCGGAGTACAACATACCATCCTCAGTCGAATGGAGCAATTGAAGCATTTAACAAAACATTAACAAAAGGATTAACAAAAACATGTAATGCTGATAAAGATGACTGGGATGAAAAGATACCTACAGTACTATGGGCATACAGAACGACATACAAGTGTTCAACTGACCAAACACCATTCTGACTAGTTTATGGATAGGAAGCAGTAGTTCCTCTACACTTTCGACAACAGACACCTATTATCGCAAAAATTTTACATGTTGATGTCGAACAAGGAAGAAAGGACCGACTATTACAACTAAGTAAACTTGAAGAACACTGACTAACCGCGATACAACACCAAGAAATCTAGAAACAACAACAAAAGACATGGCACGATAGAAACATCAAAAACAAAAACTTGTCGGTAGGAGACCTTGCTTTACTATACAATAGTAGGGTAAAAGGAAAACCTAAAAAGCTACATACAGAATGGATGGGACCCTATGTTGTCGAAGAAATACATACCAATGGATTAGTCTGACTAAGGACGTTACAAGGAATAGTATTTTGGAAACTTGTTAATGGTGCCCGACTAAAGCGGTACAAAAACTAAACCAGTTCTAAAATTAAAAAAAAAAAAAATGACCATAACGGTTAAACAAAAGCTATAAAAATCTAAAAATCCAAAAACTAAAACAAGATAAAAAAACATAAGACAGTATGACAGGAAATCACCACCATGAAAACCGACATCACACCCATTGACATAACACCATCGACCATTTTCATAACCGACATCGACAGATGACCTCGATAGTCCCATCACGCATTCATGACTTCGAGCGCCAAAACCAAATCACCATTAACGCACACTCAAGTGTTCTTGCTGGAACATCACGTCTACCATTAATACACCCATCGACAAAACATCCAATGCATCAACTATAAATACTGAACCGCCAAAGGATCATTCACCACAATTCCAACAGAGAGAGCATCAGAACAACTAGACAACTGAAAACCAAGAGCAGTGTAGTAAAATCGACCCCCAGACCAACAAGATGGCACCAAAACAGACCAGAGCCTCATCCAAAACCAAGGAACTACAGATTGCGGAGACACCATTAGTAAGAAGACTAAAGAACATCAAGAATGCTAAGGTGCAGGAGGGCTCATGGGAAAAACTATGGGCCAAGATAAAAGAGTGGGCTTACATCAACAAGAAGCCTACCCCAGCTGCAGAGAAAATACAAAATAGTTCCATTGTAAATTATGTCAATGCGCTACTCATGGCCAGTTTCGGAGGCACAAAAGAAACAACAGTAAAGTTTATCATAATCCAATACCACAACGGTCGATTTTATTTCGATCGACCAGTCGACATCTCTGGGGAAGTTATTTACAAACTGACAGGTCTATCAAAAAAAGGAGACCTAGTACCAGTGGGTATAAAAGAAGGACTGGTCAAAGAACTAACAGGGTAAACATCAGGCAAAAACTCGAAAGGATTGATGATTAGCCACATAACAGCTCGAACACCACAGATTGTGGCCAAGATCATAGCCATGACACTCACAATGGCAGGTCGTGGAAGCGACCTCAAAATGGATATGTTGGAGGCAGTAGACACCATTGCAACCAACAGAAAGATATACAGATGGACTGAGTATGTCACCGATATGCTCAAAAACATCTGTGAAAAATGCCAAGAGACGGGAGGAATTATCAGGTTCCCGTCCCTGCTGTTATGGATAGTAATGTACTCTTTGTGCCCTGTCGAGGACAAACAATTTCAAGAACCGACAAGATTTCATATGTGGAGATTCAAACCATTCGCCCATAATGGAACAATAAAGGAACTTGCAAATGGGAGAGTGTTGTTGGAAAACTGGCTCCAGCAGTTAAAAGTCAGCACAACCAGATGGAGGGTGCCTCAGAACATCCGACGAAGTCTACCTAAAAAGGCCCACATTCAGCTAGAACTCGACCATATTGCGGTGTGGTACATAAAGGGTGCCAAAACAAATGCAAAGACCCTCGACTACTATCCGACAGTCAACAAGATCTTTCAGGAGCTATCTCGATAGGCAAGAACAAAGGTACCAATACAAGCAAAGGAAAAGGAAACAAACTTCTTGATAGAGGAACCGCTGACAAACCAGGAGAAGGAGGAGGATTATGAGCTTAACCTATACATTAGTACCTTTGTGTCGGAGGAGGCACTAGTCAAAGGCACTGGTCGACTGCAAATCATAATCAAGCCTCCGACAGCACAAAGGGAAGAGACACACGCAGAACAACAGGTAACCAATCCGGCTGAAGAGAATCTCATCCCGACTCAAGAGCTAAGGGGAGAGATAGAAACTAAAAACCCAGAGTATGCTGTCACCAAAGAGAATATAACCAAATTGTCGAAGGAGATAGAAGCCTCAAGAAAAAGGAAGAAAACACAGCAACAACAACAAGAGAAAGGTAAGCGCAAGCTTATCATTGCAGACTCCCCAGAAGATGAGGAGGAACTGGCAGTTACGGCCCTCGACATAATAGAAGATGCCATAGAAAACAAAGTGTTGGTGGAAACCCTATTTCAGAAATTTGTTGAGGCAGGGGCACAGCAAGGCCGACCAAAGAAGGCGAAGAGAACACACACTTCGACCGCCGAAAATGTTGTGGATTTCGTGTCTACACCCCCGCTTCCGTCTCCGACAAAAATAACAGAAGGGATAATACCAAAACAGCTTTCAGTAAGAACACTTGACTTATGCAAGAATTCTACGTCGAAGGCTGTGAAGTAAAAATATAACCATGACAGAGATCTCCAGGAATACATTGAAAAAATGCCTGAGATATTCACCACGGTGCAAAATCTCTCTATCAAAGCACCTTTGTTTGATGTCGACGGATCCCGACTATCCGTTTCCAAACCTGGCCAAGTACTCCAGAGGCTGAAGACTGTGGCAATAGTAAGCTCGATGTTCCAAAAGAATCCCGACAAAGAAGCTGAAGTTGTCGCAAGTTGGACCACATCTATCATTCCGACTGAACCCGAAGCCCACCTACCAGCCTCTAAACTGACTGGCGATAAGGAAAAAGAAAATATGGAGGACATAAATTGAGAAATCAACCAACTGTTCTCCGACCTGGACTCACCCCCTCAGATCCACAATCCATCACCCGACCACACTTCCACCAATCCAATCACACCCGACCATTCACCAACACCATTACCACCACCCCCCCACTCAGAACCTCTAATTCAATTAGCTGCACCAAAACCACCTCCACCGCAACTAGCTGCACCAACCACATCCACTTCTGGACCCTCTATAACCAACCAACCAGAGGCACAACTAGATGCAGCAGTCATCCAACCGACTCAAATAGAAATACCATCAATCACTGCTGCCCATCAAACAGATAATCCATACTTGACTCTTGCAGGTACACAAGTGCCAAAACAAGCAGAAACACAGAAACACAAAAGGAGGAAGGAGAAAAAGAAGAAGGACCATCATGGACATACAACAATGGTCCACATCAGTCAACTTGGGTCGACCACCGCAGTTGATGCAACCAAGTTGAAAGATGCAGATCTAGGACAACTCTTGGAAACACTAGCAGTTGAAGCAAAGACAAGGAGCCAGCATAGGCGTGAGGAGCTAGACAACAAGGAAGAAGAACAAGTTGAGTTCCTTAACAAATGCAGAAACCTGGTCTAGTCTATGATACCAGGTCCGACAGAGGTTGACATTGACAAGCTGCTAGAAAAGGCTTATCATCTATTTGAGAGCGTGGTGTCGACACTGTAAGCACAAATTCAAGACACAAAAGAGGAGCAGAAAGAAGAAACTGTTCGACTATTGATGGAGCAACACATACCCTTTGCAAAAGCATACAAGGTGTTGCAATATCACATGGAGGAGTCTGTCATTACAGAATAAGTACTGCAAGAATGGCCTGCTTACTACAGGAAAGTCTATCAGCGAACCAAGCAGACCCAACAAGATATCCAAGCACTAGAGAAGAGGAAAAGCACTAACGAAGCACTCAGACGCACAATTGAAGACCAAATAGTGCTTGAAACAGCCAAACTGCAGAAGCTCGAGCAAGAAGCACATCAGTGGGTGCAAAAATCCATTCCAAACTTAGAAAAAGTAGACATCATCTGCCCATAGATGAAACGTTTGCTAGAGACAGCAGAGGAAAAGGACCAGTTTATGGGTCTCGACATGGAAATAATAGCTGAAATTTCCATTCAAGAGAAAATGTCGATGCTATCAAGTCTGACTAAACTAACCATCGACATACAAAAAATATTGCAGAGTTGGATGGATTTCCAACATCAGCTGGTAGTGACAGCTGAAGCAATTGTCAAAGTCTACGTACAGAAGAGACCAACCATCATACTTCACAGCCCATGAAGATCAAGCACAAGAATGACTACTTAGACATACAAGGAAATTTTGGTACCTCCCTTTTTCTTCGGGACGAAGAAACGTTTTGTTCATGGGGGAGATGTTAGAGGATCAAGTCGGTATGCCAACTTGAATGATAGCCAACTTAGTCGATTAGCCGACTAAGTCGGTCAGCTGACTAATGAGAGATTAGGCCGGCCAACTAAGGTCGTGTCGGTTGAATGAACTGACAGGTAGTTATTTATAACTATTTCTAAATCATATATATTAGGCTGTTGAGCCAGACGAGAACTCGGTTCAGTTCTCTGTATTTTATGGACCCTTTCACTATAATATAATCTATTATTCTACTTACTTGTTCTTGCCTCTTGTCTCTGTTATGTATGCCTATATTAATGTGTATTATTGGTAACCCTATGTGATATGTGAGATTACAACATGGACCTAGGGTTTGACATAGAAACCATAATTTTTCAACTTATGTATATTTCATGTTAGATTGGATAGAAATATGTGCCTCCTCAAGGCGAGCTAATCAACATACTCACTTTCCCAAAACTATGAACAAAACTGCAAAATATCTAATGCCCTAGTTTTCCCTCGATAGTAGTCTTATGTTAAAAAATTAAAATAAAAAAATGAGGAAATTCTTCCATATAAATATGCACCCTCATAGGGAGAGTTTGATAGTCCTCCTTTTTCAACTGATCGGTGGAGGGAAGTTCCCAGAACAAAATCCCTAGTTTTCTTTAATTTCTTCTGCAGAATTTCCTGATCTTGTTTCTGCTGCATTTCCGAAATTCCTTCTCTTCTGGGTCTAAAACTTTGTCCTGAGGTATCATGGTCTGTATTCTTTAAAATACCACAGTTTAGAGCAGAATTGGTTTCACCAAGTAGGACTTATGTGAATTTTCCATAGTGACTTAATTCAGGTCTGCTCAGGATGGCGAACTTGTACGGACTTCCACGTGTCCATGTTTCATCTTCGGGGTATGTAAATTTTATCACAGAAACTAAAGTCCATTCCCTATCTACAACATATTTCTAAATTTCATTTGGACCTTCCTAGCCCGATATATAGCAATTCTACCTAGGTCACCTGTTTAAGGCTGAATTTTGGGAGATGCTGGAACACTGAGTTGGAAGAGTCATATCTCCTAGATTATAGCAAATCTCAGGATGAAACTTTTACACAGGGTACAACAAGACTTCATATTTGGCCATTCAAATTTTCATCTCCTAAAACTTCTCCAATCTAGAGTTACAGCGAAAGTCCTAACATGACTAGTTTTTGTATTATAGGGTTTTCAAGCATGAAACCCTAATCTTCAGTAGTTGTACTATAGTAGTGTTTTAGCTGCGCAAAGACTCCTTTCATGGTATCCCTGATACCATGTTAAGTTTTTAATGGTTATACAATATCTAATAAAATTTAGCATCATAACATCATAACCATATGCAAAAGGATCACTAAAAGATAGACAAGTACAACCACACAAAAGAACAAAATTTTTTATCCTGGGAAACCCTCATGGGGAAGAAAACCCAACAAAAATTTCTTAATATAGATTTATCAAAAGTACAAAGACAAGAACCCAAACAGGTGCTCCTTCTACAGCAGATATGTCTCTCTCTCCTATGCACTATACATGAGTGTGTTCTAATGAGGAACACAACTCCTTTATTTATACTCTTTTTGTCACTTGAATTTTACCCTAACAAGTCAGCCCCACTAAATTGACTGGGCCTCCTTCACCTAGGAAGACTCAAAATAGTATTATATTATATTCATTAGGGTACTATTGACCCTAATTACAATGGAGGTTATACCTCATGACTCTATGATGAAAAAATAGAATAGTAACATCCCGATGGAGGAATAAGACATCTCCCTTGTGGTACATCGGTAAAATACATTTAGAATATTCTTAGAAGTTACAATATTTCAACAAGAGGATGCGTCAAGGTGGCACACATGTTGAAGATGTCGGAGCTTGGCAAACCCTCAAGTCTAAGGTTTCACTTAGAAGCAACTCAGATGCAGTTGCTCACCAACATACCCAACAGACAAGGGTGTTTGGAAAAAGCACACTTGGGAAGCACATGGGAAGAAGCACACTTGATGGGAAGTTCAGAAGTGGATTATGTCGACAACATTAGAAGAACTAGAAAGAAACAAAGTAGTGTGGGACTCTGGGGAATCAAGTAAGTCAAGCAATTTCTTCCATGTTTCAAGCTACAACTAAAGGGAAACCAAGCGAAGTGCACTCAAGATACGGTAGGAAGATGAGAAAGCTGCAAGTCTGCTCCATGCGCAAGGTTTAGGCTCACTAAGCTTGAGAGCCTGGGAGGAAACGAACTTCATTCTGGGAACCTTGACAGAGAGTGATTTTGGAGAAGCTTGTTCTGGAAGTGTAACAAAGGGCACATTTTGAAGGACTGGTTTGGACGCTTGATGGTCCAAATGTAGGCGTTGTTATGGAAGGCCTGCAACAATAAAGGAAGTAAGCTAAGAAGGTTGTGAATTCTTGGAGAGTCCCTGGTGTTGGCTAGTTGGGAACACCCTTAGGAAGAGTTTATTGGGCGCTCATGTGTTATGCTATTTTAATTTGTAAACTTGCTCTATATAAAAGTTGGCACACTCAGTTTGGGGTGCCTCCCATACGTATGCTTGTCTACTCCTACTCTTGTGCAATGTTGGCTAAGTTAAATGAATAATAAAATTGACTAAGTATAAAGAAGTCACAAGTACACTTAAACAAGAGTCAAGTAAAGGGTTTCACAGAAAGTTAGCTTAGCAAGCAGTGTCTTCTAGGTTAAAACATAATCTGTTGGAGTGCGCCTGAGCTGGTCATGCCCTTGAGACACTTCTAGGAAGTTCTGTGTGACTTAGTAGATAGTTGGTTTAGTGGGTGCATGCTATGGATGTGACAAATGGTATTAGAGTGACTCTTGGGAAAGGGTTAGCTCATTAGCAGAGCATTCAGTTGGAAAAATTCAAGTTATCCAAGGAGGTTAACTGCAGAAGATCTCGGTTCGTGGGAGTCAAGAGAGTATGTCTAGCTAATTGAAGAGTGGTTGCAAAGCTCTTGGAATCTCGTGCATTTATTGGCTAGGGAAATGTAAAGAAAGGTGGAAGCTGATCAAGTGTTGTTTGGATAGGGTGTCACTTGGGATTCCAAGGCGAAGTCAAGGCTGCATACAAAGCACATATGTGGGTTGGCACCAAGAAACCTAGTAGGGTTCTGCAGAATTTGGCATAGGCATACGAAGAAAAATGCCCAAGAAAAAGTGTTTGGTTGGAACACCCTCATGAAGCACACTAAAGTAGGCTAGGAAGGAGTAGCTCGTAGATGGGCATACTTGGTTCAAGTGTGATGTAGACTTAAGAAGCTTCATGGAGGATGTTTGGTCAAGCAAGATGAAGGTTGCTGCAATGGACTTCAATGGAATAAGGCTCATGGGAATCCGAACAAGAAATCACAAAGAAGGAATGGGAAGAGCACCAAAAATATATGGCTTAATTGCTCGAGTTTCATGCGAAATCCATTGAACGGATGACGTTGCAAGTAGAAGTTGACAGACAGTGCAAAATGGTTGATGTGTTGGGGATCTCTCAAGGGGAGTTTTCCAACGAAGTGGAAGAGTCCCAAGGGAATACCACATTGGCCCAAGAATTGAAAGTTGAAGGAAGTGGGGAGCTCAACAAAGTTCCTTGCGACAGGCACTTCGTAAAGACTTGGCAAGTCTGGGAGAAATATGAATCTTTGATGATATGTTTGGGTGAGAAGTCGGATAACGTATAAGTAAAATGAATTGCTAGTGGGTTGTGGAGAGGTGCAAGATCTAGCCATGACTTGGTGAAGCAAGAGTCTATGATGACACTTCGTAACAGATTTGGAAGTGCGTCCACGTGCAAGGTTGCAACAATAGTGTGCGAAGCACCAAGAGAGTCCAGGACGTTGGAAAATACTAAAGCATTGGAGTTCTTGGGGAGGGCCAAGACTTCGGAGATGTATTTGACTAAGCGAGAGTTTGAGAAAGTGACTATGCCTCTGTATAGGAAGGATGAGACCATAAGGAAGACTACGGAAGAACGAAGAAGATTTGCACGACAACCACAAGTGTTAGGTGCATCACAAGATTCCAATAGTTCAGAGAGACAAACGTCCAACATGGAAGAACGAGTGAAGTAGTTGGCTCAGAATTCAGCAAGACCAGAGTCCTTGGAAAGTTCAGTTTCAGAAACAATCAAGAACTTGACCACAAGAAATGCACTATGGATGCTTACTCGGAAGCCTAGTGAGCAAGGAAAGCAATACTTGTGAAGCCTAGAAGAGGGGAAAAATAGTAGTAAGGATCCTCAACAGGAAGTTCAATTGGTGAGAAGTCAGGATGCAAACAAGGAAACAACGACATATTGCGGTAAGAGTGAAAGTGTAAGCTTCCCAAAATGTGGAGCAGAGAAAGTCAATAACCTTAGCGCACAGATTGTGGACACTTTAGAAGACCAACTAAAACTAGCGTTGGAAGACTTAGAGTGTAGTCTGGATGCATATCTAAGTGAACTTGAGGAGAAACTTCAAGAACATGAGACGTTGCAGGAAGAGGATCCTACAATAGAAATATTTCTAATTCGAGAGGAGGACTTTGGAAAGGCTTCCTTTTTTGGGACAAGTGAAGGGGAATGACGAAGAGCTAAGAGGAGGTTGTAATTCTCCAAGAAGGAGGCTTCAAAAGAACTCAGAACGCCAGAATCTTGGACAAATGCAATAGTGGGGGATGGAGATCATCTCATGAACCATGCAAAAAAAAATTTGGCTTTCTAGTTGACACTAACTCGGTTGGAAGAGTTGGACAAAGAATCTTAGATTGAAGCACAAATTGCAATTAAGGTGGGGGGGCAACTCACCTATAGCGAAGTTGAGAGTGGATGGGGACAACACTTTTCATTTAATCCAAGATGAAGAGAGTGTGACTCACATGATGTTAGAAAACATGACCGCAGAGAAATAACAAATATACAGTTAAATCAATAAACAAGATGCAAAACACATTAAAAAATGTCAGAGAGACACAGATATAACATGGTTCACCCAAACGATGGGCTACGTCCACAAAGAAATTGGCATTCCTTTTATTACAGTCCAGAAAGATGAAGGGATACACCCTGGATCAAAATTGCTGCACTTCCTCTTCACGCTCTCATAGTCTCTCTTCCAATACAATACAATACCATACACAGTCGTGTTACAATGCTTTGTTTTATAGGGGAAATACCATGGGAAAATACTACGGTTAACCCAATACCATGGGTCCACAAAACTGTTGGCCAACACACATCCCAAAAACATTTCTCAGGGGCTCCACCCCCAAACCCCAAGGCGGAGGGAATGAGTGTATAGTACACCTCGAGTACAAACAAAACTTAATAATATCTCTAGATCTGGAAGATTAGGCTCAACAACCAACAATCTCCCACTTGGATACTGATCACAGCAACTCCACTGCTATTGCACTTGCTGGACTATGCTCTAGACCTTGGACTTGGAAAATTTCTTATTTTCACCTTCATGCTTGAAGGCCAACAGAAAATGAGTAGGAAATCAGTTTCTCTCTGGTTACTCCCTTTGTCAACATGTCTGCAGGATTCTAGCTAGTATGTATCTTTTCCAGTTTTAACAGTTCTTCATCTAGAACAAACCTTATGAAGTGGTATTTGAGTTGTATATGTTTAGTCCTTGAATGAAAGGTTGAGTTATTTGCAAGATGAATGGCACTCTGGTTGTCACTGTACAACCTACTATTCTCCTACTTTTTACCCAATTCTTCCATGAAACTCTGCAACCAAATCATCTCCTTACTAGCCTTTGTAGCAGCAACATACTCTGCTTCCATTGTTGAAAGTGCAACAACCTGTTGCAGTTTTGAAATCCAACTTACTGTTGTTCCACCCATAGTAAACAAATACCCTATGGTGCTCCTCCTGCTGTCTTTATCACCAGCCATATCTGCATCAACATATCCCTGTAGAATAGTGTTTGAACCTCCAAAACATAATGCATGTGAAGTAGTACCTCTCAAATACCTGAGAATCCATTGTATTGCTTTCCAATTATCTTTACCTGGATTATTCATATACCTGCTCACAACTCCCACTGCATGTGCAATATCTGGTCTTGTGCACACCATGGCATACATCAAGCTTCCAACCACTAATGAATAGTTAATCCTGAACATGTAATCTATTTCTTCCCGTGTCTCTAGACACATCTCCTTACTTAGTTTGAAATGGCTGGCTAAAGGTGTACTAACTGGTTTTTCATTCTGCATTCTAAACCTTTACAACACCTTTTCTATGTACTCACCTTGGGACAATGTCAATTTGTGATTTTTCCTGTCTCTTGTTATTCTCATACCAAGGATTTGCTTTGCAGCACCCAAATCCTTCATCACAAATGAATTAGCTAGTTTTCTTTTCAGCACATTTATATCATGCATGTTAAACCATGCAACAAGCATGTCATCCACATACAATAACAAGATAATATATCTTCTGTTATCTAGCCTCTTGAAATAAACACAGTGGTCAGAATGACATCTATCATAACCTTGTTCTGTCATAAACTTATCAAATTTTAAATACCACTGCCTTGGAGCTTTCTTCAGGCCATACAAGCTCTTCTTCAACCTGCAAACCAAATTCTCTTTACCTTTGACCTCATACCCCTGTGGCTGCTACATATAAATATCTTCCTCCAAATCCCCATGGAGAAAGGATTTTTTTACATCTAACTGTTCAAGATGCAAATCTTCTACCACCACTAGACTTAAAATAGTTCTAATTGAAGTCATTTTAACAACAGGAGAAAATATTTCATCAAAGTCTATACCTTTCTTTTGTGCAAACCCCTTTACAACAAGTCTAGCCTTATATCGCTTCTTGCCTCCATCTTCTTCCTTCAACCTATAAACCCATTTATTATGCAATGCCCTTTTCTCTGCAGGCAACTTAACCAAATCCCAAGTATGGTTTCTTACCAATGAGTCCATCTCCTCATCCATGCCTTGCTCCCACTTCTTTCTAGTTTCTACCTACATTTCTTCTTCATAACATTCTGGTTCACCAGAATCAGTTGTATATAAATAATACAGTGAAGGAGAGAATCGTTTAGGGGGTCTACTTAACCTGGTAGACTTTCTTACAGTTGCAGGAGTTTCAGGTACATGTTGCTACTCTTGATTTTCTGGTGCCTTTGGAACTTCATTTTCTTTGATTTCATCAAGCACTCTGTACTCTATATTTTCCTTTTCTTCTGTCTTTCTGTGCAACTGATCTTTGTACATGACCTTTTCATTGAATACTACATCTCTACTCCTAATGATTTTGGGATTTTTAAGATCCCATAAGCAATAACCAAAATCATCAACCCCGTATCCAATAAAGGTACATTTCTTGGATTTAGCCTCAAGCTTTGTTCTATCATCTTTATCAATATGGACAAATGCTTCACAACCAAAATTTCTCAGAAGTGAGTATTTTACCTGTTTACCTGTCCATGCCTCCTCTGGAATGCCACCATCCAAAGCGCTTGAAGGTCCTCTGTTTATTAAATAAACAATAGTGTTTACAACATTAGCCAAAAACTATAAGGGCAACCCTGCATGCAATCTCATACACCTTACACCTTACACGCTCCATGATCGTTCTGTTCATCCTTTCTGCCACACCATTTTCTTGTGGTGTTCAAGGGACTGTCTTCTCTCTACGAATCCCATTGTGTGAACAGTAACTGTCAAACTCCTTGCTGTAGTACTCACCTCCATTCTCAGATTTGAGACATTTCAACCTTTTTCCTATCTCATTCTTAGCCAAAGCTTTCCACTTCTTAAAAGTA
The DNA here is from genome assembly GCA_001517045.1 of Pseudotsuga menziesii. NCBI lineage: Eukaryota > Viridiplantae > Streptophyta > Pinopsida > Pinales > Pinaceae > Pseudotsuga > Pseudotsuga menziesii. Next base: position 252,747 of record LPNX010185116.1, read on the forward strand.
TCAAACACATCCAATTTTTGTCTAATGCAATAAACCCAAGTTTTTCTAGTTGCATCATCAATAAAAGTAACATAATAACGAGGGCCACCAAGAGATTGTACCTGAGTTGGTCCCCATACATATGTATGGACAAGCTCTAACTTTTCACTCTTCTTTTGTTTCCTAAACCTGAGAAATCTAACTCTCTTCTGTTTTCCATAAACACAGTTCTCACATAATTCCAAACTTACCTGCTTCAGATCTAGAAGCAGTTTCCTTGAGTGGAGAATCTGCATCCCCTTCTCACTCATGTGGCCAAGCCTATGATGCCACAGCACCGCACCTGTTTCTATGGAAGCTACAAAGATAGAATAATCAGTATTATGAGGACATAAATATAATGTACCTACCCTATCTCCTTTTGCTATTACCAGTGATCCTTTAGTGATCTTCCACCATGTTTCTCCAAATGTAGACAAACAACCACTATCTCCCAACTGCCTTGTTGATATCATATTTCTTTTCATAGTAGGAATGTGCCTTACATCCTTTAGCAGCCATTCACTTCCATTATTTAACTTAATTCGTACCTTACCCTTTCTAACAATTTTACATGGTTCATCATCCCCCGATAAAACATGTCCAAAATCACCTTGAACATAATCATGAAAGAATTTCCTATTGGGGTGTAGCATGACATGAAGCCCCTGAATCTACTACTCAGTAATCGCTAGTATTATCTAATGCAAGAATCAAAGCATCTTGTAACACATCACCTGCTACATTCGCTTCATGAGTAGTCTCTTTCTACCTCTCACCTTTCTTCTTTGGTGCTTGACAGTCTTTCTCTAGATGTCCTTTCTTACCACAGTTCCAACACTCAATTTTTCCGAATCTGGTCTTGGATCTTCCCTTTTTATACTTGCTGTGATTTCCTGGGCTCCTTTTTCTCTCGTTTTGTCTCCCTCTACTCTCCATGGTCAACGCATTACCTGATGTCTCACATGTGCTTTTTCTTTGCATTTCCGCGCTAAGAATAACACCAACAACATCATCAAACTTAAGAGTGTTAGAACTAGGGACAAAGTTGCTTACAGCCATGACCAAGCTATTCCATCTTTCTGGGAATGAGCACAAGATTATAAGAGCCTGAACCTCATCATCAAAGTTCACTTTTATAGAACTTAACTGACTGGTAAGTGTATTAAACTCATTTAAATGGTCAGCAACAGATCGACCTTCCGACATCTTCATATTAAATAAACGCTTCATTAAAAATACCTTGTTAGAAGCCGAGGGTTTTTCGTAGAGCTTACTCAATGTACTCATCACACCCTTTGTTGTTTTTTCTTTCGAAATATTGAAGGCCACTGACAAATCCAGGCACAGCCGTATTGTTCCCAGTGCCTTTCTGTCAAGAACCTCCCATTCTTCATCCTTCATAGCCGCCCGATGTTTTGGTTTTTCGCCCAACGGAAGGTACAGATCCTTCTGGTACAGATAGTCCTCCATTTGCATCTTCCATAACTGATAGTTTTGGCCATTAAATTTCTTGACCCTAAACTTTCCTTCTTCCGCCATTTCTCCCACTTGAACTAGGAACCCTTCTTTCCTGCGAGTTTACCAACCAAATAGACCTTTTGGATATGATACCAATTGTTAGAAAACAGGACCGCAGAGAAATAATAGATATACAGTTAAATCAATAAACAAGATGCAAAACACATTAAAACATTACAGAGAGACACAGATATAATATGGTTCACCCAAACGATGGGCTACGTCCACAAAGAAATTGCCAGTCCTTTTATTATAGTCCAAAAAGATGAAGGGATACACCCTGCAGCAAAACCGTTGCACTTCCTCTTCACTCTTTCACAGTCTCTCTTCCAATACAATACAATACCATACACAGTCATGTTACAATGCTTTCTTTTATAGGGGAAATACCATGGGAAAATACTACGGTTAACCCAATACCATGGGTCCGCAAAATTGTTGGCCAACACACATCCCAAAAAATTTTCTAAGGCAGGGGGAATGAGTGTACAGTACACTTGGGGTACAAACACAACTTAATAATATCTTTGGATCTAGAATATTAGGCTCCACAACCAACACACGACGCACTACCCTTGGCGAAGGAAGTGAGGCCATGTCACCTTGCAAACATTGCCTTAGAATTTTTTTTTCCAAGGAGCATGCAGAATCGTGTGGAACGAATTAAAGGAAGCAACATCAGGAGACTATGGAACTTAGTCATATGTTTGGAAAAGGTAGGAGGATTTTCCAAGGTTCAACAAAGTTGTGCAGGAAGCGACCAAAACACATCAAGGAAAGGAGATTTGGCAGTGGTGAAGTTCCTTCCTTAGATATGGGTGGAGTCGGTCTGGCCCAATGATTAGCTCAACTCTTAGGGCGCTCAATGGATGGAAGCATTGTTGGATTGGGTAAGTATGGATGCGATAATAGGATGAAGGCACAACGGTTGAAGGAAGTGGGATTGTTTGAAATATCAATAGTTGCGACGATAGTTGTGGACCGACAAAGAGGATTAGAGCAGAGGAAGTCATGACAATACTAGTTGTAACAGTTTTCGAGAGTGAGGGTCACTTGGAGACATTGTTGGGACAACAACAAACTTGAGCATGGGAGGATGTCATGGACTTGACGCCATAGGAACCTTGCCACACCACTCCTTCCCATGGAGCATGGATTGGGGTTCATTGGGTCCACAAGAGCATGAGACACTTAGAAAATATCTTAAGTGTTGGTTTTCCTAGTGGAATCCTGCCAGCAGGAAAAGTCACCCACAAGTTGGCAAGTTGGGGCTCATCACCCATTGGCACAGTTGGGTTGTTCAAATGAAAGCAAGAAGGTATGCGTCAAGGTGGGGCATACACCCAAGGCATCGCAGTTTGGAAATACAACAAGCCTAAGACTTCACTTAGAAGCAACTCGGATGAAAACGCTCACTAGCATACCCAACAGACAAGGGTGTTTGGAAAAGGCGCATTGGGGGAGCACATGGGAAGAAGTGCACTTGATGGGAAGTTCGGCATTGGAGCATGTTGGAAACATTAGATGTGCCAGAAAGAAACAAAGTGGTGTGGGACTCTGGGAGCTCCACACGCCGAAGTGGACCACACAACGCAACAACCAAGGAAGTGGACATCAAGCAAGGGTCATGAACCATCCACTTCACACTTTGGGCATCAACAACTCGTATGACAAGGATTTGGTATCACATCGACACAATGATGAGCATGTGGGACGTCGACAACGAATGGGGCATTGACACACTTGGAAAGTGGGATGGTAGCACCTATAGATGGTTGAAGTGGACATGCAAGCGAACTCGTGGAGGGTTCGCATGCACATCAATCAAGGGCATGACCCAAGGTGTGGTCACACCTGCTTACATGATGCTTATAAAAACAAGTGTGGTGAAAGACCAAAGGGGAATCAAGCAAGTCAAGAAAGTTCCTCCAAGTGAAGGAAAGTGTTTTCAAGTTGTGGCCAAAGGGAAACAAAATGAAGTGTGCTCAAGTTGCGATAGGCAGATGAGCAGGCTGCATATCTACTCCATGTGCAGGGTTGAGGTACATTAATCTTGATATCCTAGGAGGAAACGAACACCATTCTAGGAACCCTGACAGAGGGCGTTCTTGGAGAAGCCCATTATGGAAGTGTGACGGAGGGTGCATTTTGAAGGCTCATCTTGAATGTTCGTATGAAATATTTGTTTGAATGCTTGACAATGCAAACATGGGAACTATTGTGGCAGGTCTACGACAATGAATGAAGTCAACTAAGAAGGTTGCAAATTCTTAGATAGTTCCTAGTGTTGGCTAGTTGGGCATGCCCTCAGGAAGCGTTTATTGGGTGCTCCTGTGTTATGTTGTTGTAATTTGTAAACTTGCTCTATATAAAAGTTGGCACACCTGGTTTGGGGTGCCTCCCATACATATTCTTTTCTACTTGTGTTCTTGTGCAATGTTGGCTATTTTAAACGAATAAGAAAATTGGTTAAGTATAAATAAGTCACAAGTAAATGTAAAGAAGAGTTAAGTAGAGGTTTTTGTAGGAATTTAGCTTAGCAATGAATGGATTCCAGGTTAAGGCGTAGTCTGTTGGAGTGTGCCCGAGCTAGTCATGCCCTTAGGACACTTCCAAGCAGTGTGTCTGAACTTAGCAGACCACCCGTTTAGTGGGTGCGTGCTAAGACCGTGACAATATAGCCTATAGGCCTCATATATTATGTATTTGTTCCAATCCTTGTCTCCTAGATATGTATTGCACAGTACACTTCGTGCCATTTTCATATATTCACTCTTATATGATATATGCACGAGTAGACTTTGGATATTTTGTCACTAATGCATTGAAATCACAGATTAGAACCTTGATAATATTGTTTTCTTTAAAATTTAAATATTTCATGTATTTTTTAATAAACAGAGTCATTAAATTCAAATTGGTCGAGTCATAACCGATTCATTACCGATTCTGATCCCGATTCTGAGGTTACCCTCCACTGATTCCGAGTCTGATTCTGATTTTTAAAACTATGTTCATGGGTACTTGCAACTTTTCTCCATCTAGTTGGCAATTATTAACATTTTTTAACATCTACGAACCAAGTGACACTCTGTGAAAATTTCCATGCTTGTTTGACCTCATTTATTTTATCCCACGTGAGAACTATGTCCCCCTTTTTGAAAATCCTTGCTAAGGCCTTCTTATCAAACTTGCCTTTCACTATATTGGTTTTTTGCCAAGTGATAAAAAACCATCCTTTTACTTTAAATTACAGTCAATTTGAGGTCTAAAATGGGTCTCCTAAGGAAAATATTTTAAAAAAGCATGTCACATTAAGAAAATATTAAGATATGCTATGTCACACTAAGTTTAATCTATATTGTCTCATTAATAATAGTTGACAAAGTATGTTGGGTTGGTGTAAATTTAAAAGTTGAAAATAATAATGAAAGGTTTAGATTCTTGTACACACAATAAGTGAGGTAATAATAAAGATTTTAAATTTATACAATAATTTATTTAAAACAATATAATAATATATTAGCATTTTTATATATTTAATAATAAATTTAGAGTTTACAAAGTAATTAAAATTATAATTAAATAATAAAATTGTAATAATATTAAAAAAACTATTGATTTTTTTTCAAGAAGAAAAAACACCAACTTGTTATTCAAAAGATAGAATAAAAGTTACAACATAAGCCTCTTCCCATCAACTGATCATATCCATAAAGGAGATACATACCAAAATACCAAAACTTCTAACATGTCCTTCAAACTCCCCCCAAAGAACCAACTAGATACCAAAACAATAACAACTAAAAATGGTGACCAACTATAATACATAAGCTATAGAATCCATCTTCATAAACGGAGGCCACCACACATGAGCAAGAAAAGGTTTAAAATATATGAAATTTTCCGCAATCCACCAACCCATCATCAAAGTATTCCTAAAAAACAAAGAACCATACATAGCTCCAATGGCTTTTTTGACAGCGAATCGGCTTCACCATTTAGTTCCCTATAAATATGATTGAAATAGATATAAGAAAAGTAGTATTTCAATCCTTCTATTTTTGCCATCCAATGATCTAAGTCTAAGTTAATGACTTGTAAGGACGAAAAACCTACCCAATATGTAATAATATAATATCTAATTATAAACTGGATTAAAAACCATGTATGATAGTATATGATGTAGAATAGGGTAGCAATGCGTTATTATTATGTTAGTTAGGTAACATATCCTATATCTTATTAGTTATAATTATATATAAAATATAATATATTAGTTATAGTATTATGTTAGGTAGGTATTATATAATATGTTATATTGTATTGTGTTAAGTATTTGTTAGAATATTATATAGTATAAGTTAGTTATTTTATATGTATGAATAATTGATTATTATTATTATTATTATTTATTTAAATAATTAGTGAAATACATGTATTTTTGTATTTCAATCTAATTTTATTATGATTTTAATTAAAGTGATATTTACTTTTCTTATACGTGGAGGTAGTGATAATATAAACTATTATATATTTTGTATTTCAAGAATATTTATCATATCTTATTGATATCTTAACCAAGGTGAGGTTTATATGGAGTTATCCATTGCCAAATAAAATTATGACACATAAGAATCAATGACTTCGATTTGCCTAACTCAACGATAATCGTTGGTCCAATTTCTTGAATTTCTATTAGTTCTTGAATTCCAACTCATCAATGGCTCATTTTCTTACGAGGCCCATTTTAGACCTCAAATTGAGTCTAATGGTTCTTGCTCCATTAACTAGTCGATTCTTTCCTACATTGCTCACTGATATGAAGTGAAATGTTGCAACAACTCATATACTAGTATCTTTAAGTGAATTGACAAAGTTAAATTCCTTCTGGACACAATCTCAAATTTGATCCTTCTAGCTTCTTTTTTAGCAATCTATCCCATAAGACAAATTTGATTTTATTTTCCTAGCATTTTTTATCATCTCCCATGGTCTTCTTTATTATTCTCATCAAGTTTTTATTATTGGACTTGGCCAATCCACTCCTATGTACATAACAATTTGATGAGTGTGACAAAACAATGCCATAAAAAAGACAAAATCTTTATAACTCAATAGGCCTAAATGCTTGACCATTGTCGATGGTGACGATTCTTTCATCCAAGTAATTAGTGATTGCTTTGTGTTTTTCTCTCTTCGTAGCTATCACCTCCACCCACCTTGTGAAGGATTCCACTTCTGTAATGGTCCATTTGAAACCATTGCTAGAGTTTCCAATGAATTCCAACAACATTGATAAGGTGCTCTTACTGTCATAGGTTGCAAAGGTAAAGTTGCCAAATTTGGTTTTCATAAGAAGAACCAACAAGGCTAGCATGAACCAACAAAAACATGAAACAATGATGATCCTTTCATCCAAGAAATCAATGATTACTTTGTGGTGTGCTCCCTTAGCATGTATTGCCTATGCACATCTTGTGAAGTAGTATGTCACCGTAATGAGCCATTTGATATATTTAGTCAATAATATTCCACCCTCAAAATTTTATGGATGGTAATTCTATCTACAAAATGTCCTTCACATAACCCATTGTGCAATTAAATCATGGGATCCTTCATTGTAGCATAGTCCATTCCTTTGAGAACTAAACCTTTTATATTCCCATAACCTAGTATTTCTTGGATTAAACAATACTTCATTGCTTTCAACCTCAAATCTCTCTCCTCATACATCCTGACAAATGATTTGGGCATGAAAAGGTATGCAAGTAATAAATAATTTCCTTATACCATTCATCTCGTTGCAAGCCTTCAAGCACTGCCAAAGCCATCTCCTGACCTAATTTATCTTCAAGGTTCATCATCCTTTCATTTCCTTATGTTAGCATGATTTTGGCTAATCCTTGTACTTTCACCAACTTGGTTGGTTTGAGTTCTAGATCATACTCTTGAATATACATTTTCCTTGGATATCAAAGCACTCCTCCTAAGATAAGATGTTCTTTAGCGTTAGATGAGGTAAAAAGGCCACTATCTTAGAGTATCCCACATAACTCTTGAAATGTTTCAAAGCTTTCAAACTAGATTATATGCTTTCTTCTTCATGATTGAATAGTTGAATTCAACTGCTCCTAGTCCTTTACTCATAAAGGCTATAGGTTGTTACTAGTTTTTTTCATTTCTATAGAAAATTTAGAATTTAGAATTTAATGCAATTTATGAATTTAACCTCATACTAGAAGTTTCCTAAATTGAAACCCTATGAATATTCAACCTTAAGACTGATATGAAATATTAATCATGACAGCAAAGAATGAAAAATATTTAAATTCACTTCAATCCCATTCCACTTGGCAATTCAAGAGGAAGGATACCAAACATATGCAAACCACTTTCAACCCTTATGGAACACTTTCCAAGCATAACATCATATTCATAATCATTGCAATTAATGCATATTTACCACATTAAATATCAAACCAAGAATATAATGAACATTGAAAATAAAATATGCATTTGAGACCATTTTGGACAACTAGAAACTTCATATACATGTATAAATACAAAGTACATAAACATACCATAGTGTTGGGTTCGGGACAGAAGGGCAGAATTTATGTAGAATTATGCCTAAGTAGGAAAGAAGAAGGTAAAGAAGAAGAAGAAGGAGTTGCGGCGTAGGAAACAACATCAAAGAAGAAGAGAATGATGTTGTGACAGAATAGGGAAGACAAGGTGAAAGGTAAAGAGAAGGCGCGGGATGAGGAAGTTGTTGGGCACCATTTTTTACCTATTTTGCCATCTAAATACCTTCCAATTTTCTCCATAAACCTTCATACTTGATCCATAAAACCTTAATTTCATCCACAAAACTTTGGTCAAAGGTATAAATGTTGTTTCTTCTTAGCAAATTGAATTATGATATTTTAAAGGCATTTAAATTAAGGTTTTATTCAAAATTACAGAATGTGCTAACTTCCCGTAATTTCTCCTAGGTTGGATACTTGCAGGCCAGCTAGGCACAAACTGAGAGATGGGAGGAAGATTCTCGATGTCCAAGGATGGTTAAATTTCTAATGAACAGATGGTATGACTTTCACAGGTGTCAAGTCAATGCCGATCAAAGACGAGCACTTGTGCTACCACTTAGCATAAAAACATGACAGTTTTGATTTTGCCTATTTTTGATGGATCTGATGGAGGATCTCGAGGGTTGCATATCATTATGAGTCTTCCAGATTTGTAGCATTTCAGTTTTTAAAAATTGTATAAGTATTTGATTTTACAGAGGAAAGAAACCCTTGGATAATAGACGTATGGTTTTGAAATAAAGACTATGGATTTGATAAATTACTATGTATGCCCATTTCTATATGGTGAATGCGATTGAGTTCTAGAGCTCTGTGATTTTCTTTGCGTGTGTAAACAAAGCATTGGAGGGCCCCTTTTCCAAGTCTGCACACATCTCTTTGCATTGTTGCATGTGGTATGTTTTAATTAAATCCTGTAGAAGTCGATTTCCCTTATTTTAATTACTCATATATTGCAAAATGAGTTAGATTGTATGAACAGGGTTATGAGTTCTGTTATTTAAATGTTTAAACGATGTAGGAATGATTTAGATTGCATTGCTTATTCAATATCAAACTGCTGAAGATAGTTATACATTGTGAACTGTCTTCTTGTAAAGGAAATCAATGATTGCCTGCTTTCAACAGTAAGATAATAGGCAGTGTATTGTGATCTATTTTTAAGATTTAGGTTCAGTATTTTTTTTATCTCAGAATATTTCATATATGAATTGCTAGTTAAACTAAGAGATCAAATGAAGTTGCTTCTGTAAGGGAGGTTTTGTATTTCAAAGTCACAACATTCTAGCCTTCAATAGATTTGTTTCATAGGTAAACTAAATTTCTAGTCAGGTCTAGCTCTGAGTCTCTATATTTGGGATATGCCTCTAAGTCTACAAACTCCGGATTGACATAAACTTAAGGTATAATTTACACTAGTGGATTGGAGTTCAACATTTGGCGCCGTTGTTGGGGAGGCATTTTAGAAGCAGACTTAAGAACTTTAGTTCTCTTATAAAAAGAAAATTTCAAAAACACAGAGTAGATTCTAGTTTTATGTCAAGACAAAGAGACGAAAAAGGAAGATTTATCAAAAAAACCCCAAAAATAGAAGTAACAGGAACTTCTTTATCTGATAAAAAAGGACTCATTACAACTGTTGATACTTTTGAAATGGTTGAAGAAGAAACATCAAAAGGTCCAACTGCAGAACAGAGAAGGGAGTATGAGAGAAGGTTAGAAATGGAAAATAAACTAAGACAAGAGAGAAGGGAAGAAGAGAGGAGACATGATACGGAAGAAGAGAGAAGGTATGAAAGGGATGAAAGAGCAGAAGAAGATCAGGAAGCCACCTTTAAATTCCCCATCTTGGACACTAGCATCATCCTAGGGGAAGAGGTAAAGAAGAAAAATATTCCACCATCTATCCTACCAAATTTCTATGGTATGACTTCTGAAGATCCATATTCTTTCCTATTCAAATTTGATATCTTGTGTCGAACCTATGGATATACTGATGACACCCACAAATTTCGTCTTTTCCCTGCTACTCTTCAAGCAGCTGCCTTGAAATGGTTCATGGGATTAGGAGAGCATTCTATAACTAGTTGGGATGAGATGAGGAAAATTTTTCCTAGAAAATATCAGGCATATTGTAGATCAAAGGATTTAAAAGATGACATTTTCAGGATGTCTCAGAAGGAGGACAAAATCTTGGAAGAGTATCTAGAAAGATTCTCATACAACTTACAGAAATCCAAATACAATTCCTTGACACCTGAGATCACTTGGACAATCTTTTTAAAAGGAATAAGAGAAGAATACCTTGATATTTTGAATGTTATGGGAAAAGGTGACATCTCCTACTTACCCTTTGATGAGATACAAGACTTATGTCAGAAGTATTCATGAGGAAAGGCTAGAAATGGGAAAAGGGATGTAACTTCCAAAGTAACTAAATCTGCAACCAGTGGCATATCCAGAGTTGAACTTGGGAATATGTTGGAAGATTTTAATATTGATCTATTGAGTACCTTAAGAACATAGGTCGAAACATCAAGAACTAAGAAAAGACAAGAAAAACAAGACCAACAAGATCAAGCCCTATCTATTTTTTGCCCTAAATGTAGAAAGAAACACCCATTAAAAGAATGTCATTTAAATACTGTTCAAATTTGTGGCTTATGTACTGCAAATCATAAAACTGATGATTGCCCTAGATTGAAAGAATTACAGGCAGCCCGAATGGAGGAGAATCAAAGCATGGAGTCTCTCTATTTTATGGGACAACGAAGACCTTGGTAGCCACGTTTTTCAGGTATGTCTCAAGATCCTATGCAACAGTTTCATTCAAATTATCAAACTCCTGTTCAGAATTCATGGAGTGCACCCATGCCCTGGCAAACTTGGTCTCCTCAATTAGCTCAACCTACTCCAAATTGGCGAGGGTATACTCATGGTAACCAGACATATCAACAAGCCTATCTACGGCCCTATCAACAACCTTCTGCATATCCCCAATACCAACAGAATCAAGCCCCATTTTTCCAACAACCCAATCTTGCTCCCCAACTAGACCAACAAACTCAACAGCTTCAATTGCCATCCAACCAACCTCCACCTCGACCAACACAATTGCCAGCCTAGCCAATACCAAATCCAAATAATAAAATGGATAAACCCATGTATAATGTTGATGATGGAATGGAACTCCCCTACTCAATCCTCCCACTTCAAAACATCAACTTAAGATATGGAAAAACTTTACAAAAAGAATCTCCTGTTATTTTAGAAGAATAAGTAGAAAATGAGAAAACTCCAAAAAAATCAAATATAGAAGAGTCATAGTCAGAAAATCACAGTAAAAAAGGAAAAACATTAGTACCTTACATACCTCCCTTTCCAGAAAGGTTGGTCAAGGAAAAACTTTCAATCTCCCTACTTGATTTTGATGTTTTGAATGAGTTAACCAATGTCTGTGTCAAAATTCCCCTATTACAGGCTATAAAGGATATTCCAATCTATACGAAAACAGTTAGAGAATTATGTCTCAATAAGAGAAGGATCCATAAAAAATTCATGTGGTAGGCAAATTAGCAGGATTAATGTCTAACACTGTTTTTATTGAAAAATATGTTGACCTTGGAATCCCAATGGTCACTGTCACTGTCAACAATTTTTCAATTCCAAAAACACTGATTGATTTAGGTTCTACTATTAATGTCATGACACTAGAGACAATGGAATACCTTCACTTGAAAAATATCAAACCAAGCACTACAGTTTTGGAACTAGCTGACAGATCTAAAATCACACCTGAAGGGATCTTAGAAGATATTATTGTTTCTTTAGATTCCTGGGAGTATCCTGTAGATTTTATAGTGTTGCAACCAAAGTCTAATCTAGGGGGGCATCCATTGATTCTTGGAAGACCCTGGTTGGCAACAACTGATGCTTTCATAGGGTGTAGATCAGGAAGTATGCTCATTTCACATGGGACAGAGAGAAAACAAATTACACTTTATCCTTCTACCCAGTAACCTTCTGTATTAGATCAGTTATCATGGATTAATGAGACCAAAGATCAGGAAGAAGAAGTAATTCAGCCTGTCCTAAGTATCAATCAGTTCTTTGATTTTCAAGAAGAAAACAACGAAGATTTGTTATATTACTTCATTTCTGAACCTGATATTTCTAAAGAATTAAGAGACATGCAGTATGCTATAGCGGATCAAGTTTTGGGACAGAATTTTCAGGAAAATTGCACAGCACATTCTTTAGCATTGGCACTTCATGATATTTTTAATGTTCATTCAATCACTGATGTCCAAATCAAAACAATTGAAATCAGTCCAGGAAAACATTTGAATATCAGTGCACATCTTACTACATCACAGGAAGAAAAGTTGATTGACTTACTGAATAAGTATTCCCATGCATTTGCTTGGGAATACACTGACATGCCAGGCATTCATCACGAAACATGCACTCACCACATTTACATAGATGATAAAATCAGACCTCTCAGACAACCTCAACATAGAATGAACCCCATACTAAAAGAGATAGTTAAGGAAGAATTGCAGAAGTTATTAAAGGTAGGATTTATCTACCCTATCTCTGACAGCCAATGGGTTTCTCCCTTGGTTGTTGTTCCTAAGAAAAATGGAAAATGGTGGATATGTGTAGATTACAGGGAGTTAAACAAGGCAACACTAAAAGATTATTTTCCATTGCCCTTTATTGATTAGTGTTAGATGCCTTAGCTAGGAAGGAATATTTTTCATTTCTAGATGGTTTCAGCGGATATAATCAAATTAGCATTGCAAAAGAGGACCAGGACAAAAATACCTTTACATGTCCCTGGGGCACATATGCCTACAAGGTTTTACCTTTTGGCTTATGTAATGCCCCAGCTACCTTTCAGAGAGCAGTCTTGGCCATTTTTGCAGATTTAATTCATGAATGTGTTGAATTCTATATGGATGATTTTTATGTGCATGGAAGTTCCTTTGAGGATTCCTTAGCAAACTTGGAGAAAATTTTAAAAAGGTGTGTTCAATCAAATCTTTCCCTTAGCAATGAAAAGTGTTTTATGATGATGACTGAAGGGATAGTTTTAGGACATCACATTTCTTCATCTGGAATAAAAGTAGATCCTGCTAAAATTCAAATCATTGTAAATCTATTTGAACCAACAACTCAAACAGATGTAAGAAGCTTTTTAGGGTATGCAGGCTATTATCGTAGATTTATTGCAAATTTTAGTAAGATAGCTTTGCCATTGTTTAAATTAATTTCAAAGGATGTACATTTCAAATGGGATACTAACTGTCAATCTACATTTCATAAACTTAAAGAGAAGCTCTCAACTACTCCCATTTTAAGGGGACCAAATTGGACATTGCCCTTCCATATTTCTACTGATGCATCTGATACTTCAATAGGGGCCTCTTTGGGACAAAAAGAGCATACCATGACTTATGCTATTTATTTTATCAACAAAAATATAACACCTATAGAATTGAATTATACAGTCACTGAAAAGGAAATGTTGGCAGTAGTTCATGCTGTGAACAAATTCCGTTATTACATTACTGGCTACGAAATTTTTGTCCACATAGGTCATTCCGCTTTACGATATTTGATGAATAAGTCTATTACTAATGGTTGGATAACCATATGGTTACTATTAATGTAGGAATTCAATATCATTGTTTTAGATCGGCCTGGATGAGAAAATCAAGTGGCAGATTTCCTGTCTCGCTTACACAATACTGGTGAGGTTGTTCCTATTTTAGATAGTTTTCCTGATGAACACTTGTTTGAAATTTTTGTTATCACTCCTTGGTATGTTGATATTTCCAACTATTTATCATCAGGACATCTACCTCCATCTATGTCATCTGAAGAAAAGAAAAAGATTATTAAACAAAGTGCTAGACATATATGGGTCAATGCTGATCTCTTTTATACAGGATATGATCCAATTATTAGGAGATGTGTACGACAAGATGAAGTTTTAGATATTTTGAAAGCATGTCATGATGAACCATGTGGTGGCCATTTTGCAGAGAAAAGAATAGCATACAAGATACTCAATTTGGGGTATTACTGGCCTTCTATTTTCAAGGATTCAAAGAAGTATGTTAGGAGCTGTGATACTTGTCAACAGATGGGACGGCTAGTACGATCTGATGAAATGCCACTCCAACCACAAATCCTAATAGAACCATTTGAAAAGTGGGCTCTTGATTTCATTGGTCTGATTCATCCACCATCACAAGGAAAGAAGTACATTTTAGTATGTACCAACTATGTTACAAAGTGGGTGGAAGCCAAACCATTACCAAGATCCACAGAACAGATAGTGGTAAACTTTATTTTTGAAGAGATATTTGTTAGATTTGGGGTTCCTAGAGAGATTGTCACTAATCAGGGTGCACAGTTTACTTCTAAACTAGTGCAGGAGATAGCAGCAAAGTACAAGATTAAGCACATAAAATCTACACCTTACCATCCACAAGCCAATGGCCAGGTGGAATTTACAAACAAAACTTTGGAAGGAATCATCACCAAAACTGTCCAGATGCATAGAAAGGATTGGTCAGCTAAGCTTACTGAAGCTTTATGGGCATACCGAATCACTTGGAAAAATAGTACTGGTTTTTCTCCTTATCAGCTCGTTTATGGTAAGCAAGTCCTCTTGTCGATATAATTTCAAATTCATACCTTTAAGTTAGCAGCAGATTTGGGGATGAATCTTTCTAAAGCACAGAAAGAAAGGATACTACAATTGAATCAATTAGATGAGATGAGACAGGCTGCAATAGAACACAATATTTTGATACAACAATAGAGAGCCCAATGGCATGACAAGTTTATCAAAAAGAAACAATTTCACATCGGTGACTGTGCCCTATTGTTTGATTCAAAATTCAAAGACTTCAAGGCAAAGTTCACAACTCATTTGCTCGGTCCATATGAGATTGCAGAGGTATATGACAATGGCTTAGTCAAACTCCAAACAATCGATGATGAAGCACATACATTTGTGGTCAATGGCCATCGGCTCAAACTCTACACCAAGCCTATCAACAAAGAAGATTTCATACAACATATTTCACAGCAATGGGAGATGGAAGTGCTGGATAAACACACTGGTGTTTCTCCTTCACTTTCTTCTTAACCATTTTCTGATTTGATAAAAAAAAAAAATAATAATAATAACAAAAAAAAAAACACAAAGAAAAAAATACAAGAAACAAAAAAGGGCGTTTAGTTGTGAAAACCAGGCAACTGGCACAACATAAACTCGAATTTTCCTTGGAAAACCAGGTTTACTTGGCCATTGAAAATTCATAAAAATATTTTCACTTTCTGGCATTAGAAATTTCATGCCTCATACGCAGTTTTTTTTGCATAATAAAGATCTTGTTTGACTTGAGGACAAGTCAATAAATAGGCCTGTGAGGGGGATAAGCATTTCAGACTTTCTATTTTTCTTCTTTCTTGGAACCCTCCAAGCCTTCTCCAAATGCAGAGGGACCTGACTTCCAGTTTAGCAGAAGGAATCTGAGATATTGCATCAGAAGACAATAGAAGGGACCTGAGATGGCAAACATTTTTAAGAGAAGACATCAAAAGGACATATGTGAATCAGAAATAAATTTCAAACCAGCTACATCAAGCAGCAAGCACAGTACAAAGGGATATCAAGCAAAGTCTGTAAGGATTTTATTTTTTATGCTTTAAAAGTTGCATGATTCTGTGTTTTTAAGTAATGACATATTTACCTATCCTCATAATCTTGATTGTCTACTCTATCACCTTCACAATCCATGCCAGCATTCCATTCACTTCTCATTATCCTACCCTAGGTGTCAAAATGGTTGTCATAATCAATCCCAGAAGCAAATTTCAAAATTATCAAAACCTAAACTGCATTCTATAGGCAGGGTTTTCTTCTCAACAGGAAGAGAAATGTTAAAAAAAAAAAAACACAATGGAATTCAAATGTTTTTATATTTCATTTATATACTCCAGGACAAAGATACTAGTGCATTATGCATTAAGTTAAAAATATATACGGAATATGGATCATAGAACATTTGATAAGTGACATGTTCAGATAATGATTGTAAAAGACATCGGAATCACAGTTGTATGCTCCCACGAAAATATTTATGTGCCTATAGAATCGCACTGCAAACTTATGACACTGGGATTGCATATCAGAATGGTCATTTTGCTTTGATCATTTCCCATACTTCACTCTTCCATCTGCAGATCCGATTGCTATACAATGCAAAGGCATATAGGGATAATATTTCACAGTGAAAAGAAGGCGTGTATCACAGAGGAAGGATGCGGGCACTAGCTTTCTGAAGAATGCACACGCGCAGGAGAAATCTTGAAGCAATAACGCCAGAGGAGAAGTAAAACTTGAATCTTTTGCCAAAAGAATTTGCTAGATCAATAGCAATTCTAGTTTCAGAGGATCTTTTTGAAATAGGAAAATGTTTACAGAGTTAAAAGTTGCAAAGATGGGGTTTTTGCATATTTCTTTTCCTATTAAAATTGCAAAATGGTATCTAGATTGGAACCAGAGAAATTTGATTCCACTGTTATTCATGAGAAATGTATGGATATTTTTGAGAGGAAACAGTGGGTGTCTTTTTTTGAAAAGTTTGATGGGCATAATGGCAATGTTAGCCTAGCCTTTGCTGACTCGTTTGATGGAGAGAGGGCTACATTAGGAAATTTGAATTTTAGACTGTCTGAAGACATTTTAGCACAGATCGTTGGCTTACCACAGTAAGGAGAGAGATTCTTTAAAACCAAACAATTCAAGGAGAAGGCATGGATACCCTTTCTATGTAGGTCAAGGGCAGGATCAGTGAAATGGAAGAAGGGAATACCAAGGAGTTGGTTGGTTCATCCTTGGGATGAAATAGTATATGTCATCCAAAGATTCATCACCTGTGAAGGCCGATTTAGTATTGTATATCTTTATCATATCAAGCTATTGCAGCATTTGAGGGGTGATTGCAAGATTAACATGCCCCATTTTTTATTACAGAACCTTTCCAAGATGGATAAGGCTGTTCAAAAGCGTGCAAAAGATAAATTAACAAGCCTTTTCCATTGTGGGATCATCAAAATAATCATCTCATATGAGTTACAGAATCAAACCTGACATGGCGAGGATTTATAATTCATAATCAGTTTGAAGAACTAGAAGAGCTGCCTGAAGAAGGCTTGAAAGAAGACAAACTGTTGATGATAACATACCCCAAGGATGGAGATCAGAACCCTGAAGCAACAAGCTCAAAAATGCTTAAGGGGAAAAAGAAAGAAAGAGAGGTGTTGATGATCACAGATGATGAAGATAACTCTAAGGCAGCAAGCTCAAAACAGCCTCAAAGAAGAATACGAACTAGGAGTGTGATGAAAGAAGAAAGACAGTTCCAAAAGCAAGATCAAATCTTCACCACTTATAAGAAAAAGCCAAGGAAGCATCAGCAAGCTCGAAATAAGTCAGCACTAGAAGAGGATGATGAAAGCTAGCAAAAATGGTATGAATACATACAATCCTTGGAAAGTCAAGAAGAAAGTCTAACAGGTGAGATAAGGAAAGTCTATGAAGAAAAAGATACCCAAGGAACTAAAAAGATTTCAGATGAAGTGATAAAGCAGACTAAAAAAAAATCTCTTCTTGGAACAACAAGAAAAAGAAGAGAAAAAGCATCCAAGACAGGAAATATCAAATGTTCCAGCTTCTCCTTTCTTAGAGCAGCAAACTATGGAAAAAGAAAAGAAGGGAGATTCAGTACAAGAGAATGAAGAATTGGGGATGGACACTAATTCTGTGCAACCTCCAATGAAGATGGAAAATAAGAAAACTCCCAAAATCAGTAAAAAGATTAAGAAGTTGAAACTGGAAGTAAGAGAATTAGAACTGAGGAATGAAAAGTTAAAAGAAAAGAACAGGAAGCTTAAAGTTCAAAGGGCACGAATCTCTAAGCATGCATATAAATGGTATAAACAAAAGAAGACTTACAAAACCAAGTATGAAAAGCTGAAAGTCCTTTATGCATCTCGAACTTCTACAAATGCATCATCTCAGACAGGAGATTAAAAGCAGAGGTTCAGCAACAAAATTTTGGTCATGATATAAGCAGGGTCAAATTTTTGGAAATACTTTTTGTGCATGAGGACATGCAACAGCTTCCTCTTGGGGGAGATGTTGGGCACCATTTTTTACCTATTTTGCCATCTAAATACCTTCCAGTTTTCTCCATAAACCTTCATACTTGATCCATAAAACCTTAATTTCATCCACAAAACTTTGGTCAAAGGTATAAATGTTGTTGCTTCTTAGCAAATTGAATTATGAGATTTTTAAGGCATTTAAATTAAGGTTTTATTCAAAATTACAGAATGTGCTAACTTCCCATAATTTCTCCTAGGTTGGATACTTGCAGGCCAGCTAGGCGCAAACTGAGAGATGGGAGGAAGATCCTCGATATCCAAGGATGGTTAAATTTCTAACAAACAAATGGTACGGCTTTCACAGGTGTCGAGTCAATGCCGGTCAAAGACTACCACTTGTGCTACCACTTAGCATAAAAACAAGACAGTTTTGATTTTGCCTATTTTTGATGGATTTGATGGAGGATCTCGAGGGTCGCATATCATTATGAGTCTTCCAGATTTGTAGAATTTCAGTTTTTAAAAATTGTATAAGTATTTGATTTTAAAGAGGAAAGAAACCCCTGGATAATAGATGTATGGTTTTGAAATAAAGACCGTGGATTTGATAAATTACTGTGTATGCCCATTTCTATATGGTGAATGCGATTGATTTCTAGAGCTCTGTGATTTTCTTTGCATGTGTAAACAAAGCATTGGAGGCCCCCCTTTGCCAAGTCTGTACACATCTCTTTGCATCGTTGCATGTGGTATGTTTTAATTAAATCCTGTAGAAGTCGATTTCCCTTATTTTAATTACTCATACATTGCATAACGAGTTAGATTGTATGAACAGGGTTATGAGCTCTGTTATTTAAATGTTTAAACATTGTAGGAATGATTTAGATTGCATTGCTTATTCAATATCAAACTGTTGAAGATAGTTATACATTGAGAACTGTCTTCTTGTAAATGAAATCAATGATTGTCTGCTTTCAACAGTAAGATAATAGGTAGTGTATTGTGATCTATTTTTAAGATTTAGGTTCAATATTTTTTTTATCTCAGAATATTTCATATATGAATTGCTGGTTAAACTA
Source organism: Pseudotsuga menziesii (assembly GCA_001517045.1). Taxonomy (NCBI): domain Eukaryota; kingdom Viridiplantae; phylum Streptophyta; class Pinopsida; order Pinales; family Pinaceae; genus Pseudotsuga; species Pseudotsuga menziesii. The sequence continues at coordinate 272,152 of LPNX010185116.1, forward strand.
AGAGATCAAATGAAGTTGCTTATGTAAGGGAGTTTTTGTATTTCAAAGTCACAGCATTCTAGCATTCAATAGATTTGTTTCATAGGTAAACTAAATTTCCAGTCAGGTCTAGCTCTGAGTCTCTATATTTGGGATATACCTCTAAGTCTACAAACTCTGGATTGACATAAACTTAAGGTCTAATTTACACTAGTGGATTGGAGCCCAACAGAAGTTGCGCCAATTTTGTAAGCTACGACAGAAGGACAAGGCAAGAGATGAGATGACATGGTAGAATATTTGCAGAAGCAGGCGTGCAGATAAGGTAACGACCAGAAAGTGACAGTAAGGCAGAATTCTGAGAAAGCATCAACCCTTAGTGATCGTGGGTAGGAGCTCGGTTGGAGCCGACAGAAACCACATGCGTAAAGGAATTTTTGTAAGTCAGGCTGATAGCGCCTTTTTCGTCATATATTGCTAGAATAGGAAAGACAACCCATTGGATGGAGATAGTAAGTCAGCTGGGATAGCAACTGAAGCTGATTCTATTAGAGTTTGTATCAAGTTAGTATAGAGTCTCTAAAAAGCATGTATGGGAGTCATACCGAGTCTGTAACAAGGCTATAAAAGGAGAAACCCAAGTTGTATTTGGGTTAGACCATTAGCTAGTTCTTGTTAGATGATATTAAGTTCATTAGTTGATACAACAGTTTTGAGTAAGTTTATAGACTCTTGGGAAAGACACTAGAGCTAGACTAGAGGTCGATAGTTTTGGTTAATGACTCTGTATCGTTGAGTGCATCAGAGTAGTGGTTATGTAGCTGAGTGCGTAGACAAATAGAGAAGGTTGGGTCGATCCAGGATGTGTGTGGATCACTAAGTAGGAGTATAGTAGAGAGATAAAGATAGAAAAGATTAGAGAGCATGAGAGGGAGGAGAAGTATGTAGAGATAGAAGAGAAGATATTGAACAAACTCTATGTTAGATTTTTATCATTAAGCTAGCATTATATTAGGACCTTTTCATTGAGAGAATAAGAAGCACAATAATCAAACACAAGAGACAATGAACACAATGTTTATCCTCGGGGAAACCATAAATGGATAAAACCCCGTAACTTCCTCGGAGATAGAATCAACACCAAAAGTAAAACCCCAAAATAGTAAGATGATATCCCGACAACAGTAACCTCTTTCTTCCTAGCCCCAATGTCTTCTTCTTCCTTAGCTATGCACTACAACTAAGTGTGAGTGAGTGTGTGATAAATAGAGAGGCTAGCTCTCTATTTATACTAATTCTCGACTTCACAAAACCCTACTAGGCCCAACTTCTCTAGGAGACTCTAATAACCCTAGTGCCTCGAAACTATGGGGACTTTAACCCTTGATCAATAGGAGGGTTACCCACAATGAATTGACATGACTTGTTTACATTATAGAACCTCCTGATAGGAACATCGAGGCATGACATGACTCAAGTACATTACAGGCACATCCCGGAATAAACATCGGGTTACAATACATAATAAATACAAGTGAATACATTCTGAAGTTACAATTACATCAACACTCCCTCTTAACTAGGAAGGTATTCTCTCGACACAATTTATCAGCAAAAATATTCTTCTCTGTATCATCTGGATCATCATCGAGTCCTCGTCATCTTAAATTCATGTTCATCTTCAAGTCATCTTCATCTTCAAGTCATCTTCATCATCGGATCTGGATCATCACTAGATCTAGATCATCACTGGACATCATGACTGGATCTGGATCATCATCACTGGATCTGGATCATCACTCGATTTGGATAATCACTGCTAGATCATCATCACTAGATCATCATGGGTGCTATCTCATGATTCTTCTCGTCACAGGAAGTTCTACAGAGCTAGCCCTTTTTCATGTTGGATGTACATCTACAGAGCCAGTCCTTTTTCATACTAGATGTATCATCACAGAGCTAGTCCTTTTTCATACTAGATGTGGAATCCACACAGATCCAGTCCTTTTTCATACTAGATGATTCTTCACAGAGCTATTCCTTTTTCATACTAGATGTGGAATCCACACAGAGCCCATCCTTTTTCATACTGGATGAGTCTTCACAATGCTAGTCCTTTTTCATACTAGATGTGGAATCCACACAGAGCCAGTCCTTTTTCATACTGGATGAGTCTTCATAGAGCTAGTCCTTTTTCATACTAGATGTGGAATCCACACAGAGCTAGTCCTTTTCATACTAGACGTGTCTTCACAGAGCCAACCCTTTTTCATGCTGGACGTGGAATCCACACAGAGCTAGTCCTTTTTCATACTAGATGTGTCTTCATAGAGCCATCCCTTTTTCATGCTCAATGTGGAATCCACACATAGCTAGTCCTTTTTCATACTAGATTTGTCTTCATAGAGCCATCCCTTTTTCATGCTGGATGTGGAATCATCACATACATCTGACAATGTAAGGAACCAATCCTCTCACCATTTCACAGCTCTTACATCCGACCATGGAAGGAACCAATCCTCTCACCATGTCATAAGGGCACAACACTTACATTTGACCATGGAAGGAACTAATCCTCTCACCATGTCAAAAGGGCACAGCATGTACACATCATTTCCTCTTGGGAGGAATCTCGATCTGGAGAACACCAAGCTTCTCCCTGAAGTACTCAAACTTCACCCTAGCCAATGGCTTAGTCAACACATCAGCTATTTGTTCATTTGTCGCAACATATTGGAGCTTCACTACTCCTCTTAGCACCATATCCCTAATATAGTGATACTTGATCTCGATATGCTTCGACTTGTCATGGTGTTGGGTTATGGGCAGACCCGGGTTTTATACCTTTTATCTTCGCACCAACAAACGACCCACAGTGTTGGCCCTTTCGGCAACAACCTGCGAACAGGTTGCAGTCTCACCCGAAACAGTTATGGGGTGCCGCAGAATCAGGTTTCTGCAAGCAGAAGAGGGATATTACTGTACCTTTAGCCTTAACAAAGAATAAATATGCAATATAGATCTTTAATAGTTACTTAATTAGCTTCGCAGTTAGATAAACATACAGTTGCTTGCTTAACCCTTAACTGGGAATTCAAAGCGAAGTTACTATCTAACAGTTATCTTATCTTATCACTTATCTACTTATCAAATGCATAAAACAGAAACAAAACATCAAGAACCACCACAACACAAGATATACGTGGTTCACCCCCAGTGTAGGGGCTACGTCCACAGAATTGTGCTTATATTCAACTCTTTACAAACACACAGTTTTGATTTGCGCACTCAGCTGCAGCACCTTTCTTACAAACCCTTTGTGCACTCAGCTGCAGAGGTCATCCACGCACTCAGCTGGGACTTATCCTTAAACCCTAAAATAGGTCTTTCTTCCTTCACATCAATTCATCATACATCAAAGTCTCAAAAGGCCTAACCTGACTTCTTTACATAAGTGCCTATTTATACCAGCGTACTATTACAATACCATAAGCTTAAACCATGGGCTTAAAAACCATGAGTTTAAACCATGGGTTATTTACAAAAAGAGGGGCTTCGACCCAACCCCAACACCCCTAAGAGTATTTTGTGCCGCAACTCCACTTACAAGATTCACACCAAAACCGCAGAGTTTCCAAAACTAAGGACCTTTAAGGTTGGAGCCCCAACAGGCCCCTAAGATTCACTAGCGGCCCGTCCCGGGATACTCTGCCGCTTCTCTGGTGGGAGGATCTTATTGGTGAATATAGTGAATTGCTTGTTGAGGCTGCGCATGATGTCATCAGCTACTTGCTCCTTCTCCACCAACTCCTGCAATGCTGCTGCTGATGCTTCACTGGCTTTTTCCTGTGCAAATGCATCATACTCCTTCAGAATTTTGAGCTGGCTGTCCGCAGCAGTGCTCAACTACAAGCCTTCGTTGATCAGGGGCTACACAGAATTTTCCAACAGTGTTACTTTCGTTCTGCATGACTCAATTTCCTGCTGGAGTTCATTACTTTGCTTTACTTTGAGCATCTTCTACATAGGAGGCAGAGTCTTAATTTCTGCTTTCACCGCATCCAGCTCTGTCTATAGCTGCTTGATGGTTTCTTGCAAATTTTATACTTCTGGATGGTCCTGCAGGTTTGTCCAGGCCTCGACGCTTTCATCTAGTAGTTTTGCTGCGCTGTTTGCAAGATCTAAGATCTTTGTTACTGAGGCCTGAAAATCTCTGCGGCGTTGTTCCCTGACCTCTGGTGGACTCTCCGGAGCGATGTGAAGTTGAAGCTCCGCAATCTGATGCTCATGCTCTGCTTTCATCTTCTCTATCTGGCTCCATGACTACTGTGCATAGTCTTTCAACTTGACTATCTTTCGCTCTAGTTCTTTTTCAGCCTGCATGTTGAAGTCAGGGAGATTTCGACATGCCTCATCCACTACCCATGCTAGTTCAGCCTGCTTGCTTTCTGCTTCCCTCTTCTTCTGTTCTACTTCCTCCAACTGCACTGCGAAGCTCTCACTCTTCTTCATGGCATTTTCTAACTACATATGGGAGTAGTTGTCTCGTGCTTGAATCACCCTTATGATCGCCAATTGACAAAGGTGTAGCTCTGACATAGACAACTTGGTGTAGTCTATTCCAACTGTCATGCTCATCTGTGAGCGAGATGCTGCGTCAATTATGATGATGGCTGCACTAGGCACGTGTCCTCTGTTATCTCTGGCTGGCCATTGTCTTATGTCTGGCTGCGCACTTACTGGGGCACTACTTGCTGCAGCGCCAGTCGCTGATCTTTTTGCTAAGTCCTTCAGTTCTATGATTCTTTGCGCTACGCCAGTAAGCGCATCAAGATGCGTAGCTGCAAACTCTTTCCATTTGCTGGTTAAGACTTCTGTGGAATTCATCAGGGCCTGGTCAAGCTCTTCAACCATTAGAGCGGGTTCTTCATCAATATTCTTCCCTTTTGACGCCTTCATTTTCTTTCTGGACTGAGGTTTAGTCACTTCCTCTGCCTCTAGCAACTTGCGCTTATTTGGCCGATTGGGGTCGGAGATTGTCTTGAACGATTCTTCTGCTTCTTCATCACCTTCGTCATCGCTACCCTGGTCATCTCCACTCTGCTGTGACTCACTTTGTTCTTCGCTTTCTTCTAGTGGGTCTTGCTGCTGCGTCTGACTAGGACCTGCACCCACATCTGTCACTGGGGGGACTGGTATGCTGGGCTTTTTCCCTGCGTCCTTCATCCACTCAGCCGGCCACTGCTGGACTATTGCGGCGATGTCCTCCTGGGTCACCACGTATGGAAACTTCCAACATGCATGTTTTTTATCTGTGCAGGCCTGGATGAAGATATTGTGCATGTCAGCCTTGAAGTTGGCCACTCCCGCATACTGAGAAAATAGCTCATGACTGAGTCGCGGTGTCTTCAGGATCTCATAGGAAATATTCATCGAATAAAAGGAAAACACGTATTTTGTCATCTGCTGGAAGGTTTTATCCTGCGACACCCACATAGATGCGTATCTTGCTGTGCCAGGCACATCAACAAACTGTGCCTCGGTAGGTTCTTTCCATCCTACCAGTGCAATAAGCACTAACAACCATGAGTAGTGAAAGGTTCTACCTTTCTCCTGCGTGTCGCGGGCATATTCGAGGAACTCCTTGGCAATGTAAGCTACCCGATTGTAACTATAGCCTTCGGCAGAGTTCACAGCAATACTGACAATCGGTGCAGATACTTCATTCGGTCTACACTTCCGCATTAGCTTGCATGCTAACAGTTCTGCGGCGAAGCAAATGTTCTGGTGCTGGATTGTCGAGGTTTGATACCCTTGCTTTCCTTTCATCAGCCTGAAGCATTCCTTCATGCTCTGCGCCAGCTTCGTGTCTTCATGCTTTCCTACAAACTCGATTCCAGGATCAGGCCCCTCCAGAAGCAAGCCTGTGATCTTATGGATTAGTTCTCCATTAATAGGGATTCTTTGTTCTCCTATCCATAGGTTCCCATCATGCACCAAGGCTAATAGCTGTTTGACCACTATTGTTATACACCTGAATGGCACCTCTCCGTCCGAGTGCTGACATCCCTTAGGTTGGCACACAAAAGGACACTTATGGATAGAGGTTGGCCCAAAACACTATAGCTTGGCTTATGATGAAATACATTCCCTATATACTCAGCTGGTTACTTTTCTATTTTACCATGTTGAGATGTATTCGCGACTATTCTTTTATACAACTCGCGAGTCATTCGCGAGTCTCGGTTGATGCAAGTCGCGAATCCTTGTATTCGCGGGTTGCCCTTATGATTAGTCGCGAATCATTCGCGGGTTGCTCTACTACATACCCGCGAATGTGTCTCTTAACATTAAAACATAAAAACACGTGCTAATGGGAGATTAGTTAACCTATTTAACTTAATTTCCTTAACTGCTTCAACTTCCCCAACCTTCGAGAACTGCCTTATTTCACCCATATAAATACAGGCCTTGGGGAGGGTGTTGGATATATACACTTGGAGAGCAAATTTATGCTGGTGGATTGTTGACAGAAGTATTTGGAGCAGTGAAACTCAGAATCCTTTGGTTGCAGAGGAGTTCTTGTCTCAGACGTTGGGTTGTAACCTTAAACTCTTTCCATTATTGATAATAAAGAGATTGCTTCTTCCATATGTGTTTCATGTCTTATGGTTTGATAAATGTTTATATTTTAGTATGATATGTGTTTTATCTAACCTGCTTATATGTACATGAATCATCTTGTATCTGGAAGAGTGTTTCTTGACAGGTGAAAGAGGAGCAATCTTGAAGACTTTGGAAGTGGAACAAAGAGGAAGAGGATAGCAAGGATCGACCTTCGTTTAACAAGTAAGTCCTTCTAACCCTCCTATTTCCTATTCTGTACTTTAGAAGTCAATCGTCTCCAAATAATTGAGTATATTGGTAACCCCAGACCTATGGTTATTAGGTGCATAACCCTGTACAACAACTATGGTAACTGGCGTGCTGTGACCAAAGTGGGGAACACTCAACATTTTCAGCAAGCCTGCTTTTTCCAAGCAAGCATCCCACTGTTTCACTTCTAGCAGTGTCGCTCTAGTCTCCGGATAAGAGACAGAGTGCAAGTATTTCCTAGCTGTGAACTGTGGAAATTTCCCACGATCATTCGTGTCGTGGTCTGCATACTTCAGCCGCTCTATTTTCCCTGTCATTGTTCCAACTAGCTGCACACCCTGTGGCAGCGACGGGGTGCGTAACGTGAACTTGGTTGTTCACCGAGGTGGCTGAACTCCTAGTCGCACAGGCAGAAGATATGGTGGATGCTGCGGTGCAACGTTCTCATCGTCGCCAAGGTCTTCGAATTCTCCAGGAGGATTCATCACAGGATCCTTTGGTGTCTTTCCTGATGGCTGGTTCCTTTCTTCGTTCCACTTAGAACGAACTTCTTCCTGATTGATCATGTTTGCATTGGCTGACTCGGTGCTATGGTAGTCTCTTCACAAGGTGCGGATGCAGGTGGATTGCTCATAAGGTTCTACAGACCCCTCTCTTTGAATTCTCTCAACAATTCTTGGACTTCGCGATTAGATGACATGGACTAAACTGTAAAATTCAAGAAAATGTGTAATGCGAATTTCACAGGCCTGAGTGTCTTCTTATAGAATCCATCGACCAAATGTGTCATAACTGTGCATTGAAGACACCAAATCTGACAGAGCAGCTGTATATCTTGTCCTGCTAGACTTCTTAAAATCTCATCATTACAGGCAGTTAATGCAGTTAACTTACCGGTGCCGCCAATTCTGATTTTTTTCAACGGTTGCATTTTGAGGTTCGACACACCTTTCCTCTTCAGCACAGTCAGTAACTTTGGCTGTGCCAAAAATAAGGACATTTGACACAGTACATACCTTCGACATATCATGGCACTATTTTCTACAGAGCTTCGAGCTTCGACCCTCGACAGTATTTCTTCGCAGTGTCCTTCTGTCTCAGGAATATTAATGCTGCGCGGGTCATCATCTTCATCAATGGTGAGGTTATAACATTCTACTACATTAGCTTCTTGTTCCTTCCAATCAGGTTGGTACTTGGCTATGTATTTATCATCAAACACCTTAGTATTGATCAGCCTAACAGTTACGTCTAAAGCAGGGCAAACCTCATTAATAGAAAATGTAAGCACAAAACTATCAATAAGACTATCCCAACTTACAGTACCATGGCGAAGCTCCACCTCTACATACAAATTCTTCGCGACAGGTTCCAAGGTGTGTACAAACCTATGTACCCATTTTGCAAAAGGTACACGCTTCCATGCTTCATAACATTGCTCCAAGTGTTCCTGAGGGCTAGTCTTACCATCAAATCTGCTGCGCACCTCCTGAGGTTGATCTGTGAATCTCAGGCAGAGAAAATTTTGACAAGCTTCCCAACTATGAATAAAATTCTTATGACCATTCCACCATTTGGCAGCTATGGCTCTGAATACTGAATCTAGAGTCTCCCTTTTCTGTGAATCTGGTACCTGCTCTGAAAATTGCACAATAAAATCTGCTGGCTCTGTCGAGCCATCAAAAATAGGTAAGGCTCTTGTCTATGAGCTAATCCATCTGAAAGACTTGGTGATTCTTGCACATCGATGTCCATGTAGCTCATACAGTCTATTCTGCCAGTTCTTTAGGCCGTCATCTGAATCAATCATGCAAGAACTGTCACACTGCCACTCCATTACACCTTCAGTAGTAGGGTTAACATAGTCTTCTTCTTTGGCTGTGATGTTGTAAATATGATCTAAAATATCCCGATCTTCATCTCTGACTAGCTCTGTATACCTTTCTCCTTGAGAAGGGTCCAATGGTACTATGAATCTCAGGCCTTTTCCTTCGAAATTCATCTGTCTCTTCTTAAGGTTGATTACTGCATCATTGTCTATTGCCCATTCAATTCCTAGCAAGGCTGGATAGGGGTTACTATCATCAATTATCTCAATGACTTCAAAATCTGCTAGGGTGCTGACTCCATCAATATCTATTGGTACACTCGGGAATCTTCCCAAGGGCACAATCTTCTGCTAATTGGCTAATCTGAGCTGTATAGGGGACCACTCAAGCTTAGGTTTTCCCATTTGTTCCCATGTCTACTTAGTTACGACATTCACTTTTGATCCCAGGTCTAAAATGATATCAGTCATATCATACTCTCCTATCTGAGCATGCAACCTCATTTCTCTTCTAGTCCTTCTAACTCTATTAACATTTTCCCCTTTATCAGAGCTTCGCTGGGATTCACAAGACTGGAGAACTTTCTGTAACTCATTCAAAGCATTCTTTTTTCTTAACAGCTTCATACAGCTTTGTAAGAATGATGTTAGTGTACTTACTTGATCCGGCGAAGCTTCTTGGGAGTGCGACTGCTGTTGATGCTGTTGTGTAGTTGCTACTGAGGTTCCTGGATCAGCAAAGTCCCTTTTAGCTTCCATAAATGTTTCTTTTTCTCTACCAACATCAAAGGCTGGAATCTTCTCTGGGGTCTTGCAGACCCAAGCCTCGACAGACTGTTTCTCCGTATTCTGCACTTGCGTCATAGCTCCACTCCTTGTAACAACATTAATAGCTGGGACAGATCTTTGCTCTACAGCAATCATCTGAATATTCTGAGTAGGAGCACTATTCCTTTCTAGTATCTTGGCTATCAACTATGGGCATTGCTCAATCACATGATCGACTGCTCTACAATATTGACATGTCGTAGTTGGGTTCTGACAGTCTCTAGCTAGATGGCCTGCCTGATGATAGTTGTAGCAAATAACTTGGCCTCTTCCAGGAATACCACCACAACCTCTGAAATTACCTCGACCTGGGTTACCACCATGGTAACCATATCCATTATTGCCTTGTGCATCATTTTGTACCCTATAAGCATCATAGGTTCGCTCTCTCATGAGGTCAAAGCTGCGACATTCATCTTCATTGTGTCCCACTGACTTACAAAACTTACAGTAGGGATTCTTAGGTACTTGAACATATCTTTGCAACAGATAGCAATCTTTAGGTCGATGCTGGCCAGCTGTTCTACAGATCTCACAATATAAGACAGTTGGGTTAAATGGGTTTGGTGCACCAGTACTCAGGTAGTTTCTTAGTGCAAGGCACTGTTCTTTGTCATGAACTTCTGTCTTGCATCGGGTACACCAAACCTCTTCACGAATGGCTTTCCATTTTTTTCATGTCGCACAGCTCCAAGGCCATTTCTACCAGCTGCGCATGTATCTGGGCTATGCCAAAATTATCTCCGACAGGGGCGGTTTCAAGCTTCATGGCAATTTCCAATGCCTCTTACGGATCGGCAACCTTCTGTTGCACAAGTGGGGTCCTGATATGAGGTAATAAGGCTGCAATGAACCACTCTTTATGCTGTTCTAGTCCAATAGTGAAACTGACTTGATCCAACAGAACCTTGAACCTCTGTTCAAAGTCCCACACTGACTCACCTCTCCTCTGCTGAATTTCCTTTAGTTCAGTTATACACTGCGACTCTGATTTAGGTTTCTTGAATTCCTTTATCATGGGTTTTTTTTAAATCGGCCAACATATAGTTCTAAGTACTAGAAAAATTCATAAACCAGGTCAAACCCCGGTCTCTGAAAGAGGTGATTAGTTGTGCTCATCTTGTATTTTCATTCATAATACTCTTAGCAGTCCACACAGCTTCGCATAAGAACCAAAACTGCTCTGGATCCTATGATCCAGTTCCTTTAAAGACTGGGAGTTTGATATCATCATTCACATGGGCCATAGTGGATCGAGGGGGGGGAGGAGGGGGGCTGACAACAGGGGGAGGGGAACCTACTGAAGTAGACTAACCTGCAATAGGACTACTAGGTTTAGGGTTTCTTTCAGACTGCAACGGGTTCTCAGGGATAATAGGTCTTCTCTGTGGAGTTACAGGAGGGTTTCTAACAGAAGGGGTTTCTTCAGAGTCAGAGTCATCTGGACTTAGCGGGGTATAATCGGTATTCTGGCCTAGGGTATAGGATCCAAGATTTCTCTTATATCTTTTGCCGCTTTGAAGCAAACCACTTTGCTCGTCGAAGTCACTTTCACTTCCAAACATAGGTTAGTAACAACAAATATAGCAATCTGATTCAATAAGAAATATGCCTTTTTCAGCCAAAAGCATTTTAATTCTCAAACTGAATGAATTCAAGTACTTACCCCTTGGTCCTTTGAAAAACTGTCGTTCAGCTTCGCTGAAAGAAGTGTGTGTGTCGATGGCCAACTCCGTCACAAATGCTTCAAGGGTTCGTGTTGTCTAGAAATCAATAGCTCTTGATACTGCTTTGTTCACCCTTTTCAATATATTAATTCTTTCGGGGGTCTAGGCAGGAGACTGATCTTCTTTGAAGTTTGTCTTTCTTTCTGTCAACTTGGATAACCATTGGTGTAATTCTATGTGGATACTACCAAAGAAAATTTCATAAATATCAGCAAAAACGTATCTTTGCAAGAAGTCGTCTGAGCTACGACGAGGATCCTTATTTTCTTATTCAGCAAATTTTAGATAGGTCTCTTTGATCCAATCACCGATTTCTTTTACTGAGGGCCTCCAAAACATATCTGTAAGAGTCGAAGTTGAAGATATTTCCATAGTTCATTGCAACTATTGCAATTTTTGCTAGCACTTCAGTGGACAAGTATTTGTCTCTTAATGCACATAGTGATGCATTCACTATGATAGATATGCTTACATGATATATGCTGTTGCTACTTCTGCGATTGCGTTGGAGGTTAGTTAGTGGAGAGACGTTACCTATGGCACCAATTTTCTGAGCAAACCCTAATTTTCTGAGTGAATCTGCCTGTGTGGAGCTGCCTGCAAGTTCTTCAAGCTCCTACGAGCTACCTTGTCCCGTCAGAGTTGGGGTCTATCTCTTCTCTGCAGAGTGTTGCGACTTCATCAAAGATACAACTTGCCATTGAAGAGTCAACGTTGTGCTACTACAAACAAGTCTGCTTCAAGATATTTTGTTGATGTATTACTGTATTTGAAATGTAATTTTCATGTAATAGCACTCTAGAATTAATGATATAGAGATATTGATAAGCTGCAACATTATTTGATGTCACGTCCCCATGCCTCGGACCGGCGAAGAGGACGCAACTACAAGATTCGAACACACGGGCTAAGAGCCCCATGAACATATGCATACATGAAAATTGCTGAAACAGAATGCTTAACAAATATTTTGAACTAAAAACATGCACATATGCAGTTACTCATCATACACAGCAGAAACCAACAGCATTCAGTCATGCATGCATTTATCATGTTCATCATATCATTAACAGAAAATAAGGTTGCAGAAGTAAAATGAACAAGATCACTTATCTTATGATGAACTCGATCCGCAACCAGCTACATCTCTGCAACGTTCCACCCAACCATAGGCCAGCATGCTCCTTAATCTCTCTGCAGCGCTGCCACCCCCGAGCTGGGCATGATTCTCCAAGGAATAATGGAACTAGCAGGCTTACACATAGCCAAGGATATACAAAACACACAGCCAAGCCAACAAATTTGGGTTTATCAGGCCATCAAGTAGTTGGGTAAGGCTCAATGCTAAGCTGGTGAGCTCATTACAGAGCCAAGAACACCTACACCAGAACTATCCTGACCTCTAAGACACCCAAACACACCCAACACAAGGAATCCGTCCCTTCTCTGCTACACAGTCCCTCAGGCCCTGCATTCCCTTCCAGTGCTATTAAGGGGTGATAGAGAAGAAGGCCAACCCTCTAGCTCTATCTGTGTGGTTTCCAGCCACCAGGTTTATGAAGCAAATCTAAGCCAACATCCCTGCTCCTCTCACAGTCCGGAGAACAACCATTGCACTCAAGCAATTAAGTCAGCTGTCACAGCTTAAATAGAGAAAACTAATTCTGAGCTATTCTTGGCTCTATCGTGGCCAAAATGACTCTCAGGCGAATTTACAACAGTCCCCAACATGTAAGAAAGACCACAACAGCCACAACCAACAACGTGGGAAAACACAGCCTGTCCTGGGCAACGAGATCACCAAGAAAACATATACAGACCACGCTGGGGAAGAAATTACAGTCTCTCAGCCTGTGGGTGAGCATGAGCAACAATGCAGAACCCACAATCCACCCATGAGTAAAGGATACGGCCTCACTATTCACAAATCCGCAGAAGAAAACTCCTGCGTGGGTAAATCCAGCAAAATCCTATGCGTGAAGATGAAAAAACGGGAAGAAATCCCTCTGCGTGAGAGTGCACAGCAATGGAGAGGACGCGAATTGGAGTGCACCAGCGCTTCAGCACAGGCGTGGAGAGCAGAATGGTCCACAGAAGTGAAAACCAGGATAAATCCTATGCGTGGAGGTGAACAGACAAAAAATGTGAGCCTGTGTAGTGGAGAGCGTGTGAAAGCTTCCCTTGCCATTGTGAAGTCAACTGCTGGGTGGAGTGTACGTGTGGGTGAGGACTGACAGTCCTGCCACACCCATTACTAGACAATAATTGCCTCAACTTCCAGTAGATATTCTTAATGAAGGTGGTTGAAAATAAGACAAGGGAAGAGGACACATGGGTTTTCTCTCATTGGCCAAGGTTTAACAATTTCCCCACCCTTATCCTTGTGAAAATCATGCCCCTTTCTCATTATAGTTGCCGCAATCATAGCTGGTCGGGTTCATTCAATTAATTATAGATTCATATTTACATGATGACCAACATAATATATGCCACATGCCCCGATATACCATCGGTGACAATTCAAATCCAAAACATAACATAATTGATCAATGGCGGGGTCTTGGACTTTAGCTCCACACCATGATCATTAGAATTTATACATCATATACATCTAATGTAACGGGGTCAAAACCGAGACATTACATTCCCCTCCCCCTTCAATAGCATTGTCCTCGGTGCTTTACAAAATTTGAACAAAATGCTACACTAGTATCGCCTCAGTGTTCCGCAAAATTGAACAAAAATGGATGTGCCATCTCATGGCATCCTCCAGCTCCCATGTAGCCTCTTTAGGTCCGAAGTGCTCCCATTGCACCTTTACCTGACCTATGGCTCGGTTCCAGAGCATTGTGACCTTCCTGTCAAGGATGCAATTTGGCTCGATTCGGAACTCTCCCTCGGGTTCCACCTGAATCACATCCCAATTTATCACATGGTTAGGATCATGTACATATCTCTTAAGCAAAGAAACATGAAAAACATTATGAGATCTAGTGCTAGCAGGCAATGCAAGTCCATATGCAACTGGCCCTATTCTTTCAAGCACTTCAAACATCCCACAGTATCTCGGTGACAACTTGGCAAAACTACCAAGCTTCAAGGAACTCTTCCTTGCCCTAACTCTGAGGTAGACATGATCCCCAACACTAAACTCCCTGTTCACCCTATGCTTATCTGCATAGCTTTTCTGTCTGTCCTGTGCTGCTTTCAGCTTCTGCTTGATCTTTATAACCTCTTGCTCCATTTCCTTAAGCAATTCTGGTCCAAGAACAATCCTGTTCACTGGATTATCCCAAGTCACTGGTGTCCTACACCTTCTCCCATACAAAGCTTCATATGGACTCATCCCCAAGGATGCCTGCTGTCCATTGTTATAAGCAAACTCTACCAAGTGTAAGTAATCTTCCCACTTGGTTGGTTTGTCCATTATGTACATGCGTAGCATGTCTTCAAGCACTTAATTAACTCTCTCTGTCTGCCCATCTGTCTGAGGATGGTATGCAGTGCTGAAGTTTAGCTTTGTACCCAAATCTGCAAATAACCCCTTCCAAAAGTTGGAAGTGAACTTGACATCTCGGTCAGAAACTATTGCCTTCGGCAATCCATGCAATTTGAATATCTCCTTCATGAAGATCTTTGCAATGTCACCAGCCTCATACGCAGACTTAACCGGTATAAAATGTGCTACCTTTTTCAACTTGTCTACCGCAACCATGATGGAATCATGTTGTCTCCAAGTCATTGGAAATCCTGTAATAAAATCCATGGAAATAACTTCCCATTTCCATTCCAGAACTGGCAAAGGCTGCAACAAACCTGCTGGATGTTGATGTTCAACCTTTACCTGTTGACACTTCATACACCTTGAAATGTACTCAGCCATGTCCTTTTTCATACCTGGCCAAAAGTACTGCTTTCTAGCTGTAGCAATTGTCTTCTGATATCCTGGGTGACCAGAATACGGAGCTTGATGGATTTCATCCATGACAACTCTCCTCAAATCTGCTACATTCGGAATATAAATTCTGCCTTTAAGAGTGAGAATCCCATCTCCTTCCAATTTATATCCCTCATACCTCTTCTCAATACTTTGATGCTGCAATTTGTCTTTTACTTTCTCATACAATTCATCTCCGGCAACATGATTGGCAATATGCTCCCTCAAATTTGATTGGCAAATACTAAGAGATGCCACATGCATTTCTTGCACTTTCCTGCTGAGTGCATCAACTACCTTATTTTCCTTTCCCTTTATGTGCTTGATCTCAAAATCAAACTCACATTAAAATTCCAGCCATCTTGCTTGCCTAGCATTCAAGGTAGGCTGATCAAACAAATACTTCAAACCACAATGGTCTGTTCTGAGCTCAAATATCCTACCCATCTAGTAATGTCTCCACATCTTGAGGGCATGTACTATGGCTGCAAGATCTAGATCATGAGTGGTATAGTTCCTCTCATGTTCCTTTATATTTCTTGACTCATAACATATCACGTGGTTGTCTTGCATAAGGACTCCTCCAAGCCCTTGTCCGCACGCATCAATACACACCACAAAATCTTTCTCTGGATCTGCAACCTTCAATACTGGTGCACTAGTGAGAAGATTCTTCAACTACTGGAAGATTTCTTCACACCTCGATGTCCATTCGAACTTCATCCCCTTCTTCTGCAAAGAAGTGATCGAATGTGCAACTTTGGAGAATCCCTCAATGAATCTCCTGTAGTATCCTGCAAGTCCCATGAAAGATCTTACATCTATCACGTTTCTTGGAGTAGGCCAATTCATAATGGCTTCAATCTTTTCGGGGTCCACGGATATACCCTCCTTTGAGATGATGTGACCCAAATACTGAATTCTATCTTTATAGAAGTCACACTTGCTTAGCTTTGCATACAACGGAAGCTCCCTAAGCAATTGCAACATCAATCTCAAATGCTCTTCATGTTCTTCCTCATTCTTGGAATAAAAAAGAATGCCATCAAGGAAAACAAGAACAAACTTGTCCAAATACCTGCTGAAGACACTATTCATAAGGCACATAAATGTAGCTGGTGCATTTGTGAGGCCAAATGGTACCACTACAAACTCATAATGCCCATACCTTGTTCTGAAGGCTGTCTTATGAATGTCTTCATCCTTGATTCTTACCTGATGATAACCAAACCTCAAGTCAATCTTGGAAAATACCCTTGCTCCTCTCATTTGATCAAAGAGGTCATCAATCCTAGGCAAAGGATATTTATTCTTCACGGTAACCTTGTTCAATTGTCTATAATCAATACATAACCTTAGTGTACCATCTTTCTTCTTTACAAACAGAATTGGTGCTCCCCAAGGAGACACACTCGGTCGGATATACTTCTTTTCCAACAACTCTTGCAGTTGCATCTTCAAATCTAGCATCTCCGGTGTACTCATTCTGTAGGGTGCCTTGGACACTGGTGCGGCTCCTGGCACAAGTTCAATTGTGAAATCAATGTCCCGCTTTGGAGGAAGCCCTGGAATCTCATCAGGAAACACATCCCCGAATTCCTGTAACACCTAATAGTCCTCCAACCTAGGAGTTTCTTCTCTCGATTCCTCCAAAATCTGAGCTGCATACAACTGACAACCCTTCCTACAGAACTTCTTTAACTGCATTGCTGAAACCTGCCGTACTGAAATCACCTTTGGAATTCCTTTCACAACTACTAGGTTCCCTTCTTCATCCATGCATTCGAAAGTCTTATTGTAACAGTCAAGCTTCACCCTGTGAGCTTATAACCAATCCATTCCAATGAGAACATCATAGGAACCAAGCGGTAGCACATTCAGGTCTATACAAGTGACCAACCCATTCATGACCAATGGACATTTCTTTATCATTTCACTGACCTTTCTCTTAGTTCCAGTGGCTAGCTGAACTAACCAAGACTTCCTATGCTTTACTTTCTTAAAGGCACAAATATCCACTACTCTAGGAGTAATGTAACTGTGAGTACAACCAGGGTCAATAAAAATAGAAACAGATTGCTCAGCAATCTTACCTGCTACTTCAACCATAGCTGACTGGTGATCTGCTTGACGGTCTTTTAGTGCTGCATAGATCCTAGGAACCGCCCTTGCTACTTGACCTACTATTTCTGCTTCTTGAATGTTATAAGCTGGTCTTGCACTCTCATTCTCGAGTGGACAATTTCTGCGCATGTGGGGTCCTCCACATCTCCAACATTGAAGTGGCCCTCTATTCTGTTGTGGATCTTTAGGCTTTTCTCCAGTCACTCCAACTGGCTTACTCACAGCTTGGGATGGCTGCTTCTGCTGATTCCTGAAGCTAGAAGGTTTGAAACCTTTCTTTCTTTGGTCAAACTTCTCGTTTTTCTTGTCTTTCCATGCCTTATGGTAATCCGGCTTACCTTTGCTATGCTCATAGCAATACTTAGCCTTCCTTATTGATTCTTCAAGAGTTCTAGGTTCATAAAACTCAAGTCTATATTTGTAAGACTGAGGTAATCCACTCAGAAAATGCTGGACCTTTACTTTTTCATCTTTGATGTACCGGACATACCTCAATAGCTCCAAAAACTTATTAGCGTACTCTTCCATGGTCTACTATCCCAACCTCAACTCATGGAACTCCTTAATCTTGTCATCATAATACATGTCAGATAGATATTTCTGCTTGAAATACTTCTTGAACTATTTCCACTTAAGCCTCCTTTCACTGATCTTCTTCACTTGCTTGAAGTGTTCCCACCAAATGGATGCTCTTCCATTCAGATTGAATATGGCAACTCTTGCCTTCATGTTTCCTGAATAATCATGCACTTGAAAGTACTTCTTAATACCAAGAAGCCAAGCTTCAGCGTCTTGTCTAGTCTTTACCTCACCATCAAATGTAGGAGGTTTATCTTTCTTAAATTCATCCCGAGTGCGATCCCTATGGTGTCTCTTTCTTTTTCTTTTATGAGAAGAAGAGCTGGAATCCCCGCTGGATTCTTCAGAATCAGATGTTCCACTAGAAGTTCTTCTACTTCTCCTAGTACTGCTCTTACTGCTTTCTGGTCTTGCTGTACCTCATCCAGAGTCTATCTTTCTCTGCAAGTCTGTCAAACTCTACAACATAGCAGCATTCAATTGATGCTGCTCCTCCTGGGATTTGATCAAGCTTCTCATAGTAGCTGCAACATCTGACGGTGTCTCTTGGAATCTCCTTCCATTAGACTCTATGTCATCATTTCTATTACATACATTTTCTCCCATGGCATCTTCTACTCGCTCATATGAATCCCAAGCATCATATCCATCATGGGTTCTCATACTGAACCACCCCTTACTTACCAAACTGCACTACCTGGAATACTTCTCTTGAAGGTGACTATAGTTCTGCAAACGTGTTAATAACACGATTGTTAGATGCATACATTGATACAAATCAACATTACTTACCTTCTCTTGGAATAATCATAAAATTACAAATGCCCAAACACACAAAATTTTCTTCATCAAGGAATGGCTGTCTGAAGGGGACGACGGGGGTCAAGGGGGCTTGCCCACTTGTGGCTTCCTTGCGCCACTGCAGGGTGGGTCGAGGGAAACGCCCTCGTTTTTTTTTTTTTTTTGGTAAATCATTGGTTTTCTCGGAATCTGGCGCATTAGATTGCTGCCTCTTTTCTCATTTTCAGCCCTGAAATTTCATTGAGAAATAGTCCAAAAATCCCACCGGGAAATAGTTAAAATCTGCTGGAAAAATCCTATGAAAAAACCCAGAATTTTCCTTTCCTTTTCATCGGCTGTCGGATGTCTTTTCACATCGGAAGTCTTAGCGCTTCCGCTTCCGCAATGGCAGATGCTCAGAAGTTCCAATATTTTCGCAACGGCGGCTTCTTAGAAGCTCCAATCACTTCTTCCTCCGATCAGCACACTTCCTCTTGCGGCGTCGATAGACTTTCTGATCGGAAGCCAAATGACTTTGGCTTCCGCAACGGGGGCTCGCCAAATCTTAACTTCTCCCAATCTGTGAATTGTCTCGATCAGAATCGGAATTCTTTTTACATCGGAAGCCAAATGACTTTGGCTTCCGCAACGGCGGCACCCCCCAAACAACAACTTCTTCTGATTGCTGAACCAATTTCAAGCCTTAACCCTTTTGACGTGTCGGCGATTGGAGGACTTTCACCATCGGAAGACTTATTGCTTTTCCGCAACGACGGCTCACAAAACGATTTCTCTTCCGATTGGCAGCTGTTTACTTAGAAAATTTCCACTTCGGACGTCAGCGGTCTTTGCACATCGGAAGCCAAATGACTTTGGCTTCCGCAACAGCGGCTCACCAAAGTCTGAATCCTTCCGACGTCCATTCTTACTTGGAGAAATTTTTAACTTTGGGCGTCGGCTGACTTCTTGCATCGGAAGCCAAATGACTCTGGCTTCCACAACGGAGAAATTTTTAACTTTGGGCGTCGGCTGACTTCTTGCATCGGAAGCCAAATGACTCTGGCTTACACAACGGTGGCTCACCAAAGTCCGAATCCTTTCGACGTCCACTGGTCGCCCAACACTTAGAAATTTCCATGATTTTCTTTGCGTTTCCTTCTACCGTCGGAAAACTTTGCGGTTTGGGTTTCCACAACAGCAGAAGAAATTTCCATGAACTCTTCCGACTGCTCCAACACTTAAACTATTTTTTGTTGAATTTGTAGTCTGATTTCCACTAGGCAGAGAGGAATACTACCTCTGTCACTGCACCCTTCTTGGGCCATAGAGGCCCATTGCTGCAACCCAAGCTCTGATACCATAATGTCACGTCCCCATGCCTCCGACCGACGAATAGGACGCGACTACAAGCTTCGAACACACGAGATAAGAGCCCCATGAACATATGCATACATGAAAATTGCTGAAACAGAATGCTTAACAAATATTTTGAACTAAAAACATGCACATATGCAGTTACTCATCATACACAGTGGAAACCAACAGCATTCAGTCATGCATGCATTTATCATGTTCATCATATCATTAACAGAAAATAAGGTTGCAGAAGTAAAATGAACAAGATCACTTATCTTATGATGAACTCGATCCGCAACCAGCTACGTTGCTGCAACATTCCACCCAACCATAGGCCAGCGTGCTCCTTAATATCTCAGCAGCGCTGCCACCCCTGAGTTGGGCATGATTCTCCAAGGAATAAGGGAACTAGCAGGCTTACACATAGACAAGGATATACAAAACACACAACTAAGCCAACAAAGTTGGGTTTATCAGGCCATCAAGTAGTTGGGTAAGGCTCAATGCTAAGCTGGTGAGCTCATTACATAGACAAGAACACCTACACCAGAACTATCCTAACCTCTAAGACACCCAAACACACCCAACACAAGGAATCAGTCCCTTCTCTGCTACACAGTCCCTCAGGCCCTGCATTCCCTTCCAGTGATATTTAGGGGTGATGGAGAAGAAGGCCAGCCCTCTAGCTCTGTCTGTGTGGTTTCCAGCCACCAGGTTTATCAAGCAAATCTAATCCAACATCCCTGCTCCTCTCACAGTCCGGAGACCAACCATTGCACTCAAGCAATTAAGTCAACTGTCACAGCTTAAACAGAGAAAACGAATTCTGAGTCATTCTTGGCCCTATCGTGGCCAAAATGACTCTCAGGTGAATTTACAACAGTCCCGAACATGTAAGAAATACCACCACAGCCACAACCAACAACGTGGGAAAACACAGCCCGTCCTGGGCAATGAGATCACCAAGAAAACATATACAGACCACGCTGGGGAAGAAATTACAGTCTCTCATCCTGTGGGTGAGTGTGAGCAACAATGCAGAATTGAAAATTCACCCGTGAGTAAAGGATACGGCCTCACTATTCACAAATCCAAAGAAGAAAACTCCTGCGTGGGTAAATCCAGCAAAATCCTGTGCGTGAAGATGAAAAAACGGGAAGAAATCCCTCTGCGTGAGAGTGCACAGCAATGGAGAGGACGCGAATTGGAGTGCACCAGCGCTTCAGCACAGGCGTGGAGAGAAGAATAGTTTGCGGAAGTGAAAACCAAGATAAATCCTGTGCATGGAGGTGAACAGACAAAAAACGTGAGCCTGTGTAATGGAGAGCGCGTGAAAGCTTCCCTTTCCATTGTGAAGTCAATTGCTGGGTGGAGTGTGCGTGTGGGTGAGGACTGACAGTCCTGCCACATCCATTCCTAGACAATAACTGCCTCAACTTCCAGCAAAGATTCATAATTAAGGTGGTTGGAAATAATACAAGGGAAGAGGACACATGGGTTTTCTCTCATTGGCCAAGGTTTAACAATTTCCCCACCCTTATCCTTGTGAAAATCATGCCCCTTTCTCATTTTAGTTGCCACGATCGTAGCTGGTCGGGTTCATTCAATTAATTATAGATGCATATTTACATGATGACCAACATAATATATGCTGCATGCCCTGATATACCATCGGTGAAAATTCAAATCCAAAACATAACATAATTGATCAATGGCAGGGTCTTGGACTTTAGCTCCACACCATGATCATTAGAATTTATACATCATATACATCTAATGTAATGGGGTCAAAACCGGGACATTACATTCCCCTCCCCCTTCAATAGCACTATCCTCAGTGCTTTACAAAATTTGAACAAAATGCTACACTGGTATTGCCTCAGTGTTATGCAGAATTGAACAAAAATGGATGTTCCAATCACATGGCATCCTCCAGCTCCCATGTAGCCTCTTCAGGTCCGAAGTGCTCCCATTGCACCTTTACCTGACCTATGGCTCAGTTTCGGAGCATTGTGACCTTCCTATCGAGGATGCGCATTGGCTCGATTTTGAACTCTCCCTTGGGTTCCACCTGAATCACATCCCAATTTATCACATGGTTAGTATCATGTACATATCTCTTAAGCAAAGAAACATGAAAAACATTATGAGCTCTAGTGCTAGCAGGCAATGCAAGTCTATATGCAACTGGCCCTATTCTTTCAAGCACTTCAAACGGCCCACAGTATCTCAATGACAACTTGGCACTACTACCAAGCTTCAAGGAAATCTTCCTTGCCCTCATTCTGAGGTAGACATGATCCCCAACACTAAACTCCCTGTTCACCCTATGCTTATCTGCATAGCTTTTCTGTCTGTCCTGTGTTGCTTTTAGCTTCTGCCTGATCTTTATAACCTCTTGCTCCATTTCCTTGAGCAATTCTGGTCCAAGCACAATCCCGTTCATTGGATTATCCCAAGTCACTGGTGTCCTACACCTTCTCCCATACAAAGCTTCATACGGACTCATCCCCAAGGATGCCTGTTGTCCATTGTTATAAGCAAACTATACCAAGTGTAAGTAATCTTCCCACTTGGTTGGTTTGTCCATTACGTACATGCGAAGCATGTCTTCAAGCACCTGATTAACTCTCTCTATCTACCCATCTGTCTGAGGATGGTATGCAGTGCTGAAGTTTAGCTTTGTACCCAAATCTACAAACAACCCCTTCCAAAAGTTGGAAGTGAACTTGACATCTCGGTCAGAAACTATTGCCTTTGGCAATCCATGCAATTTGAATATCTCCTTCATGAAGATCTTTGCAATGTCACCAGCCTCATACGTAGACTTAACCGGTATAAAATGTGCTGCCTTTGTCAACTTGTCTACGGCAACCATGATGGAATCATGTTGTTTCCAAGTCATTGGCAATCCTGTAATAAAATCCACGGAAATAACTTCCCATTTCCATTCCGGAACTGGCAAAGGCTGCAAGAAACCTGCTGGATGTTGATGTTCAACCTTTACCTATTGACACTACATACACCTTGAAATGTACTCAGCCATGTCCTTTTTCATACCTAGCCAAAAGTACTGCTTTCTAGCTGTAGCAATTGTCTTCTGATATCCTGGGTGACTAGAATACGGAGCTTGATGGATTTCATCCATGACAACTCTCCTCAAATCTGCTACATTCGGAATATAAATTCTTCCTTTAAGAGTGAGAAGCCCATCTCCTTCCAATTTATATCCCTCATACCTCTTCTCAAGACTTTGCTGCTGCAATTTGTCTTTTACTTGCTCATACAATTCATCTCCAGCAACATGATTGGCAATCTGCTGCCTCAAATCTGATTGGCAAATGCTAAGAGATGCCACATGCATTTCTTGCACTTTCCTGCTGAGTGCATCAGCTACCTTATTTTCCTTTCCCTTTATGTGCTTGATCTCAAAATCAAACTCACATAAAAATTCCAGCCATCTTGCTTTCCTAGCATTCAAAGTAGGCTGATCAAACAAATACTTCAAACCACAATGGTCTGTTCTGAGCTCAAATCTCCTACCCATCAAGTAATGTCTCCACATCTTGAGGGCATGTACTATGGCTGCAAGCTCTAGATCATGAGTGGCATAGTTCTTCTCATGTTCCTTTATCTTTCTTGACTCATAACATATCACGTGGTTGTCTTGCATAAGGACTCCTCCAAGCCCTTGTCCGCATGCATTAGTACACACCACACAATCTTTTTCTGGATCTGCAACCTTCAATACCGGTGCACTAGTGAGAAGATTCTTCAACTACTAGAAGCTTTCTTCACACCTCAATGTCCATTCGAACTTCATCCCCTTCTTCTGCAAAGAAGTGATGGCATGTGCAACTTTGGAGAATCCCTCAATGAATCTCCTGTAGTATCCTGCAAGTCCCATGAAAGATCTTACATCTGTCACGTTTCTTGGAGTAGGCCAATTCATAATGGCTTCAATCTTTTCAGAGTCCACGGATATACCCTCCTCTGAGATGATGTGACCCAAATACTGAATTCTATCTTTATAGAAGTCACACTTGCTTAGCTTTGCATACAACTGATGCTCCCTAAGCAATTGCAACATCAATCTCAAATGTTCTTCATGTTCTTCCTCATTCTTGGAATAAAAAAGAATGTCATCAAGGAAAACAAGAACAAACTTGTCCAAATACCTGCTGAAGACACTATTCATAAGGCACATAAATGTAGCTGGTGCATTTGTGAGGCCAAATGGTACCACTACAAACTCATAATTCCCATACCTTGTTCTGAAGGCTGTCTTATGAATGTCTTCATCCTTGATTCTTTCCTGATGATAACCAGACCTCAAGTCAATCTTGGAAAATACCCTTGCTCCTCTCATTTGATCAAAGAGGTCATCAATCCTAGGCAAAGGATATTTATTCTTCACGGTAACATTGTTCAATTGTCTATAATCAATACATAACCTAAGTGTACCATCTTTCTTCTTTACAAACAGAACTGGTTCTCCCCAAGGAGACACACTCGGTTGGATATACTTCTTTTCCAACAACTCTTGCAGTTGCATCTTCAACTCTAGCATCTCCAGTGTACTCATTCTGTAGGTTGCCTTGGACACTGGTGCGGCTCCTGGCACAAGTTCAATTGTGAAATCAATGTCCCGCTTTGGAGGAAGCCCTGGAATCTCATCAGGAAACACATCCCCGAATTCCTGTAACACTTGATAGTCCTCCAACCTAGGAGTTTCATCTCTCGATTCCTCCAAAATATGAGCTGCATACAGCTGGCAACCCTTCCTACAGAACTTCTTTAACTGCATTGCTGAAACCTGCCGTACTGAAATCACCTTTGGAATGCCTTTCACAACTACTAGGTTCCCTTCTTCATCCATTCATTCGAAAGTCTTATTGTAACAGTCAAGCTTCACCCTATGAGCTTCTAACCAATCCATTCCAATGAGAACATCATAGGAACCAAGCGGTAGCACATTCAGGTCTATACAAGTGACCAACCCATTCATGACCAATGGACATTTCTCTATCATTTCACTGACCTTTCTCTTAGTTCCAGTGGCTAGCTAAACTAACCAAGACTTCCTATGCTTTACTTTCTTGAAGGCACAAATATCCACTACTCTAGGAGTAATGTAACTGTGAGTAGAACCAGGGTCAATCAAAATAGAAACAGATTGCTCAGCAATCTTACCTGCTACTTCAACCACAGATGACTGGTGATCTGCTTGACGGTCTTCCAGTGCTGCATAGATCCTAGGAACCACCCTTGCTACTTGACCTACTGTTTCTGCTTCTTGAATGTTATAAGCTGGTCTTGCACTCTCATTCTCGAGTGGTAATTTCTGCGCATGTGGGGTCCTCCACATCTCCAACATTGAAGTGGCCCTCTATTCTATTCTGTTGCGGATCTTTAGGCTTTTCTCCAGTCTCTCCAACTGGCTTACTCATAGCTTGGGATGGCTGTTTCTGCTGATTCCTGAAGCTAGAAGGTTTGAAACCTTTCTTTCTTTGGTCAAACTTCTCGTTTTTCTTGTCCTTCCATGCCTTATGGTAATCTGGCTTACCTTTGCTCTGCTCATAGCAATACTTAGCCTTCCTTATTGCTTCTTCAAGAGTTCTAGGTTCATAAAACTCAATTCTATCTTTGTAAGACTGAGGTAATCCACTCAGAAAATGCTGGACCTTTACTTTTTCATCTCTGATGTACCGGACATACCTCAATAGCTCCAAAAACTTATTAGCGTACTCTTGCATGGTCTGCTGTCCCAACCTCAACTCATGGAAATCCTTAATATTGTCATCATAATACCTGTCAGATAGGTATTTCTGCTTGAAATGCTTCTTGAACTGTTTCCACTTAAGCCTCCTTTCACTGATCTTCTTCACTTGCTTGAAGTGTTCCCACCAAATGGATGCTCTTCCATTCAGATTGAATATGGCAACTCTTGCCTTCATGTTTCCTGAATAATCATGCACTTGAAAGTACTTCTTAATACCAAGAAGCCAAGCTTTAGCCTCTTGTCCAGTCTTTACCTCACCATCAAATGTAGGAGGTTTAGCTTTCTTAAATTCATCCCGAGTGCGATCCCTATGGTGTCTCTTTCTTTTTCTTTTATGAGAAGAAGAATTGGAATCCCCGCTGGATTTTTCAGAATCAGATGTTCCACTAGAAGTTCTTATCCTTCTCCTAGTACTGCTCTTACTGCCTTCTGGTCTTGCTGTACCTCGTCCAGAGTCTATCTTTCTCTGCAAGTCTGTCAAACTCTGCAACATAGCAGCATTCAACTGATGCTGCTCCTCCTGGGCTTTGATCAAGCTTCTCATAGTAGCTGCAACATCTGACGGTGTCTCTTGGAATCTCCTTCCATTAGACTCTATGTCATCATTTCTATTACGTACATTTTCTCCCATGGCATCTTCTGCTCACTCATATGAATCCCGAGCATCATATCCGTCATGGGTTCTCATACTGAACCACCCCTTACTTACCAAACTGCACTACCTGGAATACTTCTCTTGAAGGTGACTATAGTTCTGCAAACGTGGTAATAACACAATTGTTAGATGCATACATTGATACAAATCAACATTACTTACCTTCTCTTGGAATAATCATAAAATTACAAATTCCCAAACCCACAAAATTTTCTTCATCAAGGAATGGTTGTCTGAAGGGGACGACGGGGGTCAAGGGGGCTTGCCCCCTTGTGGCTTCCTTGCACCACTGCAGGGCGGGTCGAGGGTAGCGCCCTCTTTTTTTTTTTGTAAATCATTGGTTTTCGCGCAATCTGGCGCATTAGATCACTGTCTCTTTTCTCATTTTCAGCCCTGAAATTTCACTGAGAAACAGTCCAAAAATCCCACCGGGAAATAGTTAAAATCCGCTAGAAAAATCCTATGGAAAAACCCAGAATTTTCCTTTCCTTTTCATCGGCTGTCAGATGTCTTTTCACATCGGAAGTCTTAGCGCTTCCGCTTCAGTAATGGCGGATGCTCGGAAGTTCTAATCTTTCCGCAACGGCGGCTTCTCGGAAGCTCCAATCACTTCCTCCTCCGATCAGCACACTTCCTCTTGTGGCGTCGACAAACTTTCTGATCGGAAGCCAAATGACTTTGGCTTCCGCAACGGCGGCTCGCCAAACCTTAAATTCTCCTAATATGTGAACTGTCTCAACCAGAATCGGACGTCTTTTTACATCGGAAGCCAAATTACTTTGGCTTCCGCAACGGCGGCACCCCAAACAACAACTTCTTCCGATTGCTGAACCAATTTCGAGCCTTAACCCTTTTGATGTGTCGGCGATCGGAGGACTTTCACCATCGGAAGACTTATTGCTTTTGCTTCCGCAATGATAGCTCACAAAATGATTTCTCTTTCGATTGGCGGCTGTTTACTTAGAAAATTTCGACTTCGGACGTCGGCGGTCTTTGCACATCGGAAGCCAAATGACTTTGGCTTCTGCAACGGCGGCTCACCAAAGTCCGAATCCTTCCGACGTCCGTTCTTACTTGGAGAAATTTTTATCTTCAGGCGTCGGCTAACTTCTTGCATCGGAAGCCAAATGACTCTGGCTTCTGCAACGGCGGCTCACCAAAGTCCAAATCCTTCCGACATCCACTGGTCGCCCAACACTTAGGAATTTCCATGATTTTCTTCGCGTTTCCTTCTACCGTCGGAAAACTTTGCGGTTTGGGTTTACGCAACGGTGGAAGAAATTTCCATGAACTCTTCCGACTGCTCCAACACTTAAACTATTTTTTGTTGAATTTGCAGTCTGATTTCCACTGGGCAGAGAGGAATACTACCTTTGTCACTGCACCCTTCTTGGGCCATAGAGGCCCATTGCTGCAACCCAAGCTCTGATACCATACTGTCATGTCCCCATGCCTCTGACCGGCGAAGAGGACGCGACTACAAGCTTTGAACACACGGGCTAAGAGCCCCATGAACATATGCATACATGAAAATTGCTGAAACAGAATGCTTAACAAATATTTTGAACTAAAAACATGCACATATGCAGTTACTCATCATACACAGCGGAAACCAACAACATTCAGTCATGCATGCATTTATCATGTTCATCATATCATTAACAGAAAATAAGGTTGCAGAAGTAAAATGAACAAGATCACTTATCTTATGATGAACTCAATCCGCAACCAACTATGTCGCTGCAACGTTCCACCCAACCATAGGCCAGCGTGCTCCTTAATCTCTCAGCAGCGCTGCCACCCCCGAGCTGGGCATGATTCTCCAAGGAATAAGGGAACTAGTAGGCTTACACATAGGCAAGGATATACAAAACACATAGCCAAGCCAACAAATTTGGGTTTATCAGGCCATCAAGGAGTTGGGTAAGGCTCAATGCTAAGCTGGTGAGCTCATTACAAAACCAAGAACACCTACACCAGAACTAGCCTGACCTCTAAGACACCCAAACACACCCAACACAAGGAATCAGTCCCTTCTCTGCTACACAGTCCCTCAGGCCCTGCATTCCCTTCCAGTTCTATTCAGGGGTGATGGAGAAGAAGGCCATTCCTCTAGCTATGTCTGTGTGGTTTCCAGCCACTAGGTTTATCAAGCAAATCTAAGCCAACATCCCTGCTCCTCTCACATTCTAGAGACCAACCATTGCACTCAAGCAATTAAGTCAGCTGTCACAGCTTAAACAGAGAAAACGAATTCTGAGTCATTCTTGGCCCTATCATGGCCAAAATGACTCTCAGGCGAATTTACAACAGTCCCCAACATGTAAGAAAGACCACAACAGCCACAACTAACAACGTGGGAAAACACAGCCCATCCTGGGCAACGAGATCACCAAGAAAACATATACAGACCACGTTGGGGAAGAAATTATAGTCTCTCAGCCTGTGAGTGAGCGTGAGCAACAATGCAGAACCCACAATCCACCCATGAGTAAAGGATACGGCCTCACTATTCACAAATCCGTAGAAGAAAACTCCTGCATGGGTAAATCCAGCAAAATCCTGTGCGTGACGATGAAAAAACAGGAAGAAATCCCTCTGCGTGAGAGTGCACAGCAATGGAGAGGATGCGAATTGGAGTGCACCAGCGCTTCAGCAAAGGCGTGGAGAGCAGAATGGTCCACGAAAGTGAAAACCAGGATAAATCTTGTGCGTGGAGGTGGACAGACAAAAAACGTGAGCCTGTGTAGTGGAGAGCGCGTGAAATCTTCCCTTGCCATTGTGAAGTCAACTGCTGGGTGGAGTGTGCATGCGGGTGAGGACTGACAGTCCTGCCACACCCATTCCTAGACAATAACTACCTCAACTTCCAGTAGATATTCTTAATGAAGGTGGTTGGAAATAAGACAAGGGAAGAGGACACATGGGTTTTCTCTCATTGGCCAAGGTTTAACAATTTCCCCACCCTTATCCTTGTGAAAATCATGCCCCTTTCTCATTTTAGTTGCCGCGATCGTAGCTGGTCGGATTCATTCAATTAATTATAGATGCATATTTACATGATGACCAACATAATATATGCCACATGCCCTGATATACCATCGGTGACAATTCAAATCCAAAACATAACATAATTGATCATTGGCGGGGTCTTGGACTTTAGCTCCACACCATGATCATTACAATTTATACATCGTATACATCTAATGTAACGGGGTCAAAACTGGGACATTACATTTGATAAGCTGCAAAATTATTTGTATAGGTTGCAGAATCATATTGTAATCTGTAAAGGAGCAGGAATCTAAACCTGCATCCCATATTTTTTTTTACAAGTATTCTATAAGTTGCAAGTTCCAGATTGAAGATGCATAATTTTGCATCTATTGTTGGTGATGTCCTCACTGGCAAGGAAACATATCCAAAATGGTCTAGAAAGATCAAGAAAAATCCCTTGACTTTGTTCAGAAAAAGCGAGCATGTCGAAGAATCCCTTGACTTTGTTCAGAAAACAAAGAATAGGTCCAAAGACCCTTCCAAGGGAGATTGCAGCAAGAGAGGACGAGGAAGAAGAAACTTCAGAGGCAGAGGGGGCAGAAACAAAAGATCAGATTTGAAGTGCAAGCGGTGTGGAAATACTGGGCACACATCAGATCAGTGTTGGGCTTCGTGGGACTCCATCAAAGACAAGCATAACCAGAAGAAAGGTGACAATAAAAACCAAGATGCTAGTAAATTTTCTGATTCTTGTATTGTTGCACATTGTAATCTTGGAATTAATGAAATGATTTCACTTTCTTCTTACAAATATTGTTCGCTGCTTGATACTGGTGCAACATCACACATGACATTTAGAGAAGATTGTTTTGAAGAACTTAATGAAACAATAGATGGCATAGTGTACTTTGTAGATAAGTCAAGTATTAAACCAAAGGGAATGGGCACCATTCGACTGAAGATGCCTGGATTCCCTGATTTCTTGTTGAAGAATGTTCTTTATCTTCCAGAGTTGAAGAAAATCCTGCTGTCCTTGGTGGAGATACGACATCAAGGCCATTCCATCCACATGTTTGATGGAATCGTTGAAATAAGAAAGTCCTCTGACAACCAAGTCATCATGACTGGATACAAAGATGGGAAGCTGCTGAAGCTATAGGCTTCATCTGCAAGAGTTCAGAACTATGCCTACCTCTCTCAGCATGGAGAAGGTAATTTGTCATCTAGTTCACTGTGGCATGCAAGATTTGGTCATCTAAATTATAACAGTCTTCGTTTGTTGAGAAAGAATGGTGTATTTGGTTTGCTCACCATTCCCAAAGAGAAGAACAAATGTGATGCATGTATATTAGGGAAACATAGTAAGCTGCCATTCCATGAATCTAATTTCAGAGCAAGTAGGAAATTAGAATTAGTGCATTCTGATTTATGTGGCCCAATGCCAACACCTTCAGCAAATGGGAATAAGTATTTTATGACATTTGTTGATGACTACTCAAGAATGTGCTAGATTTACTGTTTAAAGACAAAATCAGAAGCATTTCAAACATTCAAAGACTTTCATGCATTGATAGAAAAACAAGCACAATAAAAAATTGGTACACTTTGTACTGATAATGGGAAAGAATTCACTTCCAATGCTTTTGAAGATTATCTTCGCCAACATGGAATTGCACATCAGACTACAGTTCCCTACAATCCTCAACAAAACGGTGTAGCGGAAAGAATGAATAGAACCATAATGAATATGGTTCGCTCAATGATGTTTTTCAAGAATGTAAAACTAATGTTTTGGGGTGATGCAGTAAAATGTGCAGCCTATTTGAGAAATAGAATTCCCTCAAATGCTCCTGATAACAAGACTCCACATGAAATGTGGTTTGGCCATCTCCCTTCAATCAGGCATCTCAGAGTTTTTGGTTCCACCTGTTATGCCTTGATTCCAAAGGA